>CM054114.1:180720456-181185456 GCA_028673005.1 Tanypteryx hageni
TTTTCTCCGCGCACTCCGTCCTATTTATCTCTTTCGCTCTCTCTTCCATCTCTCGCCCCGCCTGTTGAAAAAAACCTCTTTGTACGTACATCGCAAGGCTACTCTTTCTCTCCAAACCCCTCTCTCTCCCTCCCCCTACTTGTCCCATTCCTTCCCTCTCCCTCCTTCCCTCACCCCCTCATCCCTTTGCAAATATCCCTCGCAGGACCTCACATTTTCCTTCCACGAGAGGTCCACGACAGGTGGTCGAAAATGCGATATTCGGATGCGGCGGGTTGCTGCCAGAATGAGCGATGCTTGCGATAGATTTTCGTCGCCCCCACCTAGCAGGGGTAAAAATACTTCGCCACCCTCAAAAAGGCTGCCTACAGGCCACGAACCTTAAAAACAGTCACACTTTAGGTTTACAGGAAGTGGGTTTTCCTTATGGGTCATTTAACGAAGAGTGATCATGTCATGGCGGCAGAAAGAATTGCAGTGATTTAGCCAGATTCAGGAACTTTACTGTATGTAAACGCATGTTATGCATGTATTTATTTATTTTTCAAACAGCATTACGTGACATCTCAAAAAGAAGGAAATAATATCAATAATAACTCGGGTCTTCCACTTGCCGGGCGGATATTCTACCACTGAACTACCGTAGCAGATTTCCAAATTATAAAATGGAGAACAAGTTGAAATAGATAATTTTTCCTGTTTCTGAACGCGGGTGTTTTTCTTAGTTGGGTCCGGGCTAGCCAAGCTAGTATCAACCAGCGCCAGCGGACGTCCTCAAACAGAACGTCGAAGAAAATCCCTCCCTCTCAAATGGTGAGATTGCCAAAGCTAGAAATTGATGGAATAATATGAAACTATGCAGATAAGCATAAGTTGTAATTTGGGAATAATTTTGAAACAGAAAAAAATTCTGCTATAACCGGGAATCGAACTCGGGTCTTCCACTTGCATGGCGGATATTCTACCACTGAACTACCGTAGCAGATTCCCAAATTTTAAAATGGAGAACAAGTTCAAATACACAATTTAATTAGGCAGCATGACAATTGAATCGAGACCGGAGGTGAACAATAGAATAAATTCATTGCTCTCTACAAATGCTTCATTTTATTCACAATTAATAAAGATTTAGGTTAAATAGCAATCAGAGATAATAAGGTCGCTTAAAGATGTAATAGTACCATGATGAATGCTTTTAATGATACGGCGGCTATACAAATTGATGGCTCGTAGTAAATTGCAGCGAAATTGTCCGGGAAATTTCCGATAGAACACAGACTTAAATGAGGCAAACATCTCAAAAACAATAAACAATAAAAGGGGGGCACACAATTGTAGAGAAAGGAAATGGAAATCCTTATTAGTAAATTTGCATCTTCAATAATTTTCAGTCAGTCATCCTCTCCGAAGCAGGCAGATGTTCCTTCGAGTGGATTGAAATACAATGTGAAATTCGTATATTACATAAAACTCTTCAGAAAGCTTCCTGGCGCGCACGATTCGCCTCCGCCGCGACACTTTCACGGACACGCGCTTCGCCGCGCAGCTCTGGACACGCCCTCTACAAACAAACATCATCACACTAGAAGAAACTCCAGCTTATTGAACGACTGGAAGCTAAAAGGGCGATGCTTTTGCATGTCGAAATGATTGGCAAAAGGTTAAATTTTCCAAGAGTACACTTACTTTCCATGGCGCAACGATGACGCTTTCACGCAAACGAGATGATGACACCCTAATAACACCTCCGAATGATAGTTGCTTCTGAATTATTTACTCTAACATGTCTAAATCGCCAAAAAAAAATTCAACATGGGTAAAGGGAAAATTACCACAGTCTACTAACGTTCTACGTGGATATTAAAATATTATGTTCAGGTAACTCCAAAAGTCCCCTTACTCTCAGATGTTTAGACTGAGTGGAAAAAATAAAATATGACACCAATTTAAATGAACTCTTGTTACATATATCTTCACTCTGAAGAACGTAAGCATTAAAAAGTTACACACCAAACCAAAATTACAGCTAATAACACCCAGGGTTACAGGCACTTACGGGACACACACTGATTTTCTTGATTATTACAATAATTATGACGAATAAATGAAGCATAAATGTAACAAGTCATATAAGAAACAGCGTTCAATCTTAATTTTTACTGCTGTGGTACATGAACTTTTGGGATACCTTATAGTTAAATTATCCTGGCCTATTCACGCAGTACGTGAAATTTTAAACAAAATCTCGTTTAAATTGCACAATATACTATCAAATAACCCAAGAAAATTATAAAAATATATCGATAATAAATAAATACGCATAACTTACTTTAATGACAAAATAAGAACATTTTTATATAATCCATATAAACGAATACTCTTGCCTGACACAAACACCCCCTTTAAATCAAAAGAGCAAATTTCTCCAGTAAGAAAATAAGAACAATTATAATATGAAAATGTACCTTCATCACATAAATTGGCCTATAATAAAACGACGTCAATTCTTTGGAAAACTGTTTGAATAAACAGCAGTCCTTGAACCAGAGCACTAATATTCAACGGAATTATCTCCAACTGGACTCCACAAGTGCTCTTCATTGCAGAGGTATATTTGAAACTTACGGTTGGAGCACTGGCGCAGACGACAAACACAGCGACAAAAGGAGAGGGATAGGCATGCGACCGCAGGACACACAATCCAGCGTGGTTACGACTATTAAGGTACAACAGCGGAGATATGTATTCCGCAGCTGTTTGCTCGAGCGTGCACACTTTTTGTGGAAAAGCAGGGAAAAAAGCGACGGGCACCAACATAGGTCAACGAAATATTTTTCTCGAATTCACCGTCATAAGAGAATCGCCACTACAACGGGCAGGTGACTGAGACAGAGAGGGAGAGAGTGATGGAGGGAGGCAGGGCGGGAAGTGGCATAATATAGACAACAAACCCACAATGGCAGGAAAAAGAAGAGAAAAAACTGGCGAGAATGAATGACACCTGCAAGTTGCGAGGGACAGCAGAGATGCCGCGGAGCGGAAGATTGCACGAAAGGAGGGAGAGAGGGTGGGAGAGGACAAGGGAGAGGGAGGGATAGAGAGAGGGAGGGATAGAGAGAGGGAGGGATAGAGAGAGGGGAGAGATAAAGAGAGGGAGGAATAAAGAGAGGGAGGGATAAAGCGAGGGAGGGATAAAGCGAGGGAGAGATAAAGAGAGGGAGGGATAAAGAGAGGGAGAGATAAAGAGAGGGAGAGATAAAGAGAGGGAGGAATAAAGAGAGGGAGGAATAAAGAGAGGGAGGAATAAAGAGAGGGAGGAATAAAGAGAGGGAGGAAGAGGCGCGATAGAGGTAGGAATACCTAGAGGAAGGGAGAAGATGGAGGGAGAGGGTGAGGGATGCAGAAAGGGAGGGAGGAAAACAGGCGACAGAAAATATAGAGAGATTTTTGGAAGAAGAGAAAGCGTAAAGGAAGGAAACAGGAAATGAGAAAAGAAAGATTAAGAGTCAGGAAGAGGGGGTTTAGGAAACAAAGCGGACAAGCAGAGAATGTCAAAAAGAAAAAAAAATACATCGGAAAGGCAAAACGAGACAGATAAAATGAAAGTAAATGTATAATAACACAGGAAGAGATAAATCGGAACGGTAAGGTTATAATTTAAATAATGAGGCGACAGAAAAACGTAAATACTATATAATAACACGAGAAAATGTCTGTGATTCACGCAGCGGTAGCGCACCCTTGGAACACACCCAAACGAGAGGACACGAACCGCCATAAAGCGTCAAATGACACGGCGGAAATAAAATAATCGCGTAGGAATTTAATTTCGAGGAGAAAAATACAAGAATAGTCGTTATGAAAGAGGTAAAAAGAAGAATAAAGCGACCAGGTTCGAGCGAGGACGAATTCCACGGTGGTCCACTTCTGGGGATGTGCTCTGGGGGCCGTTGACCGAGACAGAGAGACATCATGCCCTCAACTCGTCCTTCTTTCCTCTCTCTCTCTCTTACGCAGCCAGTCCATCACGCGAGGAAGGTAAAGCGTGAGAGACGTCTTCCGTGCCTCAGCACGCGATAGCGGCCCAATGTCCCCTTGCGAGTATCACATTCTATATACGCGAACGATATAAAAAACTTCGCGCGGCAGAAATACGGAGGCATGCGAAATGCGTAGGGAATAGAAGGCTGAAGTGAGAGATTGAAACCGTGAGTTTAAAGTCGAGAAAGGCTTAGAAAAGGGTCGTGAAGAGCTAAAATAAGGGTCGTGAAGGCGAAAACTGAAGGATGTTTTACGCGAGGGAAAGGGAACGTGAACATAAAAGGGGCAATAAGTTAAGCCACGAAGACGACAACGCCTTGGAACTGTAAGAAAAACATTCCGAAATTAAAAAACACGAATCTCTAAAACGTCCAATTCTAGTAAAAGGATTAAAAATGTCATTTTGCATTTCAACGGGAAAATTGCTTAAGGAAAGTATAATTAAAACAGAACTGGGAAGAAACTGAGTTGCCGTTCTGTTGAAAAAGGACGAGGAATTATCCTGAATGAGAATGTAAAAACCGAGTCCCTCGAGCGACAAATGTTATTTTTGCTTAATGGTACAAGATTCGGTTGAATAGTAAGACTAGTTATCTCAGCAATCGACTTCCAGTTCCCAAGGAATAACATTTCGTGCAGCTCCACTTCGAAATTCCGATATCCAGGTTTCCCTCGACCAGAGTTGCGACAAGTTTTGTCCAAATCGATTCCACGGCCAGTCCAGAACGGAAGACGCCAAGCTCCTTCGTAACCAATACTTTAATAAATTTTAAAATATGTACGCTTTCCGATAAATTTCGAGTTTATGACGGTTACATTTTTTCTAATCGTAAGACATCAAAGAAGGCACATCATTACAAATAATACAGGAACAAAAAATATAAAACGGGCAAGAATAACGTATATTAAATAATGTACCCTCCCGCTTGATATCATGACGAAGTCAAATAAGATTATCCATTTTCCGCGCATCTTATTATTTTATTATCTCAAAGGCTCATTCTAAGTCACGCGCATGTAATACGTCATAATCTAAAGGAATAAAAACCATATCATGCCAATACTTCCACGCTAGGAAGCAAATAAGTAGTCGATTAAAACTTATACCATCGTGAGTTTTCTATTCTCAGTAAATTTTAGGCTCACCCAATCCCATCTGTCCCCTTCTTTTTAATAAACCAAATATTTCTTTTCTCTTCCTATCTCTTTGTTCTTTCCTGCCATTCTCCCATACATAAATTCTTTCAACTGACAGTTGCCTATAAAAATTTGATCTACCCATTTCTTCTGTCTCTTCCTTATCGCATTAATTTAGCTCATCCACTCTCCTTCTTCATTTAAATCTGGGGTTCTCAACCTGTGGTACGCGTACCATAAGTGGTACGCGAGCCAGTGCAATGTGGTAAGCGAAAAAAATAAAAACATGGTTCTTCCTATAGCTTAAAATATTTTTATATTATATTTACGTAATTCAATTCTAAATTTACATGCACAATTATATTATTATTATATCTGAATTTAAATTGATTTAAATTGCCGTCAATCTCACTATGGCGGTACGCGAACATTTTCGTTTTTGATTAGGCGGTACGAAAATAAAAAAGGTGAGAACCCCTGATTTAAATACTTCCTCGTTGAGCCATGATGAATCGAAAAAAGCTTCGGTCTGGTTTCTACAGATGCCTCCCACCCATATATCCAATGCATTTCCGAAACGTATGCAAAATGAGCATACGTTGCATACGTTTAAAATCCAACAGATTAGGGGAGAAACGCTCCATCGACCGTTTCATTGCCCCTCGAACAAAAAAATCCATTGTTCGCGTCTGTCAAACTTTTTTTTGTCTGAATAATACAAGGTTTTTACGCTTTCATTCCAACGGAATGGGAAACTTCGGCTCTGAAGCACACGTCACTAATCTCCGAAGCAAGGTAGCGTCACTGATAAGACGATCGAATTCCACGTATTAATACGCGGTTCAGACAATTTAGAAGATTATTTCAAAGGGATAAATTCTACAAGATGAAGTATTGAACTTCAAATCTCAACGGCTTCCTACATGTAAACAAATCGATAAAACCCCTTCTGAATTACATACGAAATAATAACTCGCACAAAATTTTGCGTTTTTTACGGGACATATTCTCGTTAATAGGAATCTGGGAGTGGGTGTTGTTTTTACCATGCTATAGAAAGTTTTCCACTATAATCCTTTCGAATAAAATAATAATCACCTTCACATTTCATTTCTTCGATCAAATAGTACACTTCGATTATCTTTACATAATGCATTAAAATTTCGTTTTTAAAAACACATGCTCACGACAAGGCGTTTAATGTGCTTCGGACGGAATTAATTCTCTAAGCGACGATGTTTAATGAGGAAAGCATTCCTTATTAAAAGAAGATAAATACAAAATAAGGTAACTCTACCCAATATGGCTTGTTCTCCAATATGGCGTAATCGCCGTATCGAACGTACTCCGTGACAAAATTGATAGATGGTGGTTGCAGTATATCGGTAGACTGCTAACAACTGTGTTTATATGGAATTCCGCTGGACGCGCTCAGTTGGCTGAATTTTCTGGAGTGTTTTGTTTGAGACCAGCGTTTGTGATTACGTGCATCTAATTTCAAGACGTAGGTTGCCATTGTTTGCACAGGTAAAAGTTAATTAATTAATTTGACCTTAGGCATTCTACAAGATAATTGCCTCGTCTATTAGTGGTGCGATTGGTTTGGCAATTCATTGAGATGTCATGTGGTTCCAACGGAATATGTTTTATTAGTCCAAGTCTCCCCATTATGGCCTTTGTAGGCCATATTGTCCATTTTGTGAGCCTTAAATAATGGCAATGAATTTGTGGAATGATTTTAGATTTCATTTTGTTGTTCATTTCTTTATTTAAATTAAATTTTGACCTCATGTGCCTAAATCTTTGGTGGTACAATTTTACGATTTTGACTTGTGTAAAATTAGAATCTTGACTTTTATTTATTTTTTTTTTATTTTGGTCCAAAAACAGCACATTGGCCTTTACATTGGATACACCCAAAACAATATTTAAAAAATATATATATATATAACAAAATACCTATACATATCAAAATATATATAAAAACAGAAATTAACACACATAAGATGGATGTAATGAAAATAAAAATTACAGAAACAAGACAGCTTTTCAGAGACATTCGCCACCTGTGGAGGCACGGAGGAGCGAGGACCTACATGTAATATCCAGCGAGGGTGCTACCTTTTGTAAAGCATTAAATGAGGTGGGAATGCGGTAAAAAAAGCGACCTTTGGGATATAGATAGCCGGAAATGCGGAAGATGAAAGAGAGAGCACAAACGAGTGGAACGTGATGGGACACGTAGAGAAAAAAAAGAACAAATATCAGTGGACCTGTAGAGACCATTCACCGCAGTGTGAATGAAATGGAAATCAAAATATTGCCGCCTGAGATGCAGAGGACGCAGTTTAAGAGCGGCGAGAACACCTTGTTTACTTAGCAAACGGAAGGCAGGAACACGGTTCCTCGCGATCGCAAGGAAGAAATTTAATGGACGATCAAGACACTTGAGTGTAGTCGGAGATGCTGTGGCCCACACGGGACAGCAGTAGTCCAGGATTGGGAGAAGGAAGGCTGAGAAAAATGATTTAAGTGCTAAAGGTTCATTTATCTCCTTAAATCGGTATAGAAGACTAAGAATAGACATGGCCTTAGATGTGGTTTTATCAATGTGGAGAGAGAAAGATAATTTTGTATCAAAGATTACGCCAAGATCTTTTTGAGAGAAGACCTTCCGGATTGGAGTGTCACTAAGGGAATAGAAAGTAGCGATAGGCTTTTTTCGTAGAGTGAAAGAGAGAAGCGTACATTTATTAGGATTTGGTGTTAATTTCCATATTTGACACCAGTCGGAAATCTTCGAAAGACAATTTTGTAGACAGTCGCTATCGTATGAATTATTAATTTGCTTAAAAACCTTACAGTCGTCAGCATAAAGAAGGACGTTACACTTTTGACCTTTGATAGTATTAACTATGTCATCAATGTAAAGTGTGAAGAGTAGAGGTCCGAGAACACTTCCTTGTGGTACACCTGATGTTACGGGGGAAAGAGATGAATAAAAACAATCTATTACAACTCTCTGCGTGCGGGAGTGTAAGAAACTAGTGATTAGGGAAAGAAAAGATCCATGAATGTTGAAACGATGAAAGAGTTTGTACAGAAGAAGAACATGATCCACAGTATCGAAAGCCTTTGCTAAATCTATGTAACAAACATCCAGTTGGGATGATTTTTCAAAAGCTTCAGTAATATTATAATGTAAGACAGATAAATTTGTTAAGCAGGAACTACCAGGTAAAAATCCATGCTGTTCAGAGGAGATATATGGGAGAGTGAAAGAGAGAAGACGTTTGTGGATGATTTTTTCAAAAATTCTCATTTTTTAGTTTTTTTGCCTACCGACAATTTATTGTAACCATTTTTTAGCAATCATGCATTAGAATTTTGATACAAGTACTTGCTAAATATTTCAGATTCTTGTTCTCTTATCTTTTGAACAATAACCCAATAGGCCTTATTGAGATCATTATGTTCCTAATATGGCCTAACAGCAAGGTTTTGCAAAAATGCTAACCAGTAATTCCATGTTGGAGCGTTATAGTTGTAACATTTTTTTTCTGTTTACTTAAATAAACTGTCTAATAGTACATTATGTTAGTTTTACTTTCAGCATTTGAGAAAGGTCCTTGAAAAAATAATAAAGCTTAGCTAGGCCATATTGGGTAGAGTTACCTTACTTTCCACACGATGAAAAGCACAGTATTCCACGATCATACATAGGACAAAATCAGTATGGACTTGACACTAATATATCTAAATAATAAGCATGCATTGGTGATTACGGAATTTAATTTCAAACACAGACGTGAATAGCTTAAGAAAAACCATAGCTCTTGAATCTGTGAAACATCTAGGAAAACAATTTTACTTAAACTACTTACATTTTTTAAACTTTTAAAAATTCTTAATTTTTTGTCCTTATAAAATTCGTTATTTTTTGTCCTAATGAAATATATTTTCTACCAAAGTGCTACACTAGTACTAATTTTAACTATGAACAGGATTTTAGAATTATCGACAATCCAATGGTAAGGAAAAATTCGGAAAAAATAGAATTAATAGCTGAAACTTTAATTGCGCTTACTGTTATTGGCCTTCGCTCTACAAATGAGCAAGAGACAAGTAAATAAACAAACAAGTATACGCAAGCACTGTGCAGAAGAGAACCTTTTTGCATAAGGATCATTCCGAAGTTATTTTTTTTGCATTCAAAATAATAACTCGAAATTTCCCTCGAAGGGTCTTTTGAGTAAGAGAGAGAGAGAGAGACAGAGGCGGGGAGGGGGGATTGCGTAGGAGAACGTAAAAAGCAGAAAGGAGACGAGGAAGAGGGCTGAGAGAGAGAGAGAGAGAGAGAAAGACGAGATGGAGGGAGGAAAAAAGAAGAAGAGCGTAAAAGGGATCCATGGGAACACACTTTGTCCTTAAGGGAGTCAGGGTGAAGGTCTCGTGAGGGAAAGAGGAGAGTTTAGGGGGAGAGAGAAAGATACATAGAGGGAAAGATAAGGAGGGAGGGAGGGAGATAGATAGATAAGGAGGGAGGGAGGGAGGGAGGGAGATAGATAGATAGATAGATAAAGAGGGAGGGAGGGAGATAGAAAAGGAGGAGGGAGAGAGAAAGAGGGAGATACAGAAGAGGTTCCACGGACTGGTCTACCTAGCTCGAGGGTGAGCGAGAGAAAGAAAAAAGGTAACCGGGTGTGACGTGAGCCAGCAAGAAGGGAAAAGTAATGGTGAAAGAGCTCTCTTTCTTCCCCTCCCTCCCTCTCTCTCTTCCTCCTCCTCTCTCGCTACGTCGCCCTATGTGGCTGGGTCAAATGATCATGGACCCGTAGGTGAGTTATTCGGCGAAGGGGTTATCCATGAAAGACAGTACATCGGAGGAGGATGAGGACTAGTAGAGTACGGAGAAGGGGGTGGGGGAGAAGATGAACATAGGGGGAGAGGGGGTGGGGGAAGAGCTCTCGAGGCTCTCGAGTTTATTTTTCGAGGCTCGAGTCGATAAAAGAGCCGGTAAGAGAGGGAGAGGGGTCGAGAGGGGCAGCGAGGCGGAAGAGGTTTAAAACTCTGTTCGAGTGGATGGATTTCTTAGCGGTTGTTATCTAAAAATCTCTAAGTAGACGTAAATAAACGTTAATTCGGATCCGAAAACAGCTAGAGGGATCCTTATATAGAGTGGTGGTAATATTTCCAAGCGACGTCTTAATTACTTTCTAAACAGATTAAACCTAGTGAACACTCGATATAATTCGTCTAAAATAACCGAGGATTCAGTGGTGGAAATTTTTAATAAAAATACATTTGACTTGTTCATAGAGACATTTTCGTCGGATCTCTATTTGCTACTATTATAATATTTTACATACCAGACAACTATAATCCATCTGAAACAAACATTGCACTAATTTCAAGTTTTTCGGCAAAAGGTCAGAAGGATACGGTTACTTTTATTTTTTTAGGAATTATAACGTTAATTGGTAAAAACTATCTTTAGTCGGCGACAATCCACATTAACGCGCAATGCTCTTTAGATTATCATCTCTCTGATGCCAAACAACCCGTAGCAATAATCCATCCCCATTAACAAGATTAGCCATCCGTACAGAATCCAGTTCCCACGGCACCGCCGCTGACGTCATTCCAGAACCAAATGCCTCGCGATGGCCGCTCGATGCCGTATTTCACCCACGGAATTAACAGAGAGAAAAAAAGCACGTTGGCCTGACTATTCCCATAAAAGTGAATACTTGGGTCGATATAAGCCAACCTAGACGCTCGGGGAAAAAATCCACTATGCATTGAGCAAAGAGAAGTACCCTTGATCAAAAATAAAACAGGAAAAAGCAGGTGGCGTTTAATTTTCGCGTGCGCGAGACAGTTTTCAGACGACATTACCCAGAGGCGGAGATTCGCTCCACGCTGCCAGTCATGCAGGCGGACTTTGGTCGCCTGATTAAAAAAAATCGATCTTTTTTTTAAAGGACGCAACGGAAAAGAAAAGAATAAGTAATAACTCTCACTATCAAAAAAGAGTCGGAAGATCTATAATAATTGGTGAGATCGATAGAGAAAAATATTTTTTAAAATAAGGTTGAGTTCAAGTAGAGCTAAAAAAATAACAAAATAAAACTGGAGAAATGGAAAAATCTTGAGAACGATGCGAAAAACCCAAAACCTAAAGTTTTTGCTTGTTTTATTGGAGGAACAAAAAGCAACCCAATTTATTTACGTCTGGACAGTTTTTAAAGGGGAGTTCTTGGAACTAACGAGTTTTTGAAAGGAAAAAAATTAAGGTTAGGCGAAATAAGGAGCTTCTTAATCTAGTCGATTAAAAAATATTGAAAGACTAACGAATATCCACTCTAGATTAAGAAAAGTTTCGTTTAGCTGCCATTTTACGGTACTGAATGTTATCATAACGTCGGAGATAGAATCCTTATATAATAATTCTCAAATGTCCGTCTGTCTGTCACGGTACTTTTGGACATTTCACAATGGAATTAAGAACTGAAACTTTCACAATCGTTAAACCTCCATGAGTTGGTCCCTAGAAAAATCAAACATCCTGGAAAAAGTCCCGGATTTGTCTCCGGGAGACGATTATATTTTCACACAAGTTTGCACGGGATTTTCGATTTTTCAAGGTGCAAGATTTGTTCTTTCATTCATCAAAGTACGTAAATATCGACCAATTTTCTCCGTTTTTGCTTTATTCGACGGCTAAAACTATAAAATATCTTATTCTTGCGATGTTTAGATGTTACACGTAAGAATTTGTCAGAAATACGCATTTCTTTTCGAAAATTTGTCGCTTTTTCGTACTTTTTCTGGGTGTTCCCAAGGCGACCCGCATTTTGCCTCCGATTCAATTAGCGTCTATTAAACCTTCAAATAGGCGAAAGAATTGCATTATTCACTTCGCGATTTTTGTGAAGCATCGGAATTATTGCTGTAGCAACGTCAAACGTAATAAATTGCGAGGTAAATAATTGCAGATAATTATTCTTCAGTAAACTGCGTGTGGACTGAGGGCGTTTTAAGCGAATGACTAAAAGAAAAAATCTTCTTACTTTATTTCAATACTGGAATATTACCTTTTTCTTAGGTAAAATCAGTTCTGTAGTGGAGGATATACGGTGGTATACGCCGTATATCCACTGATTTTTTCGAATGAATAGGGTATACCCTCTGCTTTTTCGAACAAATGGCGTATATCCTCGCCTTATGAGAAATTACACAGGATGAATGAAAAAACAACTAATTACTCCTTTTTTGTGGCCCCAAATATTGAAGCTGTACCTGCAATTCTTCAAAATCTGCGGCCCACGAAGAGATTTAATACAAATATTATAATACTATTTTTGTTTTGATCAGATTGAAAATAAATACTGTACTTATTATTACATAACTTTTTATACACATCACTTGAAATAAAATTTTCAAAGAAATTCAAAGTAAGGTCATACGTTTTCTCCTGCCATCGTAACATTATAGTCATGTGTTTGCTCTTTAAAAAATTGGGTAAGACCCCTCCTTCCCCTAAAGTTTTACTTCCGTATACCCTCTGCTTTTTTACGACTACAGCAATGAGTAAAATCAATATATTCTACACATTTAATGTTTATTAACGCAAATAGGCCTATGCATAGGTTTAAAATTGTATTGTATTTCCACGAGCCTCTCTATACAGCTAAGGTTATGGATATGTCCTGCTGAGAGTTCCTCGAGGTTAGGAAGAAAGGAATTCCGGTGGTCGGTTTAAGACCGCTAATCGTTTTTCTACCCCTTTCACACATCTACCCCGTGGAGAGTATTCCTGGAACAAATGTTTCTCGATTGCTTGCTTGGGTTTTTCCTATAGATGGACGTTGTTGTATACACTTTCACCCCTTCTCCGTATGCACTGAACCCAATATTTCTCTAAAAGTTTTCCAGGATGGATCGTTCCACTCTCTTGCTTTTGGCTCCTTCATCCTTAGCTACAGGTTAGTAAATTTCAATTTATATATAAATGTTGAAAGAAGGTGCACATAAATTAGCAGTCGTTACTTAAAATTGAAGAGGGATTAAGGATTAATATTTATTTGCTATTTGTTGTAAAATATTTTGCCGATTGAAAAAACACATTTTAATCTGGATTTGAGGTAAGACTTGATCGAGCGCTGAATAATTAAGTCTAATTTTTCTCTCTATATATTTTACGTTAAATAAAGAGAACATTTAGTACAGTGATGAAATATATCAAATTATACAAAGTAAAGTATTAGATAGTTCTTTTTTGACGGCTAAAATATTATTGCGATAATTATATCATTAATGTTATTTTCCTTAATTAGATCTTAATTGGCATCAACGAATGTCTAACAGCCTTTAAGCTGAACTCGCAATTCATTTTTTTTTAAGAATGTTTCTCGGAAAAAGCAACAGCATATTGTTCGAATTACATAAATTAAACTTTTTCTAGTTTTCATTATACAATTTCAAGAGGCAAAGCATAATTTAGTATCTGCATTCGCAATATATTTCTCAACGACACGATTGGAAGAATCGGTGTACACTAATTCAGTCAGGCGGTCTAAATAAACAATAACTCAATCCCAGGGTTTTAGGAAGGACATACTAACTCGGTCACGGGGTTTTCGGAAGGACATACTAACTCGGTCCCGGGGTTTTCGGAAGGACATATTAACTCGGTCCCGGGGTTTTCGGAAGGACATACTAACTCGGTCCCGGGGTTTTCGGAAGGACATATTAACTCGGTCCCGGGGTTTTCGGAAGGACATACTAACTCGGTCCCGGGGTTTTCGGAAGGACATATTAACTCGGTCCCGGGGTTTTCGGAAGGACATACTAACTCGGTCCCGGGGTTTTCGGAAGGACATATTAACTCGGTCCCGGGGTTTTCGGAAGGACATACTAACTCGGTCCCGGGGTTTTCGGAAGGACATATTAACTCGGTCCCGGGGTTTTCGGAAGGACATACTAACTCGGTCCCGGGGTTTTCGGATGGACATATTAACTCGGTCCCAGGGTTTTCGGAAGGACATACTAACTCGGTCCCGGGGTTTTCGGAAGGACATATTAACTCGGTCCCGGGGTTTTCGGATGGACATATTAACTCGGTCCCGGGGTTTTCGCATGGACATATTAACTCGGTCCCGGGGTTTTCGGATGGACATATTAACTCGGTCCCGGGGTTTTCGCATGGACATATTAACTCGGTCCCGGGGTTTTCGGATGGACATATTAACTCGGTCCCGGGGTTTTCGGAAG
The DNA here is from genome assembly GCA_028673005.1 of Tanypteryx hageni. Taxonomy (NCBI): domain Eukaryota; kingdom Metazoa; phylum Arthropoda; class Insecta; order Odonata; family Petaluridae; genus Tanypteryx; species Tanypteryx hageni. The sequence goes on from CM054114.1 coordinate 180,734,911, forward strand.
GACATATTAACTCGGTCCCAGGGTTTTCGGAAGGACATACTAACTCGGTCCCGGGGTTTTCGGAAGGACATATTTACTCGGTCCCGGGGTTTTCGGATGGACATATTAACTCGGTCCCGGGGTTTTCGGAAGGACATATTAACTCGGTCCCGGGGTTTTCGGATGGACATATTAACTCGGTCCCGGGGTTTTCGGAAGGACATATTAACTCGGTCCCGGGGTTTTCGGATGGACATATTAACTCGGTCCCAGGGTTTTCGGAAGGACATACTAACTCGGTCCCGGGGCTTTCGGAAGGACATATTTACTCGGTCCCGGGGTTTTCGGAAGGACATACTAACTCGGTCCCGGGGTTTTCGGAAGGACATATTAACTCGGTCCCGGGGTTTTCGGATGGACATATTAACTCGGTCCCGGGGTTTTCGGATGGACATATTAACTCGGTCCCAGGGTTTTCGGAAGGACATATTAACTCGGTCCCGGGGTTTTAGGAAGGACATATTAACTCACAGTCAGTTCCACCACGAAACAAAAGTTTCCTTCCCATTTTTCACAGACTTAGAACGGTCTGTACTAGAAGTAGCTTTCTAGAAACCCGTGTACACTATACTTTGTGAAGCATCTAACTGGAGTTTAAAGCATTCGGAGACTAAATATTGAAAAGCCTCTACATACACTTCAGCACTTTTATTAGGAAGCAAGAAAAATACCAAAGGTACGTCCATTATGCCGTGGACAGTAAAAAGCTGACAGAAATATTTTGGACAACTTTTAAATGTGTCATCAACGAAAATAGTACCATAGTTCCATGTGCGCATTGGTCGAAAAACCAACTATGTTTTTGACGCTGTCATTTATAAACATACATTTCTCTTGTCGGTTACTTTTTATGTCCACTGAATCTAGTGCCTGTGCCGGAGACGAAGTTAGTATGGGCCTCTAACAACCGTGGGACTGAGTTGGTATGCAGCCGGAAGAATTACGTGAAACCAAAAATACCTAGATTTGGAAATACCATCTTACGATATTCGACATTAAAAATATACTAAATTTCAGTGTGGTAGAACTACAATAATATTCTCGTGGCCAATATGCAAGGTGCTAATTTGGTTTAATCATCAAGAGGCAGTTAGTAAAAGGTGTGAATTAACTATTAGTATGTTTTCTCAAATAGTTTTGTTGTCGAAATCATCACGTTTAGCAAGATTTGTAAGGAAAGGAGTGAAAATACGAGAACGAGAAATATCGTTTCGTGTTCCCACAATAAACTTTCTTCTACACTAAATATTTTTGTCACTTAAAGAGGTAAGTTTGGTCGTACGCTGGGCATACATCGCATTAACACGTTGTGTACCGGATTTAGATTCCCGTACTACACTCAGTTCCTGGGCATTTTGTCATAAATTCAAAACAAGTAGGGATGTACGCAGGTTTCCCGTGGTACAGAAGTGCTTTTCGTCGAATTCGCTGTAATATAATCGTATACTAATATATTTTCTTTGAAATCAGAAATTTATTTTTCCTTATATTGCGGCAACCTTGCTTTTTAGATCCGTTTTAAACATGTTCATTTCGTTTTGCTCTATACTCGCCCTATAAACGAAATTTCTTTGAAATCCGTTCAGCCAATAACTTCGAAATTAATAGTTACAGATAAATTCTAACTATGCTGTTTAGTCGACCCAGTTGAAATATAATTTTATTATTTATTTATATGAAGATTATAAACTTCATATTTGGTTAAAATCCATGCCATCAATTCTCTAGAATTACGTGTAAATGAAATATTATTTTGCTTTTTACTGTGGTAGCCCTGCTCTTTAGCTCCGCTTTAAACATCTTGATTTAATAATGGTATTTTGTACAAATCTTATATACAAAATTTAATTGAAATCCGTTCATCCAATTCCTTCCAACTCAATAATAAGTGAAAGAATTTAATTTGTAATTGTGGCACCCCTGTTTGGCTGATTCAGTTTAAATATGCTATTATGGTTTTCTATATATGTGTACATATAAATATTATATTTGGTTAAAACTGATACAGACATTTCAACACAAATATGTGTAAAAAGAATGTTTTTTATTTCTTGTATTGTGATAGTCCTGATTTCTATATCTATACTAAACGTCTTTATTTTGTTTCTATATGTTACACGCCTCATTCATACAAAATTTCATTGAAATCGGTTTAGCCAATTCCTTCCAATTTCATAATTAATGAAAAGTTTAAATTTGCAATTGTGGCACCCCTGCTACGTCGATCTGGTATAAATATGTCATTTTGGTCATTAATTTATGTGAGTATTCTATGTACCAAATTTGGTTGAAATCGGTTAAGCTAACTCTTCCCTGATATATGCGTACGGACAGACAGACATCACAAAGATAATAGTGCTTGTCAGCAATGACGAAAAGCATTAAAAAGCACGCGAAATCTCTTGGCCGGCTCAAATGTGGTGATTTTCTTGGTTAAAAGTCACGATTTAATTAGTAAAAGATCAAATTAACGATTTATATATACTTCTTACTTTGTAAGTATACTTTGTATTGTATACTTTTTTACTGTAAGTAAAAGAGAAAATGATATTTTAATAAATATGTTATTGAGTGTTTTCTTTAATATAAACATTTAAAAATGAAGGAGAGTGTAAAAGCGCATAAATAAAATAAAATTTATGAAGAACATAATATATTAGTTCGATTAATTTTTACATAAAGATTTAACTTTCTATAAAAATTTAAAGAAATAATCTAAGTATTGTAAAATAAGCGTAAAGTTTTCGTAGAATTTCGAAATAAAAAGTAAATTTAAATCATCGAATTGAAAGGCCAAAAACTTCCAGCCATATATGTAAGCAGTAATAATTATTCGAAACGTCGATATCCGTCTAAAATCGCTCTGAAAAATAAACGTCGATTTAAAAAAAAATAACGTCGAATTCTACCAAGTAGTAATTTTAACCGTCGAAAATCTCTCGATAAAATTAACGTCGAATTCTACCAAGCCTACTAATAAGGCGACTGCAAATTTTTTTTATGGTTTAGCATACATTTCATTTTCTGGAGTTTTAAAAATGTTCTAAATCCACCTCAGAGCTCCGACACTTGGGTTCGTAATTCAAAAGCTCCCTTGAGACAAGTAAAACCCGAGAGCCGAAACAGGTCACCGCAGAAGGGGTCTTTTAACACTCAGTTCTACTCAAAGATTGCTTGCCTCGAATTTTGTTAAGAAATCCGTATTTAATTTATTCTAAATCCTTGCCTTTTTATTTTAAACGGTTTATATTACATTTCCCATTTCCTGAAAACAAAAATTACTCCATAATAAGTGCTTCAGCAATTTAAGTTGGTTATTTTAATATTTCTAAAAAAATACAATTAGGATTTTTATACGCTTCTGGCGAATAAAAAATATTTCATTAAAAACAATAATTATTAATTTGATGGCAGTGAGGTATTAAATGCTTATCAATTGTCTTTTTACAGGCGGTTTATTTCATGACTATACCTATATTTTATATGAAGTGACAAGCGTGAAATAAAAACGGATTAACACAAGCCAAGAAGAAAATACAAAGGTAACTGAAAATAAAGGCCGGAAATTTCTCTAAATACATCAAAGCCGTCCTCATTTTATAATTATTTTCGATTTAGAAAATAACTCTTTTTAAATTCAAATGATTGCAAGATATTTCTATCCATCTGTGGACCAAGGTAATAAATGTCGCAGGCAAAGCTATCTTAGAATGAAATTGTCTTCCTTCCAAAACATTAACAGGCGTTTTTAATTATAGGCATTAAGTCGAAAACGTGTTTTTCCGATCCGTAGTTAGGGTATGGGATGGCATAAACTGAATTTGGCTTATTTCATCTTCAATCTCACAAACTAAGTCGGCATCAATCACCCACCGTGCACTAACCTCATACTAGAAACAAAACTATTCCGTCTCCACTGTTTATTAAAATTTATCGTACCAGTGCGAAGCTGTAAATAACGATTGCAGATTTACATTTGCTAAAGTTTGAAATTCCTCTTAAACTGGTCATCAACGACCAACGACCAACGACCTTCAAAGAAACCTTGAAGGTTCTCAATGCACATTTGTCGAAAGGCTGGATTGAAAAGAAATGAAAGGGGAATTTGAATATCTTCTCCACAGTGGGCAATTTATTATAAATAATTCTCATAAATAAATACATTTTATGAATACCGACCGAATGTGGTTCCATAATATGCCATTATGTTTTTAAATAACTCTAGAGGAAAAACGTTTGCTCTTTAAATCGTTAACAGTTATATGGTGCAAGTTGTGCAATTAAAACTTGTTTTAGAGTGGATAAAATTTATGATGTAACAAAACTTACATAAATTTGGAATAAACATTTCAGAAATGGGATCAAGAAGGGACCCGGGAGTTTTTAAGATCAGGAGAGTGAACATCAAAGAAAATTATTATTTTTATGGCACGACTAATACTATTTAGAGTACCTTGGCCAAAAATATGAATTATACTATATTCTAGAGAAATATCAATAAAACCAAAAGTGAAAAAACGAACTTTCAAAGCTTGAACGAAGGGATCGGATATACATCTTTGCGTGTTTCTATTTCAAAACTTTTGCTTTCTGAATAGTGGAAGAGGTCACTCTCGAGGTTGGTCAATGGACTTGACTTTCGCCAAATCGCTCGATCTCATGCGTCATCGGTTTTCTTTTGTTTTTCAGCAAATTACACGCGACACGAACGAAAATACAAATAATACGATTCCATCGTAGCTCGGTTAAAATGAATTTCCTTCTTAAAGCGAAAACTTTCAATACTATTTCGGCTTGTTATCCCTCCAATCGAAAGAACACGTGACTAGGCAATCACAATAAAACTTATCACCTGATCATCCTAAATCAGTGGTGCTCAATCTACGGCCCCCGGGCCAAATGCGGCCCGCGAAGGGTGTTTGAACGGACAACGAAGCTATGACGAAAAAGCAATCCGAAAGGTTTAACACCCAGTCATACATTTTTATGAAAATTTTTATAATAACACTTAACATGATAACCATACACACCTTATTTAGACTTGATTTTCACTTATATGGCACCTCAGACTATATAGGTAACCTCCGATTTAAACTCGGATCCAGCCAACCGAAGAATTGGCAACTTCCAATGCGGCCCGTAAATTGATATCTAACCACCGATGCGGCCCGCCATGCAAAAATTTGGACACAACTGTCCCAAATGACCCAAACTCGACCGAATTTCTAACCGAAAACCATCCATTGGAAGGGAAACACGGAATTCTCTCGACATTCGCATAGATATCCAATTTAGAGGATTTCCGCGAACAATCCCACGAGCATTTTCTAAATAAATCATCCCGATGGAAGCTTAATTCGCATGCAGATTGCGATCCCGTATTTTTCCCGCTGCGCCGTGAAATTAGAACAGCGGTCGAAGCGAATTCCAACCAACGCCATTTATTGAGGACGGGCGCGTGAGAAGAGGGAATAAGCCGACGCCTCCAAACAAAAGGATCTTCAAATAGAATCGATCGAGAGAGAGAAAAAATCCCCGAATCCATTGCGTAATACGTCTGACACTTTACCTAAGAGAAGCTAGGCAGAAGCGGCGAGTACCGAAAAACGATAAAATAGAAACGGATTCGGAAGGCGTGGAAATTAAAAGCTGGCAGGAACCTTGACGGCAAAAAAAAATCGTTCGGCTCGATTTTCAAACCGTCGCTCGGATGAAAACTCCGTGACCCACTTCCTCCATCACTCCACGCCACTAAGGCAGGAATATCAGACAGGCCAAAGAACTAGCTAAGACTTGGGAAAAAATGAAAGAGCCTTTAGAAAAAAGTATGCGCTCTCTGTAAGTTGGGGTTCGACGCCACTTGCAACGAATATAAAGAGAGTTAATTAAGATCCTGGGGTTACTTCATCCTTTACCGACCACAGAAAAGTTCGCATGCGCACATTCAAGAGAATCTGGAATTGGCTGTTTCGATTAATTCCTAAAATGACATTTAACCTTTAACTTTAACGAATTTCAAGAGAGATCGATCTACGAAATAATTATGAACATTAAATATTAATAATCTCTCAAGTTTTGATACAATGGGTATCCTCCCTTTAAAATATACCCTCGCTAATAGAAGAAGAAAAACTGCAATGGTATAACATCGAGAACATGGGTCACGCAACCCCTACACTTAGTAAAAATTACTAGCTTTTTACCAATTCGCGAAAATAGTAGTAAATATCACTAATATTATTTCAAAATTGACAAATTTTCAGCAATGACTGCTTCAAGCGAATAAACTCTGAGATACTCGAAAAATTCTTACGCAGATTATTTCCAAAATGAAATTAACTTAACAACGATTGATAAAACTATCTTTCTCACAATACAACTTGAAAATTTTGAATTTTTATAAACCAGTGCCAATTTGAAAAGAAAAATTGGAAATGTCAGAAACATTCTCATAAACCCATTTTCAATGATTTTCATCGCAAAAGAGATATTACGGAAATACTTCAAGATTTGAACGAGTAAAATAAACAGTAGCATACGGCGACACGTAAAGACAGACAAAATGATAATATATGCAAGTTTAATTTATTTATAAAAGGTTATGAAACTTTTTAAATTAATTTCTTGCGTCGAGATGGCTCCTTATTCATTAGTCGACCACTTCCTTTATTTTTCAAGAATATTTTTTATATTTGTTACTAATCCGCAGTCGAAAATATAGCTTTAAAAAATTAATATTTCTGATAAATAAGAGTTGTTATTTTAGCTGTCTGGTTCAGTGTGCTTAAAAAATAGCCATAATTCCATCAAATAAAGATGGCAATGCAGCGATTTTAATGTAGGTACTTCACTCTATATACCCTAATATAAGGTAAAATTTCACATTCTTTTTCAGTTCTACGACTTTTTGATTCGTTGGAAATGGAGCATCAAACTACTTGCTGTTTTTGCTTTCTCTATACGTAGGTAGTATAGGGAAAAGTAGTTTTCATGAAAAAATCGATTTCGAGATTTCAACGGAAATACACGTTTTGAGGTCCTCTGAACACGTTTTGACCATAATCTCGATCATGTCTGTGTGTGTGTGCGCGCGATAGAAATTTTGTGGGTGCTCGAACTCAAAAACTATTAATCAGGTCAACGCGAAATTCTATATTTGACATTTATATTAAAGGGACAAAGGTTGATTAGTTTTTGGTAAAAATCAGTCAAACGGAAGTGGGTGTTTACTCTTGTCACACCCGTTTTTTTTATATTTGCTTTAATATTCGATGAATGGAAAATAGTATTGGAATAAACGTTGTAGGAAGTTTAATTTTCTACAACCTTTGTTTGAAACATTTTCCCATAAAATGCATTCTTTAAGAGATATTTTTAAAATTATATTTTTTAGCTGCCACCACCGCACCACCTACTGGCGACTATTGTAAACACTTGGCGCTTAGTCACGTCTTATTGTTAGTAACGCTTTTTTTATTTTCTTAATTGTTGGAAATTCGTGGCTATATTCAATATCAGAAGACTACGGTATGAGTTTATTTCTGTTCTTTGTAAAGTCTAACCTAACAATAAGTAAAAGAAAATAAAAAATAATCATAAGTGGATCATATACTGTCTATATAAATCTTTAAAACTGTTGTAGAATTACTTCAAACCTTTGGTAAAATAAATCATTTTTTCACTGAACTCTCTTCCGCATTTAATTATGATTCTCAGTCTCGATAAATTGGAAGTAAGCCAATTGAAATGTTATCAAGGTGAGAGTTGCGCAATGGAGCGCGATTAATTTCCATTGACCACTCTCGAAACAATCATTTTTCAAGGACAAGATCTCTACAAACGATAGCATCCGGAAAGACTAAAAAATCATTCTTCATAAAAGTATTCTCTAGAAAAACGACCTTGCAAATCTCTCCTCAAAAGCAGATTATGAGTTTCGCCTCATCCTGAATTCGAACAGAAACTCCTTCCTTGCAAATCTTTTCAAAAGCAGATAAGGATTTCGTCTCATCTTGAATTCAAACAAAATATTCTTTTCGGTTAAAAAAAAGAACTAAGTAAATATAAGAGGGAAACTGTATAATGGTGTATTATGGAAGAAATAAGGCGTTAGAAATATTCAACAATGCCAAATTTCTAAGTAATTCTCCAGTATAAGTAAAATAGTACACTCAACATATAGAAATTTTCTCCATGATAAAAATACATGGACGTCAGTTTCTTACAAATAAATCGATATGCAATACTATTAACACACCTCACGGAGTCATATCTTAAGGAATTCCACATATTTATATAATTACCTAATTCCGTTGAAAATATTATTATTAACAGAGCATCGCTGTGTACATTCCCCAAGCTAATCACAACGACAACTGCCTAGATCGGGAGTGTACAACAAGGTGATTAACCGCCCTAAACATGGAGGGTCGGTCCCTCCTCCTCATCACTCATCCCGCTTTGTTAAGCGTCCCAAATTTTATCCCGCTTTTTGAAAAATCATGATTAATGTCCAAAATTGTCATTTAAACCGCCCCAGAACACCCTCGCTGGTCACACAAAGCTATCTGATATCTATTACATTCATTTATCTGATCCATCAGGAAGTGCACGCCACTGTAATTGTCCCTCCCAACATTCGGTACATATGTCACCCTTCAGCTTCCTGAAAAGTTAAGTTACCTCAATGAGCTTGGGTTTCACTTCTATGACAACAGATAATTTCTCGAGTAAGTAACAGCACAGACCAACCCCCACGAGCAATCGCAACTTCTAATGCAGTCCGCCAAAACGTCCGCAAATAAGAATGCAGCTCGCCACGTAGAAAGGTTGCAAATCTCTGGGTTAGATGTTGGCAAATATTATTTTACATGCCTATGAGACTCGTATTAAAATACTGAATGCTTTTATGCGCATTTTCGTGGGATATACGACCAACTGAGCCATTTCGTAAAGCCGCGAGTATCATTAAGTTAACCACGCTTTCCTCATAAAACACGTCTAAAGAGCGATCAACCATAACCATTGGTACAATCCAGCGCAATCTAGAACCTGACGAATGGATTCTTTTGGAGATGAGCAAAATCTAGACAAGAGTAGGGGTAGAAAAATCGAACAGGCCTTCCGTCGGGTGCCATATGGTGACTGCATGACTTCGCAGAGACACAGCGAGAGAAAGAGAGAAGGGAAAGAGCGACGTCGAGGATAGAGTGGATTGGTGTAGCAACGCGGAGATATTGCGCAAGGGGGAAAGGATGATGGAGGCTCGGATAGGAGAGGAGGGGGAACACCGCTAAAAGGAGAAGAAAGAAGGGAAAAGGCATCGACAAGAGAATGCTGAATGCGACGTAAGGAGAATGATTTTCAGCACCTTTCCCGATTAGCTTTCTGGCGTTCATTGGCGACGACGCGTGATGAATTCCGAAGGAAAAGAACGGCCGAGGATGGTTCGGCAACTCGGTGAAGAGGAAAGAAGAGATAACGCCGCCATTGTTTTGTTGGCACAATCAGATATTGCTTCCAAAATGCAATCGCTATCGGTATGAAGTTAGGAAGACTAGACGCGAAACAAGAGTTCCATATTTGTCCGGTAGTCTTCAGAAATCTAATCGTCTTCGATGGATTCGATGAACCCATAAAAAAATAAATTTAAACGAATCTTAATGAATGAGAAGCTTTCTTTGATTTAAAAATTTGCTGAAACGTCTGAGAACTTGTTAGATTCCATATTGGGAATTATTTATATTTTGCACAAAGAAAATACATATAGCAGTTGATAAATTGGTACTATCTTCATAGAAAGAAAAAATGCGACAGGATTCGTTAAATTATCTTTATCAACAGGTTCTTTAACTCGGCTGTTATAATTCAATCTCCGCATGGGAGAAAACGTTTCCAAATTTTCCACAATTAACAAAAACGAATAAAAACAAAAGAAAACGGATATCGTGAAGGAATAATCAGAAAAGCAAACCCACCCTTAATGCATCTTTTAAAAAAATCACGCAGCATAACCCGTTCACGAATGTTATCCCACTAACGCGTATCATGACTAATGCGGCCGCGGCCACCCCGAGCTCATTCGTAGATAACTCTTTATTCCGACGAAACTCGTAAAACTTTTCCAACCTTGGGGTAATATTGCGGTTTTCGAGATTCGGAATGAGGAGGAGGATCTCCGCTAACCACCTCCGAATTGCCAACATAATAGCCGTCTTATCGAACAAGGCCGGGATTTTAGCGTGCTACACAACTATCGTAGGAAATAGGACCATAAAATAAAGTTTTACGACTCCTATCCAAGCAGGAAAAGAACGGTCCTTTAAAAAGGGTCGTTCAGGAATACTATCCTTCAGTGAAAAAATACTCTGAAAGCGCAAAGATATAAAATCAAATTTCCAAGCATTTCTCCCTTTTCTGAATTTCATTCCAAAGATTAAACTGGATCGCGTGGATTGTTTAGTACTCGCAATTTGAGGAGAGAGTGCAATTGATGTTATTTCTCCGTAAATACTAGCGATATAAAAGGTAGAGATTCGAAAGTTCGGGATTAAATCAGGATGGGAAATTTGACTGCCTTGTTTAGTGCACTTTCCCCGGAAATCGTAATTTGTGAGAGCGAAAACAATCAAAATAAATATGGTTAGCGTTACAAAGAAACGAAATAATATATAAGATTAGGCATTTCCTACTACTCGTATAATATGCCGCAAATGAATAAATTTCACTTCAATCGATAGAAACAAAAAAGAAATAGAAGTGCACTGCGACGTCGCGTGATACCGACGTGACACTTCAAATGACTCATTACATAAGCACCAGTTTAATCAGCGCAAAAACAAAGGAATACGCGATCCAGACGCTGTGAACAAATAACATCTGGCTCTTCGCAGAATAAACGTACAGCACTAAACTTTAAAAACTTAATTATATACCGACACCAAAATAACGACAAAATGAGGAGACTCGGTACGCGCAACGACCGCAGAATTAGTGAGGAAGGGAGGTTGGGAAAGTGAGGAAGAGAGGTTGGTAAAGTGAGGAAGGGAGGTTGGTAAAGTGAGGAAGGGAGGTTGGTAAAGTCAGGAAGGGAGGTTGGCAACGCGACGCGGAGTAGAATCGAAGTGACCTCACGACACGGTTGCCACGAGGTTCCCACCTCGCGTAACAAGCCTCCCCTCCCCAACCAACCATCGCCCATCACGCTACATTCCCAATTACTGAAAAAACGTTCTCACTTCACGCCTCACGGAACCAACAAAACGAGAAAAAGAACAGATAGATATGCTGCAGAGATAGAGATATACACAACACAACAACGGGGCCAAGGACTCCGGCGAGAGGAGTGGGTTGGGAGGAGGAGGAAGAATGAAGGCTGGATCCAACCCTCTCTCCCGCAGACATCTCCTATCCCGTTTGCGTGAGAAAGTGTACGCAGAAACCGTGTGCGTGTGTTTACGCATAAACCGCGGTAATCTTCGAACAACGTCGCTCGCGCGAAAATCGACCAATGGGAAGGAAAGAAGGAAGTCACGTGATGCGTTTTAAAAAAAGGATGATGCGTGACGTCGCCGCCCGAAACGCGAGAGCGACGTTTTAGGCGTTACGCGAGGTCCGGGAAACATGAGCGAGGGGCGAGAATAAGAGAGGGGAATTTTGCGGATTCTGCGGAATTACGCGGACGGGGAAGTAGGGGTTCAAAGAGCGCGGAATGAACGCGATGTGCGGTTGAATCGAGAGCGCGCGAGGAACAATCGTTCCGTTTTAAGCGCTCCGTATTTTATCAAATCTCGGAGCTACTTCGCGCATCTCCATCTGGCTTGTTTTCAATGGATCTCGTTAATTCGGGCGGCTGATGAGGAACCGCGTTTCAATGGCTGTGTTATTATAAGCATGCGTCCAGATGAGGACGAGTGCATCCTGCATCCATAGAAAACCCTTCCTTAGTATTACGCCTATTACGGCAATCGCCCGGCTAATTGCTAAACACACGATTTAACGCGCATCCATTACAGACAATAACCTTCGATGAAAAGGGGCTGCGGTTTGTATATGACCTCTGTCTGACGAGACGATTGGATCGCTTTATCCAAGGGGAAGGGAGCGGGGTAGACACCCTCCCCCCCTCCCCTCTATTCTCCCTTCTCCCATTCCTCGGGAAGGGTAGTAATCTCTTTCCCGTGGCGAATCTTGTATCAATATTACATTTGTGCAAATATTTGCGGCGAAAAGTAGGTGACAGTTAATAGGTATCACAATTTATTTTACGGAATGTCCTTCATTGGTAAATATCTACATATAAAAAGGATCTTCTTTTATTAGTTTAATATTAAAAAGAGAATTATAGATAATGCCTTATGGCTGGCTTTAAAATGATAAACCACGTAGCTCCAATATCCAGAAAAAGATTGGGATTTTTCTATTTTGGTCTGCTACCGAAGAATCACCACTGATGACGGCTTCTTTGTAACCGAAGTGCCCATCTGGGTGTTACAAACTTTCTCCCGCATACCGCCCACGAATCGTTGCGAACAGAACTTCCATCTTATGATTACATAAACCAAGCAAATGCCTCGATTTACCGCCATCCCCGCTTTAACGCCGTCACAGATGGACAAACGGTGACACTAAATCGGGGTTTGACTGTAGTTACTAGAAGATAGTGTAGATCTGCTCCTTCATCTCACAGATATGCGTCGCCACCAACATTTTGAAAAATCGACCACCGAATCCCGAATTAGTAGAAGCGAGAACAACAGGACTCTTTTCGCATTTCTCGCAAATGAGGTAACTGAAGTGTTAGTAAACGGCGGAAACGAAACGTAAGGCTCCCACTTGGTAGTTCCACGGCACGAAAAGAATAAACATCGACGAAAACGTAAACAGAGATCTTATTGCACCATAACACGCGCGATCACTGAGGCGAAAACAGCGGAGCAAACAGTAAAACACGTGAGCCTGGCGGAAAAAATCTCGCCAACACAATGAGGGGTGTTTTACATACGAATTCACGCATACACACACACACACAAACACACGGACGCCTCTGAAAAAACCTTTCGGGAAACGAAAAATAGTTGGCCACGCGCAATCGGACCATTGGGAAATCGGAGCCAGGGATTGAATGCTTCGATATCTCAACAGGCTAAATAGAAAAGCGGCGATAAAAACGCGCTGCCGAGGTGCGAGCGACGATGTAAACTAGGAATCACCAAGGTCTTCTACGCCGTCTGCCAAAGAAAAGGCCCGCGGTTATGCCGTTCGCCGAAACGCAAGGGGTTTGTGTCGTAATGCTGTTTAATGAGTCTACCGGCGTGAACGGAATCGTCCGTGCGCGATTTATTATTCATACTGACCGCCGCGCCATTCTCATTGAAGGAAGCTAACGCTGAATGACCTTCGTTTCCTCGAAACAAGCAAATTTTTACGACTAAAATAAAACTAACTCTTCACCAGCAAATGAAAACTTGCCAACGTTTCCGAGGACAAACTTTTGAAGCACACATATTTGTCCATGATGAGAACTACTGAAAGAGCCTCGAAGCGAGGCTGACCTGCGACACATACACAACGCACGAAGCCTCTGAGATCTATGCTCAACTGAGTCATAAACAACTCACGATGAAACGGAGGTGAGATAAATGGGTTACAATAGCACCTTCACCAAAAGGACGGTGGCGAGTATTCTCCGATACGACAAGAAGAGGACTCTTAACCAATAGGAGGTTTCCGACTTTCGTTTCTATGACAATACTTCTCATAGAGCTTTCCCTGAGCTGCCGTTTCGCATGTTGAAGGGTTGTGGACCTTAGGTGCCAAGGAAGCACATCCGATTCCAATGATACCCAGTGTCGTCTTTACGAGTTTGGGAGCCCAGCATGATTAGGGACCCCTACTATTTATACGTGGTAACTACTGCTGCACTACTATAGGAGTAGTAGTAAAAAGCTATGTAAACATTTCGTAAATCAGCTAAAATGGGAATAGGAAAGCGTACGCAAAATATCAATTTTCGATGACCAAAGGGAGTCCCAAATACTAGGGGGGCGACCATGCAAACTGTGTGTAATTGAAATAAAAAATTGTGTCCTTATTCTCGTGGCAGGCAGGAATTAAATAATTCAGCGGGCACCAATTTGATAGATGATAACATATTTAACAAATGAAACATGTCGACCCGAATATCTGGCGAAAAAATTGTCGAAATCGAACTGACCATATGACTACATCCCAAGCGCATGAGGTTCACCCTTCAATTCGGGACCCGTGGCCTTGTCCCCGTGAGTCCATGCCCAAGTCCCCGTTAGTCCATGCCCAAAGACGGCATTGACGATAGTAGACAACGCCGTAAATCAATATATAACCAAAGCATTCATGGCTATTGTTTCGAAGAAAGATCTCTATGACACATCTCAATGAGAAAGCACTAAATAACATCACACAGACCTCACTGAAATACAAGAGGTACGCTTGCTGAGAAATTTTACCTATACTGCAGAGACATTTATATACAATTTGCGACGAGCCATTAAAACAAATTTGATAATGAAAATGTTATAATCACTCCCTTGATAACGCAGATATTATTCTTCTCGGAGTGTAAATGGTTTTGATTTTTAAATTATATCTCCGTAAAATGTTTTCATTACCCAATTAAAAATAAACAAAGGGAATCTAAAAATTAACGACGACAAAAATTTAGAAGTCTATAAAACACTTTTTATAGGTCTTAATGGTAATTTATTCCGTTAAGCAGCTTTTCTTATGCTTTAAAATCTTCCTTATCTCAAATGAGATCGCCATTTTATCGTCCCTAACTTGGAATTTGGAAAATTGGACGATAGTTTTTCATGGTTAGGTAATATCGAGAGAATCTCATGAACTCATGAACTGAATTACGCAAAGGTTAATTTCTATGGATGCTGTCGTTAAAAAGCATGAGATATCAGGATATATAAGCTTAAATGGATCAAAGTATTTTTAAATTCATTTTGCTAACAAAATCACACTGGCTTATGATGATGCAACCTTGAAAAATGTCAGGTGAGAACATTTGCAATGAATTTCCACGCAGAACCTTACGCAAACTGAACATACCACTTAGCTATCTGAGTCGAAATAACTCGAGACTACTTCCCTTTGCATAGACGTAAATAAAAGTCATATTTACCGCCTTTCCGATGCTGGAAATGAATTCAGTCCAGAAGGAAAAAAAAGGAAGCGACGAGAAGAGCGTATGAGTTTTAAGGAGGAAGTGTTTGCGTTTGAATGCTTTAAAAAGAGGCGGAAGAGGATTGAGCTACTGAACTTTGGAATAGCAACATCTGAGAGGTTGCCAAGACAGTTGGATGGAGACGACTCCTACCGCGCTCAAGAGACTTCAGGAATGCAATATGTTTGCTCGCGGACCCTATCGCCTCTTTTTGAGAGGAATACACGCTGGATGGGGAGAAAGGAGGGCAGAGAATATGTCAAGCACGCCGTAGATGGAAAATTACCAATTACTGACCAAAGCTTATGCGAAATGATAAGGAGTAATAAACAATGATAATCCAATGTCAAACTAGTAGACGAGTAAATGGATTTAAAGCACTAGAAACCAGGATTAAAACAAAATTAACCATGAATTACTGACAAAAATGACCTGCGGATCGCAAAGGAACTTTAGGTGGGTCGGGGAAAGATTTCGAAATAGTTTATTTTGATAATGTTTCCATTTTTTCAAACGAGTTCGCGATAAAATAGTTTTTTAAAACTCATGATAATACAGTGTGCGCCATCTTTGGACACAGGTACTATCTACTGCTTGAAAAAATTAGTATATAAATAGTTTGTGGGCCTCAGGTAAATTCCATAAGCATAGATGGGTCGCAATATTAAAAAGGTTGAGAAACGCTGCCCTAGACGTTTTTAACTGTTCTGGACTACATGAAAACTGCAGCAAATCGAACCTCAACGGAAGACAGAAAATTTTCGAACTCTCGAATATTCGAATGATCAAACGGACAGTATAACCTCGTTAGTATAAACTTCGAGGAACACAATTTTTCATGGTTTATAATAATGAAGTTCGTTATGATAAGCAATACATATGTACCTATCTTTTCCTGAGAACTGAAATACAAACCATTATGTAATAACCTATTTTGTACTGCCGAGATTCTACTGTTTATGAATACGAACGGGAAAATATGTTCTTTAACTAATCGAAAATTCGAGCTATGGGCGTGCGAGTTATTGAACTTCGAACGTGATGTTAAAAGAATATTGACAATGCTTTAATTATATTACCGCTAATACTTCCAACCTGGC
This sequence comes from Tanypteryx hageni, assembly GCA_028673005.1. Classification (NCBI taxonomy): domain Eukaryota; kingdom Metazoa; phylum Arthropoda; class Insecta; order Odonata; family Petaluridae; genus Tanypteryx; species Tanypteryx hageni. The sequence goes on from CM054114.1 coordinate 180,751,261, forward strand.
CCAAAGAACGTGGAAACATGCAAGACGAAATATTTAAAAATTATAATTGAAGATGCTGACGACGGAGTTGAAAAAAGTTGAGGAATTCCTGGCAGGATAATGCACGGTAAGGATTTATTGAACCGTGAAGGAATGGAATGGTTTTTAATGAAACCTGTGAGTTAAAAAGGTGGATTTATTTCATCGCTAAACTTTATAAGGACGGTGTAGCTGTTATTGTAACCATAGTATATTAAATTGATGCATATGTAATACTATTTCCGCAAATTCTTCTCGTAGTAAAAAGAAAAGTTTTGATGACCTTCAAGCCACTGCAAACTGAATGGAAATGATACAGCTTCGGGATAGAAATTTCTCATATTTTCCGAAGGAGATACAAAGAGCGAAACGTGAAGCAAAAGGTGTCGTAATCCAATAAAAATATCGAAGACATCGATCACTTGGACCGCTGCTCCACTAATCTTGTTTAGACGCCAGTATTATATCTCGCCGAAGGGCTTCGCTTACGAACGCGAGCAAAATAAAAAGGATCGGAAAGAGATACTGCTTTCGCGAACGTAAATTCGGGAGGGAAAATTATGTTCGAAGAATCTTAAAGTACACTTGAAATGGTGTTCACGTGATCAAAGGCAGCAGATGAAAAGGAAACGTCTTAATGAGAAGATACATGATACCTCCGTTCTACAAACACAATTCAAATGGAGTACGCCTCTCTCAGGCAATCAACTCACCTTTACAGTCGGATCATTTGAGTTTACTTTTTAAAAGCCACACATGATAAATTTCTGTTTCCAGCATAATCTTCATAGCAATTGATAAATTACGTGGGGGAAAGCCAGTTGCGAGTCTAATGTAAGGCAGCCGTCATCAGTTGTAATTCATCGACTGTTGATTCTAGAGATTTTGCTTCTTTTTGTAACGGTTTCTTTATGGGTTTGGTAGACGGATGGTCTGAGTGCCTCTTAACCCCTAAGTCGGGAGATCGAATCCTGTCGTGTGCAGTAAATTTACCTATATGAAGTTTGACTGAAATCTCGTTTTGGTATCACCAATTGATGTTATTACATCACATTTTTCAACGTTCTTAAGCTCTGTATTTTTTCTTGGAAGTGCGTTTTTCGTGTAGCAACAACTCTGATGAGATTTTTCAATTATATTTATCCTTGAGTGAAATTTATAGTCTAGTCTATAAGTCTATTGCAATTGTATATCTTGTGAATATTACGCGTGATCTTCATTCTTAGGCTATCACTCGGTATCCTTCTTCAAACCAAATAACAGTAACTTTGTAACTTCGTGAATCGATTTTGTCTTTTACTCATTTTTTCCTCTTTTTGCAAGTGCAATGAATGCCACAAGCTCAGAAAATGAAATCAATACATAGACGCAGAAAAATCTATACAGAGGTTAGATCAAGAAGTGTTTGAATCGGGTGAAATGAATCAGTTTGGATTTTCTAGAGTATACAATTTTTTATTTGCTAGCAAATATTATTATAAAAAATGTGGTTTACGCTTGTTCTGAACGTTTTCCGACGCCTAATATTGGTGTTGTTCCATTTCAATTTTAGAGCGCCAAAAACGATTAGGTCGGTCAAGGACCCTAAGTCGTATTTTGTGTTTCTAAAAAAACGCAGTAACCTGTTTGGCGCGCAATTCAGTCAATAAGATACGAGGTTCAGGGACGAACAGACCACAATAGGCTCGGAATATAGCCACCTAGCCTCGTTTTAATTTTTATTTTTCGATTAGAAAAAATCAATGTGTTGGAGGAAAGGTGTGCATTTTCTCTCCTTTGCTTCATTATGGCTTGCGGAAAGTTTACTGTAAAAAGATGTACGTATATGTACTTTAAAGCAGTGACGCAGCCAGTGGGGTGGCAATTGGGATTTTGCCCCCTCTCCCCGACGGATGGAGATATGGTGGATCGAAGGTGTCCAAATTAGAATCAGTACCTTTATTCATTAATTCATATCATTAAACGACGGTTCTTCCAGATAAAGCAATAAACATGGAACCTGCAGACTTTCCAATAGATGATTTTTAAAATAATTTCTGCAATTCATAGTTATTAAAGTTAGTTTAATCCAGGAGAGGTGGTCATTTGGCAATTCCCTTTAATCCAAGTTACCTTACATTAAATTCGTTGGTTCAGGATGATGAAAAATATTTAACCAATTCTTCATCTGTAGGAGTTTCATTGTGTTTCGTCGGCAAGATTGTCTATTGTGTTCTCTTTTCTATAGAATGTTTTATTTCTGTGCGTTTGTTCTTTTCCTAACTGAGACATATCTCCTTTCGCGAAGTGCTAAAGCTGAATGTTTGTTTTAGTAAATATTGTTTTCCGATAAGTGCATGAGATTTCTTCTATGCCAGGAAGGTTTTGCAGTTACAGAATGATTTCAGGGCATTTTTATGATATTTTATGTTAGATACCATGACAACACTATATCATATCACATTATGCGTATCTGCAAAACAGATATTTCTGCTTAACATTGGTAATATTTTCATACCAATATATTGCATAATTTTCGTTATTTCGTGTCAAACAATATTAATTTTTCCTTCCAGCATACTGTCTTGGGAAATAATTTTGAAACGAAAAAATTCTGCTATGACCGGGTATCGAGCACTTGCCGGGCGGATATCTCATCAATTTGTAGCAAGTCTGTTTTAGTTTGTGAAGTTTCTCATAGATTTTGTCTTGTTTTGATATTCTACCATTCATACATACATACATACATACATACATACATATGGATCTTAAATGTCGGAGTCGACAATTTTATCACAGACATTCTTTTTTTTAGCTAACCATTATCCAAACAATAATAAGTTATTTTAAAATTTAACTCTTTGAAATGAAAAATAAAAGCATGACCCAAAAATGGTAAGTAATGATCTTCTTGTAAAAAGATATCATATAAACTAAAAAAAGAACTAACGAAATTTTTCCAAGTCAGTGGTCGGAGTTAATTTTCCCACGACAATCATATTTATTGTATTTACTAACACATTCAAAACGTAATTTCACGCACTTTAATCGAAAATTTTCCTGACCATACAATTATCAGTTACATTATCTCAGGTAGGGTTCATAGGAAAACCGATTTTATGACTTTTAATGATGCAGGAAAGAAATAGTAATACAAGTTATAAAAGCACATCGGCAATTCCTTGTTAAAAAAACTGTCAGGACGGAAATATTTCATTCGTTGTGCATACCACTACATTAAAATAGCCTAGAGAAAATTCATTCTTATGTATTTGAATTTACGCTAGTGAATCTTTTGCGAACAAAACTAAAACATGGATATACGACGTGTAGAATGTTCCACCGCCGTGAGATAAACGAGGTTGCTAAGACAATCGCCTAAAAGCAGTTCTCAATCGATATAGGAATGTACCGCACGAGCTCTCTTCACTCTGACACGCTTTTCAGCACAGCCGAACAAAACGGAACGCCGGGAAACGGGGAAAAAACATTAAATCATTCAAGACTTCTTTTTTGTTCGTCGCAGAATGCGAGGAGTTCCGAAAACAAAAAGAGAAAAACACCAACAATCTATTTTAGTAAAAATGTGGAGTTCCCATGCTAGCGGCTGGAAAAAAAGTGCATGGTGGTGCGTAACGTGCAATGACAGCTTATATAATGACGAAAAATGCAAGAACGCCACAATAGAAACGAAAAAAAATCCAACCCTAACTACAGAGCATAAAATATTATGCAAAAGAGATGAATCAGACTACGCCAAATCGTACAGAAAGCCAACTTCATAAAAAATTAACACCGAAAACTCGGAAGCTGCTTATTCAAAAGAAAATACAATCGTGATGTACATATCCCATCCTCAATTCACTTTCGTAAACTTAATCTGCGGCATTCCTTGCGTGTTGTATTCTTAGTTTTCTGCAGCGTCAGTGAAATTTTGTAGGTAAACGAAAGAAATGAAACATGGCAAATAAAAGTCAATACAAAATTTCCTAAAAAAATCCAATCTATCGAAATGGAGGCGGCACTGCACCCATCGCTGAGACGGGTTAGGGATTGTAGGCGCCGTAGGATATATTATAGTGGCGGCTTCATGACGCGATGACGGGGTATTCGAAGAGATTCAAGCCCGCAAAACCCGTGGCGGAGAAATTTTCATCGATCGCGTAAGGGGGAACGAAGAAAGAAGAGGCTGCGGCATACTGATATTTCAGAATGCAAAGAGCACGAGAAGGAAACAGGAGAGTATCGGGCTAGTAGGGCAATCGCAGACATTTCTATCGCGGATAGTTGAAATATAGACACAAATTTAAAATGTCAACAGTGTTTCAAAGTCCACAATCTTTGGTACGGATGGCGCGGAATGAAAATAATAGTAATCATTTCTTTCAGAGTAAACATTTACAGCAAAGGATTTTAAGAAACAAATTTTTCATGCTAGGCTCCTAGGCCTCTTTGTTACAACAATTTGAAAGAAAACAACGTATATCTAAATCAGGGGTGGGCAAACTTTTCAGGCCGCGACCCCTGTTTACATTCGTGCAATTGGTTTCGCCCCTCCCCCCCTCACTCAGTTTAATCTTAAACTGATTAAAAGTTTCGACAAGAAAAATTATTTCTACAACTACTATTGACAGGAAAGCAGAGTGCAAATTTCTGTCACTGAAGTAAATTAAATGATCAAGGACGATACTAGCAAACACAATTTTAGGGGTAATTCGATGAACAATAATGCAGATAGAACGGCTTGTTTTTCAGTTGGCGACCTCTTGTAGCGAACTTCGCATCCCCCTAAAGGGTCGCGACCCTTTTCCAGTCCTGATATGAATCAAGTAACAATTTGTATTCATGCTTTACGGAAATTGCAGCTGTTTAGGGATGCCGATGATTTTAAATACCTTCAACTAATCAACTTCCTTTACCAAAATTTTCCACATAGATGAATTATTCAACTATAATCATATAAATGTTCAAAACACGCATAACTAACGCCATTCGTGAAATTGTTTACCACACACAAATGTCATAAAGCGAATATTATATTCAACTTGCGGACGATTCCAGTGACATTATTCCAAAAGCCCCTTTGATTTGAAGACTCATTGCTATTCAATACACGCCGCATCGGTTTCCTAAGGGCATTCGACACCGCTGCCAAATTTTCTTGAAATATTCATAAAAGACCGGCATCAATTACACGGAAAATGTATTTATGTAAACAAGTTAACATGTTTTGGAGATATGTTTTCAAACTAACCAACCCACAATTACCTCCATTATATTACATTCATTCAGTCGAAAGGGATTCTTCCCTTTGGGCTCGTCTCTTCCTCGGGAATTAACGTAAAATTTAAAGCGAAATCGTTCATCAAAATGGCGTGAATTTGGACAAGCGACAAGAATGACTTCTTTAAAAAAAATAGTCATTAAAAACATCACAAGAGTATTAAAATAGCACAAAAAAGACGAAATCTCAGCGATTCAAATTTCCCACTCTTATTGTTAGATAAGCTATTCAAAATTAATGCAAGGACTAATTTATGGGCATACAGAATCAATTAAATAAAAGGTATGCTCCCTGTGAAAAATAGAACACTGATTCCTACAAAATACGACAAGAGATTCAATTTACAGGACAGCGATTTTTCTAAATTTTTTTAATAACGGAAAGAAACCGGCAGAGTTTTGTTTGGCACTCCGAAATGCGGTTGCATCACCAACGAGCGTCCACTGAATTTCAGATGGTCGAAAACCACCATTAATTTGATCATGACATTAATAGCTACTTCTTTCAATTCCCACCATTTCGTATCTCTTATCTGATCTCCCAGCCTCGCCTTGTGTCTCAGAATCTCTCTCTCTCTCTTGCATAACATTCGTCCTTCAAACAACTCCCTCCCCCCTTTCAACCTTAAGAAGCTGCCCAAGCCACTTCTTCCGTCTCCTTCTTGCGCAAAATGAAATGATTCTCTCTTCCTCCGCGACATTCGTCGCCTCCGTTTTTTGTCTGCTTCCACTCAACTGATTTCCTCCATCCTTTCCCACGCCGGCAACATCGAGAAACTCTTCCAATCTCCTTGCTAATCATTTTATCAACGTCCGTATTACTGATTCATAGCTAACTATTCCCTCAACGTAAGATTTAAATGATGTTTTACTTAGCTCAACGCGAAAACTGCGTTTTTCTTTCAATTCTCTTCTCAGAGCAGCTTCTTGTCTACACCTGTCTTAAGCTTGCATTTAATTGAAACAGCCAGATTCGAAGGTGATTTCGAATAATTTTAATGAAGGGTGAATAGGAGCTATTAATTTACAAAATAAAAAATCCTCCAAGAAAATTAATGCAAAGGAATCTATAAAGTATGGATCAGGTAGTTCAAAGTTGGTTATTAAGCAGATGCAGTACGGCAGATGTACATACTTAAAACGAGCGGGGAAACTAGAATTGCGACTGCGATTAGACATCTTGCGCCGATGACATGAGTTAAAGCAAGACGTTCTGCACAGATCTCACCGGAGAAATTGACAAAAGCCGCGCTGGAGATCGCAGTAATTAATTGGACTGAGTTACACTACAGAGGATTTGCATAGAAAATGAACTCAGGATACGAGGCGAGACAGAATATTTATCGACTGGAGAAAAAGAGAAAACGTTGTTCGCCTTCAAAAATTGAACATAATTTTATAAAGAGAATTCTCATCAGCCTAATTGTTAGGAATAGGTTTAAAGGAATGAGAAAATTCTGAAGGATGACGAATGAAACGTAAGGAAAACAGATGAAAAAGAGAGAAAGAAGGTGACTCTAGAAAAGTAAAAAGGACTTCTACGGGAAAAGATGAAGAGAAGAATTTTGTGCAGTGCCAAAGCCGGAAAGTTTATTTCCCGGGTCAAGTTGAAGAACACCGACTTCAGGTTCTTGTAATTTAATAAAGAATGATTTAAAATTTATGCCAAATAATAAACACACAGTCTTTATTGCCATGAATACATAAATGCGGCCCAAAAACAATATTACTTTCTCCATATACGAAGTATAGAGAAAGTATTGTTTTCATGAAAAAAAATCGAATTCGAGATGTCAACGGAAATACATGTTTTAATGTCCCCTGAACACGTTTTGACTATTTTCTCGATGATGTCTGTGTGTCTGTCTGTCTCCGTGTCTGTATGTGATAGATTTTTGTGGGCGCTCTAACTGAAAAACTATTAATCAGGTCAACGCAAAATTTTATATTTAACATTTTTATAAAAGTTAGAAGATCTGATTAGTTTTTGGTAAAAATCGGTCGACCGGAAGTGGGTGTTTACTCTTGTCACTTATCCGTTATTTTGAAATATATGCTTTAATATTTGATAAATGTAAAAATGTACTGGAATAAAGTTGTAGGAAATTTCATTTTCTACAACCTTTGTTTGATACATTTTTCCATATAATGCATTTTTAAAAAGATATCTTATATTTTTAGCTGCCACCACCACGCAACCTACCGAAGACTATTGTTAACAATTGACGCTTAGTTACGTCTTAGTAACGCTCCTTTTTCTTTTCTTAATTGTCAACCGGAAGTAAATATTGACAACGATCCCAGAGCTAACAACATGTAATTCGCCATACAAATAAAGAGAAAGTCATGTGTTGCCCACATCAGTTTATTTTTCGAAATATTTACAACAAAATGCATATTCGCGAATTGCATATTGCATATTCGCTTCGGCACCCTGGTGTGAGGATAAGGAAGAAGAGGTTCGATTCTAAGAAGGACAAACACTAAATGTGGAAGTACACAATCATAGAAATATCCTATATCCTGCCTCGGTGGTGGCAGGGTAACGTCCTCGCCTGCCGATCCGAAGGTCGCGGGTTCGAATCCCGCCTAGGTGGGTTTTTCTTCACCTAGGGCATGGATGTTTGTGATAGTCCTTGTTATTATGTTATTGAGCCCCTTGTAAAAGGCCGATTACGGCTGTTTAGGGGCCGCATAAAAATAAATAAAAAAATAAATAAAAAGCGCTATCTAATTACAAACTCGACCGTTTTGAAAATACAATATTTTTACGTTTCAATGAAATTATGTTAAAGGCAATATTCTCCTATTCCATTCTTTTTATCGTCTTCGCGTTGATCTTTAAACTTGTATAAATTTAAAATTGCTCTCAAAAGCTTAAGCATAACAACATACTTTCTGGTTTGTATTAAATAAATTATATATGCGATAGAAGCTCACATCGACTAAAAATATAACTGTTCATCATTGATTAATCGAACGCTGATTCGAAGAGATAGTTTTCATGGCTATGGTAGTTATCAAGACAATTTATTTAACACTTCCTTTTTCTTCCTACTATTCAGCCTGTATTATCAACATTTTCCCAAAATTGCAACGGTTGGTTTCAACGACTTTGTACTAGCATAAACCTTGTTTTACAAACTATACGCTAGGCAAGTTCGTCGTCAAATACACGATTTTCGTTAAAAATAAAGTCTTCAACTCTCTGTCATTAAAGCAGGGCACGAGAGCGATGGAGACAACAAGGGAACCGATAAATCAAACGACAATCATGGATTTAAAATTGGCGGAGACGCTTTGATATCATGAAACTCCGGCGACCCGAACGACAACCTCATTAACGAGGAACAGAGATGTTATCCACCAGACTGGAAACTATCTTTTTCGTGCGGAATATTTTCCTGCAATCTAAAAAATGACGTACCAACACACCTGAGTGAGGACGGCGATTGATTGTAGACATTCCAAAACGAACACCAAATAAAAGGCGTAGAATTTTTGCCCGAGAGCAAAAACTCGAACGGAAAATAAACGACGGCTAAATTTAGGATGTTTTTATGAAACTAATGACAAAAAATATAACTGTTGGTTAAACTAATTTCCGAATGAATCAGATACGTAACAGGATAATTCTACTTCTACTACGTACGTAATAATTTATAGCCTATACCACACTGAACGAAGTACCGCAAGATAATCTGGCGTACTTCCACTAAACATAACTAGCAATATTACGAAAGATTAACAATTTATAAAAATGTCTTCCATGCTGCGCAATAAAAGTGATATATGATCATAAATACATAACCGTAAAAAAATCATCGAACTCATCTTATACCGCGCATGCAAAAAATTGCATCATTCCAATACCCATAAAATTAGCTGAAATTTACATGATCAATCCTCTTGTAGCTACAATAACAATCAGTAACAGCTCTATCTTCGATTGGCATTTTATTTTGTTATCCTTAATCTTATGCATCCTTGAATACAAACAATTTTTAAATAAAGGCACACCTCGCATTGCGACGCTCGGGTCAACGACATTTCGTGGTTACGACGCCAAGGTATTGTGGCTCTGTTTTGCTCTTACGACGTGCCTAATATACGATTACGACGCTAGCGCCAGTCTTCGTGCCTATCACTCGCAGTACTCAGCTTGGCGTCAGTCTTCCCACTTTGTTGTATTATGTGTTGCCGCCTAGAAAACCATACCTTAAGTTGCTACGCTAAATTGTTCAGTACAACGAAAATAGCACTCGAGGATGAAAAATATCGTTTGTGAGGTATATCTGCCATCTGTTAGTAGTCTTCAACTACGAGTTACAATCGTGGAAATCAGTGTTACCTTATCAGAAAATAGGAAAATACTGGCGAAAAGTGAGCAAGTCAGCTTCGTTGAAATCATACCTTAAGTCGCTATGGTAAAATAACATGGGAGACTAAAGGTATTGTTTTCCTTTTAAACTTTGAACAGTTGTATAAAACTCCTTAAGCCAAAAAAATTGTAGGGTAAGGTTCAACTGCCAAGGCAGGTTCTCCCCTGAAGATGCCCACTTAGTGGGCGAAATGCATAGGGCTTACCCTACAATTTTTTTGGCTTAAGGAGTTTTATACAACTGTTCAACTTGGAGCCAAAGTGATTACGAGCTACCATCTACTGTTTTAAACTTTAAAAAAAAATCACCAAAACTCAATTTTTGGCCTGGAAAGATAGATTTTTTGTTTTGTTCAGAATTTTATGCTCTATGCATTTCAGCAATAAACAGGAAATCCATTTTTCCGACTTAAGGTATGATTTCCTAGGCAGCATCACATATGTATTTCAATTGCAAGGTAACCATCATCAGCGCAGTCCTCGGCAAATCGACACCCGATGCCTCGGAACCGTTGTCTATCCATACCAGTACCGTAACTAGGGCGTGGCAAGCGGGGCATTTACCTCGGGAGCAACTAAGGGGCACAAAAATATAAATAATAACTAAAAAATAGGGACGACCATTTTTGAAACAAAGTTTTGTAGTTCGGGCGCTAAAATGGCTAGTTACGGTCCTGATCCATACGATTCCTACTTACTGATAATCAACCAGATGTTCGTTACTTTGTGACTGAAATACGTACATATTGGTGACTTAAAATTTTGTATATACCAAATAATATCTTTGATATTCTATTTCATCACGGTGTTCTCCCTCTGCACTTACTATACAAATTAAAATAAGACTCGCCACGTAGCCTGTATTCGTTCGTTCGTTTTTGGCTGTCGGACTTAATATGTGCCATAAAATATCTTTTAAAATTTGTGTGTGGAAATTTTGTGCCACGAATACATCTCTTCTTTAGTACCGTATTTACTCGCGTAATTGCCTCCATCGTATAATTACCCCAACTGAATTATGAGGACGAAATAAAGAAGTTATTATTTCTGATATGACCACTTACATACGATAGGGTAAAACCGCGTATTTGCCCCACCATTGTTTTAGTGTGACAAATCGTGAAAAAAGTGGGGTAATTATGCGAGTAAATAGAGTACATCCTTTCTTATGTGAAAATGACTTCCGTATGCCTTTATTTTGAGTAACGAAGCATATTTCAGGAACGCATCAATAACACTAAAAGAGGTATTCATATGCTGCATATCTACTAGTATTTTCTATACTTTGCCATATAAATTTTCGTATTTATACATCAGCCAATTACCAATTAACGTTATAAAACGGTCCATATGGGACTTTGATTTTCACATAACGACGCTTCTTTGTGGAACGAATAAATAAATGTAATGTAATGTCCATCTCTTTTCTTAAAAATGTTATAAATTTTAATTATACACTAAATGTTGTTCCATTGGTTAGAGTGTCCAAACAGAAAGACCTTGGCGTAGTCTTTGATACTAAACTTGGCTTCTCTGATCATATTTTGAAAATAAAAAATAAAGCAATGTCTCTCCTGGGAATATTATATCGTTTTACGGACATTACTGATCCACTGGCTCTTAGATTGTATTTTTCTTCTTTTATTTTACCTGTGGTTAACTACTGTTCTCCTATTTGGTCAATGTCTTCTGTTTCCAACCTTGCCTCTTTGGACTGTGTCATTAATTTATTTCTGAGAATTGTTAAATCCCGTGTGCCCTCCTTTCGCCAACTCTCTAATAGTAAGATCTTATCTTCCCTTTCTTTGGATTATCCCTCTGTTCATCGAACTAAGTCTGATCTTTCTTTTATATACAATATACTAAACTCTATTACTGACTGTCCTGAGTTACTTGCTCAATTTAATTTCCGTGTTCCTAATAGATCTACTCGCTCTTCTTTCTTATTTCACTAACCCACCCCCAGAATTTCACTTGCTAAACGTTCTCTTTTCTTTCGTCTCCCCTCCCTTTTAAACTCACTTTCCCCTAATGTAGATCCTTTTTCAATGTCCAAAGAGTCTTTTCTTAAAAACGGAATGTCATGTTGTCGCACAATTTAATTTTATTGACTGCTCCTGCATACACTTATATTATATTGTATTTCATTTTATATTATTTGTACTTTATTTTGGTTATGTTGTTAATTTTTGAATGTTTAATTTTCACTTTAAATTGGCGGTATCGCTGTATGTGAAAAAATGATTAAATAAATAAATAAACGTCGTTATGCGAGTGATGCCTGTATTAACAAATTGAGCACAAAAGATATTTCGAGCATCACAACCATTTTTGCTTTCTCCCTCAAAAATCCTATTAACAGACAGACAGTACAGAAAAAATCTTTAATATTGTGGTGAACAGAGGAATTTTACCTCACGGTATCTAATATATTATTAGAAATAAGTTTGTCTGTTAGTCTGTGCCCCTTTTTCGAGATAGGACCAAAGCCCAAACAAAATGGCATTTCCTGAAAGCATTGGATCCCTAGAAGGTGCCACGGTATCTATCTTTCCTATCGGTAAAGCGGCTTTTCAAGAAACGGGAAAATTCGCGAAAAACGAAAACTCGAAAATAATAACTTCTGTGAAAAACGTATGATTCTGATGAGATATCTTTCAAATCCTACGAGCTATATACGTGGAACACCATTTTCCTCAGAAACAGCATACGAAAATTATACTGAAATTCAAATCTAACGCCGAGAGCTTTCTTTGATAAAACGAACAAAATCTTCATTAGTCAAACCCAAAATGTACGCCATGAGTATTCAGGGATGCGAGGCGCAATTTTGCTCAAATACAGCTAGCCGCACTATACGAGAGTCGACTTCATAATAGGCAATGAGGTTTCAATTTATCTCTGACGCAACCCAGACCATGATTTAAATTTTTTAAATCACTCGCATAAAACACGTAGGCGAGAAAATGAAGCTTGGCGGTGAGGTTGCTGGGCAATGGACCGAAAGGACCTGATGATGATGACGATTATGGGTAATTCGCAACGAATGGAACCAATTGAAGCACGGTCAAAAAATATTCCTCGTTGCCATAGCCGCAAAAGAGAGCACTCACCAAACGACAAGACTCCGCCGGAAAAAAAAAACATTTTATATCAGCGGGACAGCGACGCCTACTTCTCTAGTGCTTACGAGAGGTAAACTCACCTGGAAAGAAAAATAAGTTCAAAAGGTTAATTTAATCCCAGTTAAATTTACTTACACAACTTATAAATCATTTGTTTTTAATTTAATATTGACAATACAACGTGGGAGGATTATTCCAAAATACACCATTCATGCATAAATACTCTAGTTGCTGCGTTTGAAAAAATCACATCAACAATAATCTCTTTTCCAATTAACTCTATTCCCTTTGGGGGATATTTGTCAGATATTTATAAAAATTAACTGCTTCGTTTGAATGAATATAAAAAAGATAAAACGAAAATATTATTCTACTCCACTGAATAAGTTTAGCCAAAAACAGTAGTTTAATTATATTATAAGCTGTCTATTTAACATAACTTAAAAGAAAATAACGATACCAACGCCTTCACACGAATAGTAGCACACACAAAAGGAGAGATCAACAATCGATATACTTATAGAATCTTTGCACAAAGCCAAGCCTTTCCAAGTGGAGTTTGTAATCGATATTTAGTATTAATGTCACGTGAAAATAAATCGTTAAACTATTTATTCACAGCAGATAATCGATGCTAATATCTTAAAATTCGTAAAATAAAGACCATAAGGTAATCTATGAGCGTGGGAATTATTAGCCGCGTCGTTTTTTTTATTGGTGGCCGAAGTGCGACAACAAACACAGAGCTCGAAACCGACATGGCGTCCTTGTTGATGCTCTGCATGACTTCTGGTCAGGCTGCTGCCAATAATTCACCATTAATCCCATCACTACTGTATTACGTGATGCTCAATAAATCACCTCTTATCGTTAACCCTTTCGAGGAGAATTCAGATAAGGGAATAAAATGTCTGCATTGCATTCTCGTTACGTCAATAACATGGCCAGCATCCAACTAAGCAGAAGCTTCAAAATAACAGAGTATCGTCTGTTTGAAAAAATAATCCAACCGACCTTGGACTTGAATTGGTGTCTCGGTATCCGTGACGCACCCATCAACACACACGAGACAAATAAGAAGCACCACCATCTGATGCAGCATTTAGCGCCGCAACTTTGGGTCGTACTGCCGGAAGCAAGCTAATGCACAAATTGCCCCCTCCTCCATTCATCTTCATGTACGAGTTAACAGCTCGACTCAACACGCGGTGCTCGGAACGCCGTTGGCACCGCACAATTGGCTTACACCTAGAGCGCGGATGCCGTCACAGACGGTGACGGTAGAATACAAAACTGAAGGTGTGCATAGTCACATAAATACGTATACGCGCATGAATAAGTAAATATAGCCCAATTACGTTACTTCACTATTGAAATACCTACAAAAATATGGAAATATTGTGAAAAATATACGCTGTACTCGTTTTTTAATTATTTTCGAATTTAAATTACCTTAATTGTTCTGCGTTTAATAAAATATCTTTATAGGTTTTCCTCCGCACTATAATGAAGAATATAATAAGAAAAAGAAGATTAAAATGGCGAAACTAGGGAAATAAAGCAACACAAAGAATCAGCTTAACAGGCATTATTCCCACATAGGCGTAATTAATGTCATGTAACGAGAATGCCGGCTAAAATAATAATGGGAAATATTCAAGACAATGAATTCAAATGTGAAAAAGGGCAGAAGGGAGCACCGCGGAAGGATAGCGAGCATCATAAACAACATAAAAAATGCAGGCTGGTTTATGAGAAATGAGGCCATTATACTACACAGATATCATATGCCTTCGCCCAGTTACTCTTCTCGAACAACTACCAAGTTCCTGCATTAATCACCGGCTAAAACAAGCATTTTATTTTTTCGTTACAATTATAGAATCCAAAATGCCAATTTAAGTTGAGTAAATTAAATAGAAAATTTAAAATCTGACCTTCACCTATTTCTTTTAATTTAGTAGGTTGCTGTCAAAACATTTAAGTTAATAAGAAGAATATTTGACACATTTATTGATGAGATAGAAAAAACAGAATGAACCAAAAAATAAGTTAAAATAAAATTTTAAATAAAAGGTTTTATAAAATGAATTAAAAACTATACACAATTAAAATTGTGATCATATTACTTGTGTCTCACCATTCATATTTATGGCATTCATCTTAAATTACTGTATTTATTAATATACTCAAAACCACGTGATTGTTACATTAATAGATGCAATGATGCATTCATTTCGTCTGATAAGAAGTAACCATGGTAACTTCTAATCACTGGAGATCTAAAACACACTCCAATTACGATTCAAATAAATTTTTTTGGGCTTGTGTGAAACGTGTTCAAACTAACTCCGCAATGAAAATATTTTTCCTTTTTTTAGATCCTAGTGCCAAGGTCACATCATAATTTCACCCTAAATAAAAATGCCAACTCATAGACTGTGCCAAATTTCATAAATTTTAATGTCTAAAAGTGTCTTGCCTAGTCTCTAACCCGAAACCTTTAGGAAGATTAATAATATTGGAATTGGGAATAATTTTGAAATGAGAAAAAATTCTGCTATGACCGGGAATCGAACCCGGGTCTTCCACTTGCCGGGCGGAGATTCTACCACTGAACTATCGTAGCAGATCAATTTTCTCGTTTCTGAACGCGGATGTTTTCTTGGTTGGGATGGAACTAGCTAAGCTAGTATCAAACTGCCCCAACGGATGTCCTCGAAGAGATACATCGAATAAAACATCTCCCTCTCAAATGGTGAATGGAATAATTTAGAACCAATCTAAATGAACATAATAATAGCAACATTTTGCCCTCTTGTATGCATATACCATTTACCGAGAAAGTGCCAAGGGCAGCTAAAACCTATGTAGCTTATCGACACAGAGGTACGCGTTTTCTTATTAAAATAGCGAGCGACTGCGTGGCTTGGTGAGCATTTTTCAACGTCATTAAAGCTTTGATTGAAAAATATGCAATTAAACGAACCATAAACCACTAGTTTCGCATCCAAAGAATGCAGACGGAGCTTTCTTGTTTTTGTGCATAAAACTGTAACAACACTCAATTAAAATGGAAGAAGCTTCAGCTATTTCCGTTAATATAACCCCTAACCTTAATGCAGAGGATAAGAAATTAACCATCAAAGTTGGACACTACTACTCCAAGATGCACTTTTTATTTTACTTCGTGGTAATGTCACGATGCGTATGTCAATTAAATGTGTTATTAGGAATTCCCTAGAGAAACCTACGGGAAAAAAACTTCAATTTAAAATCAAGTTCTTCGAAATGAACGGGACGATCCGACAGTCATATTTTCACTCAATCCGCCTCCTTATCTCAGTGTTTTTCCCACTCGTTGTCAAACCAATGTCTCCGAAAAAATTGCCTCCTAGTCGAGACAAAAAATACGTAACGCCTTCCACATTCTTTCGTCGCACGAACATCTGGGAGGATTTGAAAAAAAAAAAGATCCGTAGAATTCCTTCTGGCATAGCTGATGGGAGACTATGAGAACAAACCTATTTCGCTGAACTGCTATCGTATGTTCCCAGCTGATTCACCTCTTCCTACGCGCAATGGGCATCTAATTGTAAGAGGAAGTGCAATGAATAGTCGGACAGGAAAGGAGGAGAGAAACCTGGTGCCGGCTTTTAGCCTGCTCTTAACGTAAGAGCACCAAGGGGGCCAACGGCTTATCGTCCCTTCCGAAGGACGGAGTGTTGATTTGAGCGTGCTCCTCATTTCTCTTTTTCTCATTGGCTCGTTCTCGTCTCCTTAGTTACAACACGCACAAATTGAGGGCCGGGCGTCCTCGAAAAAATCCTACAGGATTCGAACCGGGTTTCGCTTTAGTTGGCGGGGCTAACACCCTTAACCACTACACCACCGGCTCCCCTTTCGCTGAAACTGCGCATTATATACGGCGTATAAATCAATCAGTAGCACCACGTCTCAATCTCTACCACCCTTTCTCCCTACTCCTCCTCTTTCCCTAACTTCACAGCACTTTTTCCTGCAACAAACTCCTCAGAAGTCTATAGCTGAGTGAGATGAACGGAAAGATAGTATTTGTGGGTCAGGGTCGACGGAACGAGAATCATAAGTTAATATGGCAGCGTTTTCCAGTCCCACTCTTATTCGCCGCCATTTTCGCCTGAAAGTGAGAACTTTGGATATTCCGCCGTCACGTAAGCTAGGACTCTTTTCTCTGAAGCACTCGACACTTTACAACCGTACGGTCCGACACGCTCAGCCGTAAATGTCGTGGGAAAAACGTTACACCTACCAGAGAGACGATTACTTTGAGCGTTGAGGCCGTAAGGATTTCAAAGAGGAAGTATAAATTTCATCCTGATTGAGTTTCAGACGACATGCGAAAATTTGAGAGGCTTTGGTGAACACGATGACGAGAAATTGCTTCGTCTTTGAGCGTCGAGTATCAAAGGAAGCGAAAGTGAAACTACTCGCGATACCTCTCGCTAATGTACACGCAAAACCAAACATTCCACCGGAAAAATCTCATTAATCAGTGACGACTTACGAAATATTATTTGGGAGAAACTTTAAGAAACAAAAAAGTTCATTAACAAAAATAACGCAATAAATAAACTCACCGAGTACACAAATAAAATTTAAATTTAATAATATAGCATCCTGGTGGACATTTTTGGGTTCATACGTTCCACAATTACAGGCGATATTTTGAAACGAAGCTCCCAAACAAGAATATAAATCAACTCAAGATTATTTGTAATCTACTTGAAAAAATCCAGATTAAAAATAAAAAATATTATAGTGTGAGGAGTTATCATACGATAGCTGATAAAATCACACATCTAAGAAAACTTCTCTTGTAGATAATAAAATTACCGATTATATGTTGGACATTACGAGATTTTTAGCAAATATTCACTGTGTTGCTCCAAATGCATAAATATATAAGTAAGGACTGCAATCTATTAGCAAACATGTTGGGAAGTCCAAGGAGAATGCAAGGAAAATGGAAGAAAATGGTGCAGGAGAAGGAAAGAGAAGTTTTAAGAGAGATGGCTTGGAAATATTAGACGGGGCCGAGTTAGAAATGAAGAAATCCGACAGATGCGTAGCATAGATGGGACAAATGAAGGGGTCAAGGAAGATGAAAGGAATATGACGTGAGAGAACTTATATAGAAGAAGACTTCGCGGTGAGATAGAAGTGGGCAAACTGGTAAGAGACTGCCTTACAACGAATACAATGTTGTGTTTTTTATATTTGTGGGTCTCTTTTGGCTCATAAGTCAGTTCTTTTGTATACATGAAGTTGCGTCTATACAAGTTCGCATTTGTCTAGGCGTGAATTTTCTTGTATTTCGCATTTACTTGTGCTTAGAGAAACGCGGATTTTCATCTTGTGAGTACGAGTTTCTATTCTTGTATCTGTTTTTTCTAAAAATGCACGTATGTCTAAACACCCCGATGTATGAATAACATTTTGTCTTTACTACTAGAATGAGTTAGCGAAATTGTTTATTCTCTCATTATTGGTAGAGGGCGTTTATAAGTTTTCGGGACAATGTGATACATGGATAAACGCATATATGAAAGCAAAGGTAAATATGAGTCTGTGCATACATTATCAGCATTTTATTTTCACAGACGAATTAATTCCTCCCAGAATTTCATGTTGAATTAGCATATTAACCTTTATATTTCTTCTTTTCTCCGAATTTATTATAACGACCAAAAGAATTCACAGATCTCTGAACGTTCAGAGCGTTGGTATTGGCAGTAAGTTCTTTTAATTTTCTATCAGTGTTCTTTTTTCCTATTCTCCAATTATTTTTTAATTGGGGCACGATTTGAAATTCACTTCTCATTTGGCTAAACAAATATTCCAGAACTTCACGAACATTAGTTTTATTATGGTGCATCAAAATGTTAATAATGAAGTTTTTTTAATCTCGTTTTGAAATTTCTCAGATTTGGTGTAAACATTACAATGCAACCAGTCTACTGAAGTCGGTTAAAGTAACATTTATTGATTTACTAATCTCTTATCTTGAATGAGTGTTTCGGTCCTTCCTAAATTTTGTACATTTAATACTTTCGCACTATATATCTCTTCTATCAATCCCTATCAATCTCTTATCTTGAATGAGTGTTTCGGTCCTTCCTAAATTTTGTACATTTAATACTTTCGCACTATATATCTCTTCTATCAATCCCAATAACATACATATCTCTTATCTTGAATGAGTGTTTCGGTCCTTCCTAAATTTTGTACATTTAATACTTTCGCACTATATATCTCTTCTATCAATCCCAATAACATACATATCGTAATTTAATAACAAATTTTATCCATGAATCCTTTTCGGAATTTTTGGGATATACTAAATCGAGGTTACATTGAAGAAGATTCCCTTCGTTAAAACCTTGCATACAATATGTGTATGAGTGTGTGACTCTAATGACTCTAACACGAATTTTCGAAAACTAACTTTTAATGTATTATTTCTAAGTTAGAGACTGAATTATATATATATATATATATATATATATATATATATATATATATATATATATATATACACGAGCATAAATTTAAACATATCTATTTATGAGTCATGTCCCTACCTTTGGTTTATTTAAAGCGAGAAGGTCACTAGAAATTTTAAAAATAAAGTAATGAGAAAAATATTTTTGGTAGCGAATGAAAATTTTGGATTCCTCGAAAGTAAAAAAAATCCACGTTGCCACGGGGCCGCAAATAAATAAATTTACGGATACATTTCGTGAAAAATATTTTTTAAACACTTGCTATTACGTTTTATTTTTTATGGCTTCCAGCCAGAGTGAATCAGGCAGGGTCGTCCTTGAGCGAACGTCCACGCTTGCCCATGAGTGAGGTCCGCAGGTTACTCATGACACATGGATACATTATAAAACTGGATTTTCAAAGTGTTTTTAATATTGACTTAAGCCCTCATTATTCCATGTAACACGAAAAATTCGAATAATATTAAGTCCAATATAACATAATGACGTAATTCTCCAACGATGATTCAGTAGATGATCACATAACATTTTTTTCATTTCTTTCCGTACCACTGAACAGAGACATTGAGTTATAACAAAAACAAATGGATAATTCAGATAAAAGATACATTATGAGAACAAAATACAGAGATTGAGAGATAAATACTTCAGAACCTCAAATCATCAGATCAACCAAAAGATTTAATTATAACGTTGTCATGACACGTTTCTAACGCTTGTGATTTTTTTCAATTAATGCCCAGTAATGACTTTCGTGGACAGGTATAGCATGCAGAGGCAGACATTTTCATTTGCGAGGTCAAGGACATGCACTTGCCGCTCGACCACGGAGTTTCTTTCGCCGCCTGACGACCAATCTTTAATAACGAATCTAAACGTCGGATGTTCTCGACGACTGAAAACAAGCGGGTCCTCCTCTTGCTTTACAAAGACGGCCGAGTTCTCATTCTACGTCATATGTTAATAGTTGCCCGATTGAGAGGATGCTTTAACCGCTGTGGATTAAACGTGATTTCTTCGGTAAAGAGCCGAGATGCAGATCCAAAGAAACGTGTTTCGCGAGTCACGTGAAGTGATTGCTTCAAATCTTTGTCGGAAAACCACAAGTATAATACATTACGGGATTTGACGTTTTCTGAAGTTATCAAATTCGTGAGGAATAAAGAAGTGGAGACGCACACAATCGTTAAGTTATTCTGCTAGTATGCTGTCATTATGCAACCATAGTATGTACATTATATCAATACAAAATATTATTTCACACGAAAAATATTTTCTTTTACATTGTAGTAAAACATTAATTTCGGAAATTTGCGGAAAAACGTCACTAAATGATAGATGTCTATTGAAATAGTGTATACAGAGGACAATAGTTAGATCAGTATATGTTATCATGCCGAAATACAAATCTAAGAATGCGCATACCGCATTTAAATAATGCGAAACTGCTTCCAAATGCTAAACCTCAACTAGTTTAAATATGCACGCGAGTGTCTTCCTAAAAGTATTGCGATTTTTTACATCTCATGAGAACATCTTGGTATATTGGTGAAAAGCTCGTGTTGAGGTATGTGGAGACGAATTATATCTCCTTAGAGAACACTGCTTAAGTATACCTGATCACGAAAACACGATAGCAATGAAAATCCATACGGCAAACACAAAAAAATGAATCAAAATATAAGTTCGTAATATATAGGTATATTTTCGTGCAAAATCAGAAAAAACTTCGATAGTCAAGGATCACGAATGTCCACTTCCGATTAAGAGAAAAGAAGCTTTTTTCAATCTCTCTCAGCCCAGCAACTGTCATAACCATTCCGTCTCACTCCGCATTTCTAATGCTAGCAACTCCTTATCCCCAACGACCTCAACGTCCATATCAAGATATTCACATCCCTCCCTCCCTCTCTCCCTCCCTCCCTCCCTCCCTCTCCTCTCTCTCTACCTCCCTCCCTCCCGATCTCTCCAGACCAAACATCCGTATCGCGGATGGCCACAGGGACGAAATGTGCAGGCAGGTGCATCAGCGATGCCATCGAGAAAGGAACAAGAGACGATTGACGGGCAATGAATGAATTAATGCTCTCCCGAGAATGAATTACGTCGCTTTGCTCGCAACAATAAGGAAAGAAGGCCTTGGCGGAGGTTACTCCTACAAAAAATATCTTATTCTCTTCGCTTTAGGAACAATATGCCGTCGAACTCGAAGAGGTGGCTAACTGCGCAATTATTCCGCTTCCGAGGTAACGAACGAGAGAGGAAATTCTTTTCTTTTCTTAATGCAATAATATTATCGATGGAACGATGAAACGCGGAAGCGATAAATTTGCGGACGTGTTTGTACGTAGGTCTCATCGGAATACGATCGGCATGGACATCACGTACGATAGAATCCAGCTTTTAAAGGAACGAATAGTATTCTCGGCTAAATAACCGTTCATCCGAAGCACGAAAACTGCGAGAAAAAACCACTCGAGAAATCAATCAAGAAATTTTTTAAAAACATTTTACTTTGGTTCATTATAGATGTGAATGATACATACTAGAAAACGAATAGTTGCCGGTTGTGTAGATAATACGTACTTTCGAATGAAAGAAAAATAATTCTGAAGGCAACAGACTGACTAGACTAAAATATCAAGTTAACAGTCGTGGTGTTTGCGAAACAATCCTTTCAATTTGTCTATTATTACAAATCCTAAATTTCATAAGACTAAAAAAGCAATTCGTTGCAAAATCTGGGATTTGTTATCACAGAGTTGAAGATTTCAGGACTGATTGGCAATATCAACGGAAATATCTACACGGCAATAGAAAATCAAGTATAATACGATTATAGTTTTATGGTATTTTATTAACCGCACAAATTTAGCACATACATCTCTCATGGAAAATTAAATTCATTTACCGCCGATGTTAAAAGAAAGCATTATATCAAGAAACAAGATGTTCATGATACACACCAAGAATTTGAAAATGGACGAAAACGTGCTACGACATCGGCAAAACATAAAAAAAACTGTAACTAGCGCAACAAAAAATTAACTTCATTCGCGACCGGCTTCGATAGCGAAAACAATCAACTTCCTTCGACAGGGATTCCGTCCGTGACGTGGAGTTTTTGCGCAGAAATTAACGAGTTTTCTTTTTCGACGAGGATGTGCCATAAATTCGATCCCGTGCTAGCTGGATCCGACTTAGAAACAATCTCGATCGGGAACGAACAAAAACCCGCAAGTTTTCCGTCAGATCCCGCAAAAACACGCCAACGACACATGAAAAAAACCCGCTCCATCCAAGGGAGAAAACATCCGAACCACATCTCCTTTCAACTCCTCCGATAGAAAACAGATTCAATCGCCCTCACGAGATCCAAGCGTGAAAAAACACAATCCTCCCTCTCACTTCGACGGGACGTAATTGGCGTCCTATCCCACCAACTCAACCGGGAAATGATTGAGTCGGCGGAGTGTTTTCCTTGGCGGGTGACTTCACACAACTGCAACGCAACAATCGAACGCTCTCTCTCTTTCTCCCTTCCCCCATACCAACAACCCCACCCCCTTCGACACCCTCGGAGATATTCTAGAAGCCGAGAATCTTCACGCAGCTCGAAGAAGCAATCGAGGCAGAACGACGAAGAGATAGCTTCACCTGGACACGAGCAGAGATCACGTATTCCCGCGCGAGCACGCGTCCGCCTCTACGCATGAGCGCTAAAAATGACGTCACGACCGAGATAGAGGAGGGAGAAGCGACGTTGATTAGCCGGGAGAAAGGTCGCTTAGGCGGCAAAAGATAATGCCACATTAACGCGGATCTGAATCTTTGAATCTCGATAATAGCGCCTGCACCAATTTCTCCGGAGTCTAAGCGGAAAAACGCGACAGACGTCGCACCACATTCATCCGAACATCCTTGAATGCGGAAAACCCGATCCTGCGAAACCTGTTTAAAAACTATTGCGAACGAAACGGAAGCCATTATTCGAAGAGAAACTCTTTTCGTCCGACCAAAAGAGACAGTGATGCGCTATATTCCATTGCTTTATGGAACGGGAGCTGCTGAAAGCGGAGACGAAATGTAAAAAGCAATGCGCGATCAATCTCGGGCTCAAGGATAAATGTACGAGGAGGTGAATACATTGAAGAACCATAAAAGCGCTCCAGGGAGTATTCATGCAGTCAAGGTTTTGCACTCTCTGCTCTTTCTCTCTCTCGCTTGTTTGCGAACATGATAAGAGGCCACGTTTTGGAGGGAAAAAGCTACCACTGTTTTATAGAGAAAACTATTACGAAAATATTGCAATGAATTGCAGTATAAAGCCAAAATTACATAGACCATATTCAAGAGGTAAATAAAATGTGGCACAATAGTAATAAACAATTTCCCTTTTTATACGCAAAATTCCGCTTTTCGCCAAAAACATTTAGCCTGGATTACTTATGTTGGAAATATATTGCTGAAAAACTATCACCATACGTGCAATCCTCCATTGCAATTCGAAAATTGGCCACGAAGACACCAAGAACAAAATCACACCTCTATCACAAACGATTACCATTTGAATATGGAATAGGATGGATATGTAAAATTTTCAGCAAAAAGTTTCCTAATCAGTCAGCTACGCAGAAAGCCATAGCAGAATTCTAAGTCGCTACCGTATAATTCATTCGGCTCATTTTGCGACGAGACGCTAAAAAAACCACGGTTGGCAAAGATTGTTCACAAGTACACAGCGCAATTGTACATGTTTGATTGACAAGCAATTCAATGCGAACGCGAACACTTCGTGGGCCACGCAAATATTTATGACGGTATTACCGGCCTTGGAGGAGTTATGGGTAGCGTGCCTTCATCCCAATGCTAAGGTCGCGGAGTTCGAATCCTGCCGTAGGCACTGACGTCTGTCCAACTATTTACTGCCGTCGATAAAATTTACGTAAAAGGTCGTAAAGTGCTGATTAAGATCTAACGAAAAAATATAAGCCGTTTATAAATGAACCCATTCGTCCATAAGGTCCTATAATTAGTGAGGTTAATGTTTTTTGAGGCATATGCTCTCTTTTTCGCGCTATGGTTTGTTATTATTCCTTAGACGTAACTATAATCCACCAGTGCCCTGTTTTTTATGCACCCGAAACTGACAAAAGTTTGCGAACTTTAAAAAAAGAAAGATAAAAAATATATTTACGCAACGGTGAGATAACAAACACGGCGAAAAACAAGTATTTTTTTGCCGCTGTTCAATAACTTCGCGTTATCGCTAACTACTGTAACATAACTGGTGACCGTTATTAAGCGTTTTAGAGGCGGACGACACACCCCTCGAGCGAACAGCAGACGGTATAAAACGACCGGCGACCGTGTACGAATACGCAGTACGTGCCATACGAAGAAGCGTTAGAGGGAACTTCGGACTCCCCGCTAGATAAGCGTCTCGCGAAACGCGCCTTCCTCAACCAAAACCGCTGACGAGATTTAAATGTCGGAAAGACACGCACCGCAGAGAACAAAGATCCCGAGCAGCAAGGGAGGGTCTGAAGGGTTGAGCGGCTACGAGGGGAGGCGGGGGCGAGGGGTGGGGGGAAGGGGGAGGGGTGGGGAAGGATAGGTGGGGTGGGGGAGGATAGGTGGGGTGGGGGCGAGGGGTGGGGGAAAGGGGGAGGGGTGGGGGAGGAGGGGTGGGGTGGGGGGCGAGGGGGGGGCGAGGGGGGGGGGGGGCGAGGGGGGGGGGGCGAGGGGGGGGGGGGCGAGGGGGGGGGGGCGAGGGGGAGGGGCGAGGGGGAGGGGGGGAGGGGCGAGGGGGAGGGGGGGAGGGGGGGGGGTGGGGGATGGGCGGGGGTGGGGGATGGGCGGGGGTGGGGGGGAGAGTGCAGCAGGAGGGAGGGAAAGCGGCTAGTATGGAAATTTCCAGACAAGAACAACGGTTCTCCCCCCTCGGCCGGCTGGCAATGCTCCACTCGTACGTACACGCCTGAGCACTCCCGCAAAACCCGACCTACTCGTCTTCTCGCGTGCGAAGTCGCTAGACGCCTTGTCCACCAGGAAGTCGCCTCGGAGAGGATTGCTACGCGGGAAAGTTGCATCTGGGAAGACAGTATTGTACGCCAGGGTTACTCGAACTGCTAATAAAGTGGTCTCCAGAAGGGATTGCGATTTACTGTTCGTCGTAAGCTGCTCGGTCCTTGTCGAGAATGAATTGGTAGTGATTGCTTATGCCCTGATATTCATCGATGCGACTTCCTTAGGACGCAGTGGTTTTCCCCGCTGCCATGGAGTTTCATTTCCAACATCCGAGTTAAGCCGTCTTTAGGAAGATGATAGCCTTCGTAAAGTCGAGTTAATAAAGGTAAATAAAAAGTGGTTTTAACGTTTTGATTCGCCATGTAGTGTAGAAAAAAGTTTCTCCTTTGATCTTCATTTAAGTTAAATTAAAATAACAAGTCGCATTGCAGATTACAGCGACAAGAAAGATTTACATTCGTAGGTATAACATTTTTTAAGCTTTCCCGAAATTACTCAATCATTAATCCCTTATGAGTATTTTTCTCTCCGCATCGCAACAAATCATCCACAAACAAGCCGAGCTGCGTTTCGCATGATCTACCTCTCCGGAATCCGTGCTGGCATACGCTAAGCAATGAGTGACTATCTGAATAGCGCATTACAGAACTAAAGATTATGTGCTCAAGTATCTTGCACGATAATGAAGTTAGGGAAATTGGCCTATAATTTTCGGGGTTCTCTTTGTCGCCGCCCTTATGGATGGGCGTAACGTGTGCCACCTTCCAATCTTCAGGAACGACACCTTCCGTAATGTATTTCTCGAATATAATTTTCAAATACGGCGCGATTTCATAAGCTAACTCTTTCAATACTCGCGCGGGTATTTCCTCCGGCCCAGGAGATTTATTTGGTTTAACTGAATGAAGTTGGAGCGCGATACCATTTTCAGAAAATATCAAATCTTCCATCGAGTCGCCCTGATGCATAGGAATAGAGGTTTCACATTTATCGTCTTTAGAAGTAAAAGCTATTGAAAGTGTTGATTTAATATGTTTGCTTTCTCTGCACTATCGTGAACTACATTTCCCGTTTCCGATCTCAGTGAAGCAATAGTGGGGCCTCTACCTTGGACTCCCCTGACGTAAGACCAAAATGCTTTCGGGTTCTCTTTCAAGTTATCCTGTAAAACCTTCTTTTTGTAATTGTTAAACGCATTACGCATTGACACTCTGGCTATGGAGCGTGCCTCCTTGTTTTGCTGCCTTATTATTGCAATCTGTTCGACCGTAGCTGTTGAGGATGTGTTATTTACGCGGGAGTGGAGTTTTCTTTGCCGTCAGAGAGCGCTCCTAACTTCCTGGTTGTACCATCTAGGTTCTGCATTTTCACGCTTCAGTTTGTTTGGAATAAATTTATCTGTGCACTCTCGCATCATATCTCGGAACATGCTCCAGAATTCTTCCGCAATTGTTGACATAAAATCTTGCCTTGTGAAGTTTTAACGCTAAAAAAATAGTCGGTTCTATTTTAATTTACTAAATCAAATATGATCTCTTGAGTAAGTACCGATGTAAACTCTCATCTGGCCCGTCGAGGTATAATCTATGAATGCGGTCCTCCAAGCACTTTCCTGGTTTACACGTTCAACTCGTTTTCAACTTCAGTTGAAAGAAACAGTTGTTCAACTCAAGTTGACTCGTGAAAATGTGACCTAAGCGGTCGCGTGCGTTTATAGCATTCCTCCGCAGGCCCACGTGGCTCTGCGACGGGCGAATGGCTGACCGTGCCACGCCGTAAAATAGAATATTTTTAGTCTCGGCCTACACCTGCCCTTAGTCATGGAGGAGTTAGTCAGCATCCTGCCCCGTAATGCAGCGAAACACATGCTACGCGATGTGCTGTTCGTTGACATTTATAAAGTTTATTCGCGAAAAAAAACATACATCCGCGGCCAGTGAGTGACGTTTAGACCTCACCGAAGGTCGACCTTAACTAAATGAAACGCTCGCCGTCGCGAATGCGACACGAACTAAACCGAGTTTCCTCTCTCAGCTGTTCGAGTCGAAAGTGAACCGTGTATTCGGTTGGGCGTGCGTAGAAGCCCCGCGAAAACCGGAGGTCGACCTCCAAAAAAAGATAAAACGTCCGACGGAATAGGCAGACCCGAGTTCGCTTCGGGTTATGAGGAGATTCGGTAGATACATCTAAGTCGTCCAGCCGATTCGCCTCTGTCCTACGCACAATGGGTATCTTAGAGGTAGTGCAATGAATAGCCAGGAAGGGAGGAGAGAAACCCGGTAGCTGTATTTGCCTGCTCTTACGAAGAACGCCAGGGGAGCCAACTGCGTATCGTCCCTTCCGAAGGACGGAGTGTTGATTTGAGCGCGCTCCTCATTTTCTCGTGTTCTCTTTCCTCATTGGCTCGTCCTCGTCACCTTAGTTCCAACACGCACAAATAGGGGGTCGGAGCGTCTTCGGAAAAAATCCTCATAAGGATTCGAACCGGCTGTCGCTTTTTAGCAGATCGTACGGTGTGGCCAACACTCGAACCACTACACCACCGGCTCCCAAAATCGGTCGACCCCAACGCTGGTTCGCTCACGTGTGAAGGAGAAAGCTCGATTTGAGACTACAGAAAGTCGTCGAGACTGATTGGTTCGTGTTATTCTTTTAAACAAACACATATTTGAATTCCATGGATGGCTGTAAAAAATATTGGAGCACGAAAATCGTTGGATCAAAAGAAACTTCGAGTTAAACCCCGATTTAGCGCCCCCTATACAGTACCACCCTCGCATACTGCCCATGAATTGTTGTGAACAAAACTTTCATCTTATGAATACATCGAGCTAGCATATACCTTGATTTACCACCACTCCCGCTTTAGCGCCAATACCAGTGGCGCTAAATCGGGGTCTGACTATATACTATAGGATTATCCAGCAGATAAAAAAAATTAAAAACTTCCTTAATACAACACAACTCGATCTTAAAAGCGTCAGCTGCAGTAAAAATTAATTTGAAGGAAATAAAACTGATGTTTATATTGGCAAGTATGTATACGTTTCATTGCCATATAAAACACTAATACATTCAAGGTAATTAACAAATTTTTCCAAGTAGGTACTAAAAACATTTGAATAATGATTACACCCTCAAAAACCACGATGGATGGTTCTTTGACCCACAAAAACATCGAATTTATAATAAAATACAATTTTTGACAACATCCATCCCAGTGACAACTGAAATACATTTGTAGAATGATATACAATGCCCTGAAATCCACTAATTTGGTGAACTGCAAGTAACATGTAGAAATTATAATATCAAAATTTAAAACTAATTTTTAAACCCGCAGTTATGTCCATTGCCAACTTGGCGTCCTACAACATTTAGAATCTACTTTCGGTGAATCACCAATGAAGACGACTACTTTGTAGCCGAAATGAGCACCTGGTAATAACCTTGTTATGGCTTTTGTAGATACCTAAAACAAGCAGTTTTTCAATTTTTTATATTTAAGTGATTAAGAAAAATTGAGGGTAGTCAATTTCCTCGGCTGAACGTCGCATGTTAGGAAAGGGATGCCTAAGACGGACGCTTAAGAAGTTCACCTTCTAAGGAAATGACTTCCATTGTCCGACGAGGACTCGGTTATTGTAATTCCTTGTTTATTCGACCTATGTAACATTAGAAATGCAATTAAGGAAGGAGCTGTCGAGTACGTGGTGCAATTGCAAAGGAAATTTCCATTATATGCTAAAGCAATTCCACCTCGCGATTTCAAACATCCTCCTTAACAGATAGAAAAATGTAAAATGAATGACACAGGAGACGATCGGAACGAAATGCAAAACATATTACTGTTTACGTATGACGCTTACGGAATGAATTACGTACCGGTCGACCTTCAAACGCCGATATTCCACGAAAAATTGCTTCCTATTTCTACATAGCCTCGCCGTGCGAGTGTAAAAGTACGCCATGTCTTTGCAATCACTCCGATGACTTCAAGGCGCTCACCGAAGCTATTGAAGGATGATGCTCATCCGGGAGTAATATCACCGACATGATGCGACGGAAAAACTACGCGAAACAAAGTAAGAGCGCTGGAAATATTGACGACGTAAAAACTGACCTAAATAGAAGGAGATGGGACAATTCCTCAGTATCGTGAAGAGGAAAGTTTTTAAAGAAGGCCACATCGCAACGACTGCTACAAACTCCCAACCAATCACAAACTCCTCGCGTTTCCGACGTCACATGCTTACAAAGGATCGCATGAAGTCCGACGTTTCGTAAATGCTTTACCCAAGAATTTACTTCTGCCCAGTGTATACCGAGCCCTCCGATAAAGTTTATCAAATACGCTCGATATTTTTCTCCCGACCGGCACAACAGGATCTTAAACAAGATCTTAATTTATACTTTTAATGAAATCGATTAAAAATACGGGCATTAGGACTTCAGGTTGTCACTACATCGCACGACATAAGACATCGGAGGAAAAATATCGCTCTAAATCACAATCAACGGAGACAGTGTATAAATCCATAGAATGTACGGCGTTGGGTTTGCATGAAGATGGTGACGAAGCTCCCCGCCGCAATGTGTTTACTTCTCCCCTTTAGTCATCGTTATCTGCGCCGGCAGTATCGCCTTCTAAATAAAATGACGACCACAATAAAGCATTGCCCAATCGCATCAGTGGCATTCAAGGCTCATGCGATGCGCGCGGACGGTAACGCCCAAGCGGAAAACAATAAAAATGCTATTATATAGGAATCTAAATTGCAACAAACGTAATTCTGGCCTTTAAAATGCTCTAAAGAAACCGTAAAACCACAAAAACCTGACATCACTGCGTACTGTTATTTTTTAATAGAAGAAATAACCATATTCGCTGCTTCCCGATTATATTGTAGCATAATAAAATTTGGTAGGTCAGGAACATACCGTTCCGGTAAATATTTGAGAGAACGTCTATGTTTCTGATATAAGTGAGTGCAGCGTTAAAATTAAGTTTTTTGCTGCCCCTCAATCGAACCTGCTGTGCTTCGGCACAAAATACATTTTATTTGAAAACACCTCTAAAATTTTCGTAACATTAAATTAAACGTTGGGGAAAACACGCCGAAACATAAAGCGAACATGAACATGAAGTGAGGGATATATGTATCTTCATTTTTTTTAAATGAGTATTTAAATTTCAAATTGACAAAATAAGTAATTCTAAAATAAGTTCTATTAAAATTTACTAAGAGTGAATACCACTAAAGACGGCTGCCTGGTGGCCGAAATGCCCATACAGTTTTCATACCTTTTCATGGTTATTAAGGATACTCGAGTAAGTACTAATTTCTTCAATTTTATTGTAAGGCACATTATTAGGTTCGGTACATTTATTTTTTTTAATTTCATTTTTGCCTATAAGACAAGCTAGATTATTCTTTATTGGATATCTTTAAAATGTTCTAAATTCCGACTTTTGCATCGAACTATTTCAACCAAATTACCGATTAGAGCCACCATTATGCCAGCAATTATTTTTCCATGCAAACTATAAAAGTGGACTTTGACAACGGAGCGTATCTAAAACGCAGTCGCGAATCTAAAGCACGATACACTTTTTTCAGCACTTCGGTGTATTTTGGGTGGAAACGGCACTGCTCATCCTAATGACGCATCCGCGTTTTGCCTCGTCCGCCTAAATAACCGTCCACCTTTCCCGTCCCGCGGTGTTTGCCGAGGCGTTGGCGCAAATCGCACGTCCAATCTCGTTCGACAATAACATCCGCGCCATTTCGCCTTTATTCTCCCGGATGAGAGAGACGACCCTTTCCAGAGAGCGCTATTTAATCTCATTAGGGAAATGTCCTAATGGTCGCAAGAAGCCTTCGATCCCCATTCCACACAAAAAGATCTACTTTAACGCCAGGGAGTTTACCTAAACGACCGTATGGAGCCACTAATTCGTTTCGGACGGCAATGAGTCTCTAAGGGAGTTGGCGGGCGGCCCACGTGAACTCGGATGCGATGCATCTCCGACGGAAGATGAACAACATCCATTTCCACACGCATAAATATGCCCTCGGACAAGAATAAACTTCTCCGTTATCAAGGGAAGAGAGAGAGAGCTGGAGTCCAGATAATGCATGCAATAAGTAAAGTTGGTAAGTCCGATTTGCATGCACAAAAGACGGTAAAGCCACTTCCATCCTAACTTTTCAGAGGCAAAATATATTAATGTCATTCAGGAAGTAGTATCGTTGAACAATTGCTACAGCTCGGGCTTTGTATCTTCCGCAGCTAAATAAAAATAAACGCCGTATAGCATGCAATACGGATCCTATACGAGACTAAAATGTTAAGGATATTGATGGCAAAGAAGAACTCCGCATTAAAAAAGAGAGCCATGAATAAAACGCTACGAAAATGCCTCTTGACTGAATCACAATATCCACCGAGTATTTCTCCCTCTTGTATCCTTTTCCTTATCCAAAAAGTTCTCTCCAATCCATGTATAACAAGGAAAACATGAAAATTTCACTTGGAAAATTTCTTTTGTTTCCTCTTTTTGCTAATGCTCTTATCGGAAATCGGTTTTGTTTGCAGGCTAGGGCCCGTAACAGATAACAGATATTGCACAATATCATCCGGGTGAGTTACTGTTTTCGGGAGATCTTAAATTTCCCATCAAAGTGTCCATTGGACATGTTAATATTAAACGCAATTCTCAAGATCCCCTTGCTATTGCAGAATACGACCTTGGAGACAGGAACAAATAAGAAGAAGCAGTTTACTGGAGCTACAGAGAGTTAGTTGGTACTGGGAGACATTTGTGGAACTGATCCACACAAAAAACACTGTAAAATTGATCACTATTATCACATTAAATCTACTAATATGTCAACATAACGACACATTACCAGGTTGAATGATCACTGGTCGTGCTTTATGATAAAAAGTTAATTTTCACGCGGCATTTCCTTACTATGTGTATTATCAAAGTATTTACTGGATCGAATGTTTTATTTCAGCAATACTACCTACATAAAAAATTAATTTTGCATTAAACATATTAATCTCAATAATCATTTAAAAGGCGGACGAAATCGGATTCCCAAAGAAATGCAATTAAGAACGTCAAAGAGGTCTATGTATCCTACGTGCTACACAAAACTCGCGGATTCGAAGCCCAAAAATAATTCCGACGAGCGCTATGAACCTTCATATAACTAAGCTATGTCAATGGGCGCTAGGCAGAAATGTCTTTATTTTCCATCATCCGCGCCATTCCAAGTTCCCAGCATTCCTCTGTCAGGCGAGACACGGCCCTATTAAGAGACGCAATGCGCGAAAGAGGCTCCGCAATCCAGCGCGAATTACCATATTTGTGCGAGCAGAAATAGGAGCGACTCGGAACGAGACAATTTTGCTCGTACGTGCTCCAGGGGACTAAACTGATAATTATGGACCAGGTAGAAAAATGTGACGTGAGCTAACTCGATTCGCTAACGTAGGATCATCAAAGAACGCAACTCCGCAACCGAAAGCCTAAATTGCTCGTTATTCTGAATTGAAAATAGCATCCCTACTTAACTCTGTAGTAGATGATTACAAACTGAATAACGATTAAAGCGGACTTTTCCAATTGATCACTCCCGTTGAACTTCTGACACACTAATAAATTACAACTGAGCGAAATGTACCAACCAGCTGATACGAAAGAATAAATTTGCAAAATAAATTCGTAAGAATATCCAAAGGGAAGAAGGTTTTACGTAGTACAGGAGAATAGTTGAGATATCTGTGAATTAAGTTAAAAGTTCCCATAATTTTTAAATCTGTCACAATGTAAAAACCAGTTAAATATTGAAAACTACAATTTATACTCGAATTTTCAGCTTATTTGAAACGCACATGAATGAATTCAACAAGAAAGCATCTATTACAAAGCGACCTCGCTGGTGGAGTAGGTAGCGTGAGTGACTCGGAGTGCGATGGTCGTGGGTTCGAATCTTGCTCTGGGAAATGTAATATTTACGCATCAGGTCGGGTAATTTTGTTTACATTTCATACTGCAGTGCCAGAGCTATTTGTGCTTTAATTTTGCAAAAGTACGAATTCATTAAAATTCATTAAATTTATAAATTCATTTCGTCATTGCGAGGTATGGTCCACCTCACGATGTCTATCTTATGTCTGAGAAGTTCGGTGTGGTAGGAGTAATGGCTATAATACTCCAAGAGGTTGATTAGCCAGAAATTCCATACAAACAAACAAAAATTGAGAAGTTGGGCATGGTAACGTGTCGCTGTTGCTACGTAGGGAATACCAACTTCGACGCTATTGTAATGTTTCTGGTGGATTTGTTTTTTTTTTGAGCTTCAAGTTATCTAATTAAAATTACTACACTCAAATATTATTTTCTATAATAATGGGTAAAATCTTTTGTGGTGGGATCTTATTCAAGTTTTTCTGTTTTGTGATTCTAAAATTCCTGATGAATTAGACAGGGCTGTGCTGACTTTTCTTTTATCTTGGTTTTTTGTTCATCACAATCTAAAAATCCGATCGAATTAATGTGAATTACTTTGCGTGAGATGTCTTATTATGAGCAATTATTTGCATGTTGGCACTGCTGCGATTTCCTCAATTAGTGTTGAACATAAGGAATGGAATTTAGTTATTTTATTTATAAAAGAAAAATAAGCGAAAATTCCTTTGCAATGGATATACAACAGGCATTGATAAAATACTATTAATAACAATAAAAATGACACGATATAACAAGTGAGCAAACAAAAAGAAAAGAAAATTATACTAGACTTTGGAGAGGGTGGCTCTAAAACCAGATATAGAAGGTGAATTATTTTTTATTGAATTCGAAGCCCCTGGGGAGTTTTAGGAAAAAGGGACAAGAAAGAAAAATGAGCGTTGAGAAAATTAGGAATCCTGAAGAGGCTAAAAAGGTGGAATTGTATAAAGCATGGTGGATAAATAAGTAGCCCAGAAACACGAGGAAACAACTCAACTTGTGTGATTGGAATATTAGGAATAGAAATATTTTGGTAATTTTGTACACTTCTCTATGAACTTACTTGGGCCAAAACGCTCAAGAAAAACGCTTCCCGTCACGTACGTCTCTGGCGCATCCTTGTCCCCTGGCTCAATTCGAAACAAAAAAGGCATTTTCCAATTCTAGCCCGCTTTTTATCGGATTCGAGAAAAAAAACTGTGCGTTTATCAATGATTATCCTTTTGGAGTCGCAACCTTTGAAACGGGTTTGGGTCACCAAAGGGCAAGAGTCACCAATTACTTTAAAGTGAGGTCCACTTATCCAGCTGCCTTCTGTGGTAGGCTCGGCAGATTTTGATCACGGAACTCGGTACGAAAAGTGACATTTCCTGCGCTATGAAAAGAACCCTCTTTCAAAGGAAATAGTTTTTACGTGAGCGCTATCTCGCGTCTCGTCCTTCATCTTCACGTGTGCGAATCTTAAAGGGATTTCAACTGGCGAAAATATTAGATAATGGATCTAATGATGCTGGTTAATATTTCCTCTGCTGAAACTGTGTCGCTAAACGAATTATTTGCAGTTAAAATTTGTTAAAAATCTGTTCCATCTAGAAATTTCTCCCTGAATAAATCCGAAAATCTGAAATGAAACATGTTTCAATGTCACCTCGACAGTAGAGAAGCATGAATATCCATTAAAAATTTGCTTTAAAAATTTTGAAGCTAAAATCGCGATATAGTTCGCAGTTTTTTTTCACGGGCACACTTTAATCCCTTTCAAACACAGCAACATTAACTATAAATTTAAATTGAATTCGTTTGATTATAAAACACTGATGTCAAACAAAATAACACATTATTTCCAGCGGAACTAATTTGCATCCATGAAAAGCAAAAATCGCTGATTAACTGTAAAAATAAAATTATAAACTCAATTAATATGTTCTTATGTTTCAAACGAGGCAATACTAAATTTAAAAAGAAATTGATAATATTGAAATGTAATATGTAACCTTCAGCGTCGTGTTACGACTCGAGTACCCTCCCTCTTCCGGTTTGGTCCAGAAAGCGCGAAAAATAGTTCAAACGCGCGGCGGTTCGCCGCATTCATTACCCCCACCGGACTGATTTCATAAGCGACACCGAATAGATTTACGATCCCCGTAGACAAGGTTGAGCTGCCTAGCCAACTACGAGACACAACTACGCAATTCCACCGCCGAACCAGAAAAAAGGCGAGCGTTATCCCACGAGGTGTCGCCCCTTTCCTCCTCCTCCAACCCCCCCCCCCTCACACCCTCCCCTCCCCCTCTCTCCCTTGCGTGCCTGCGTGATTCAGTCTCGCACGGACCTTCGAGCGCGAGAGAATCGAAATCGTCGCCATGACGAGTGCGTCTGACGAGGTGGGATTAACGGCCTGAGATCCAAAAAAATTCCGCATCCGAAAAGGATCGCGTTGAAACGACCCTTCGAAGAGAAAAGCGGAAAGTGTTGATCAAAACTCGGCATCGGAGCACGTGCGCCGATTTGAGACTGGAATGGCGTCATAGGTGACCTTTATATCGGGAGGATTCTCGCAAAATATCTAAGCCGAGGCAATATCTGTCTGTCGCGTGACTGGCAAAGGGAAACGCGCGAATGACGGACGTAATGCTTTATTGTCTACCCTTTCAGAAAATAAAAACGTGCAGCCTGCCCTTCCATTCATATGAACGTATTGAACGGCTCACGTTCTTTACGCCAAAGAAGCTGATACACAGGAGCTTAGAAATTTTTAAATGATGCTTTGTTTATGCCAGTGGTTTCCAAACTGTGGGGCGCAAAGAATTTCCCATATATTTACTGTCTCTTTAACCATCCTAATCTTAAGACCTACAATATGCAGCAATGGAATTGGCTAGGACGTATCGTTTGCGTCCATGTTTTTCCTTAATACGGCTTTATTAATGTTAATTGTATGTCCAATAGGAATTGTTTATAAACTTTAAATGAGCATGGTATGGAGGGGGGCGTGAAGATAGTTTTTTTAGATGAAGGGGAGCGCGGCTTTGTAATGTTTGGAAACCGCTGGCTTATGCTAACCCAAAAGAACTCAAGTTTTCAAGATGGAAAGTAATGATGCACACTTTATGATTTAATAAGAGTATTAAGCTCAATTACTTCAAAGCAATGTAACATTCAAGTCCAGGGCATTTATTCATTTTCACGTATTAGAATTTTTGTGGCAATAGATGGAAAACGGGCTTGAACTTTTTTTTCTTATACTGCTTCTTAACACATTTAAAAGGTTCAAATTTTTCATATTCGTCAAATACCACGGCTGGAATTAAATTAAAATTGCAAAGGGAATAATACAAGCATATATCTTGAAAAATATGGCTAAAATATACTTTAAAATAAAGAAATTGGTAAAATAAGACAACTCTAAATATGAAATCATTATTAAATTATAAATACGGACAATTATCATACGTATAGCTACTAATACTAATTACAATTGTTTATTTACTTAATAACTGTTGTTTTAGCGTAAGTGCAATGAGAGTTGGGAACTAAATAATTTTGTCTATAATTTAGAATCCAAGACGAAATTAACAATATAACGTACGAGCTATCATTATATATCGACGACTCTTACAGAGGAGGATATAACATATAGGAGGATACTAATGTTTAGGCACTTCCAGATGAGCTGGAGATTCGAAATTTTTTTCATAGATAGGATTTTGTGCAAAACCGACTAGAAAAAACGAAAATCTTGAAAAAGTTCAACAATGCGGCCGCTAAAAATTCGCAATTGTTTAAACTAATTTTCGAGGATTATGTATTTCCGCATGTGCTACGGAGTTGAAATTTTTTTTATAAGTTGAATTCTTAAAAAAACGAAATAGGGATTATACAAATTTTGATATTTTAATTTGTTTGGCAGTTAAAAATTCTTAAAGTTTAAACAAATAGATAACTGTTTAGGTACTACGGAATAAGTTAGGAAGCTAAAATTTTCAAGTTAATTACAGAGAACTTGACTTCAGATATGATAATGCTAGTAATACATATAATGAAACTTGTTCACTGTTAATATTGAACCCTTCAAAATAACGTTCATTGAAATGACTAATCACGTTCTGATTTCCTAATAAAATTAATTTCTTATTTAATGACAAACACTCAGAAAACATGGCATATAAGGCAAAGAATTCCCACTCGATCATTTTATAACGGGTCCTCATCAATACAAAGACCAGTGTTTCTCAATCTTTTTAGAGTCACGGCGCCCTTAAGTACCTTTTCAGAATTTGGCAGCGCCATCTCCCTCTCCTCCTCTCCCTTCGGTAACAATACTGAGTTATTATTATATTTTAGGTAAGAAATTAAACACTTATAATTATTTACTCTACTAGTCCTTAAAATCTACTAATTATAATGGTTAATTACACGTATTTTCACGGTGCATATCATAAATTTGCTTAGATATATAACTCACCAAAGTTAAACTTGATAGAAAGAGAGTAAACTTGGGCAAACGGAAGAATTTTCGCGACACTCTAAGGTTGAGAAACACTGACATACGGCATCGTGAGTAATATGCAATATACTGTTATATTTGCGGCGCAGTGTGGCCAATCCGTTCCACAAACTCCGGTAGCAACGACCAGCGGAGAAATGCCTTTCAATAGCACGCGCAATGTACATACTAACGAAGCAGAAAAACTCAACGTGCCAGTTCCTGGCAATATCTATGGAAGAGTCACATTGCTGATCGTCCCGTCTACGGAAGCCAGAGCAAATTAATTACGGCGAATCGTACTCGCAATTAGAGGACGTCACGAGAAGCACGTTGAAAATCCGCAGCTGCTTGGGAAAAGCCGCAGCTTCAACCCCTCGACGTCCCCTACACTCCCCTCCACTCGACAACCGGCTCAACAATTTCACTGGATCATCCTGAAACATTTCAAATGCCGCGAGCCTTCTGAACAGATGAAGCGGGATATGCCGTATATACTCATCTATAACGCGCACCCTAGATTTTGAGGGGTATAAGAACAAAATTTTAGAACTATATTGTCATGCTAGCTATTAACTAGAGTACCATAAATAAATAAACAAATTCGCCCTGTGTAACGCAAGACTCGATTTACGCAAATTTCACTTTACGTAAAAATCTCTGAAAATTAATTTTTTAAATCCGAAAATTCCGAGTTGCTGAAATTTTCTTACAAGGCAAAACGCTTCAGGCTTAAAGGTCAAATACTGAATGACGTTTAAATACGACAATTTATTTTAAATTTATCAAACTACACGTAACTCTTATTCACGGAATATTTAATGACAATATTCAATACAACTTAAATTTCGTTGCGTATCGCGGCCGCCTTCTTCGCATAGTTATATGGTGCCGAAGATGATGAGGATGATGAATTCTATAGGTATTAAATTACTTACATCATTAATTATATAATAATATATAACATATTCATTAACTAAAAAATTATATTCAATTTGCGTATACATACGTATACGGTTTTTGTTTTCGATACGTGTTTTGCGGGAGGTCTACCTGGCGATTTCGCGGGAGACTACAGCAATCAGCTGATTAGCTAGTGAAATGTGGAATATTTGGAAAGAATGGAAATACAATTGTAAGGAAGTAATTAGGCGTTTGATACGTTTAATTAATATATTTACAAGCTGGATTATCAATAATTTGCGTGGTTTCCCCCTCAATTCGCCCAAAAAGCGAGAATCTGGTGCGAGGTAGGTAGACTTCAATTTTTTATTTTAACTGCACAAAAGTGCTACCCGTGTATAGCGCGCACCCCTACTTTATGACCTTAAAATTTTATCTTCAAACTGCGCGTTATACACGAGTATATACTGTATTAGTTTTTTCCTTCGGCCAAATAATGCGTAAGGCATTCACGCATATGATGAAACTATAATGAAACAGAATTTTTCCATCTTATGTCAAATTCAGATCCGCATGATCCAACATGTTGGAATAGATAAAAATATATTATAACACGTTGACTGCCATGCGCATAGATAATATATGCCCATCGCCTAGTACATAATATATATTGCGTAACAGTTATTCACACCATCTATAATACTTTGATTTGGCGCCGTGTTTATGATAGAGCAGCACAGCTAGCGTGTATCTTTAATGGGTAATCATTACGTCCGGCGTGGGTGAGCGGTACTAGAAAAACGCGCCGAGATATTTTAAAAATATGAAAACGTTATAAATTTTAAATATCTCAATATATAAGAACTTGAAAACAAATCCTAAAATGTAATTATCATACAAAGAAGAATACCTACTTTGCTTCGCATATATGATATGCAATTGAAAGAAAACTGGAGATGCTGGAGAACACTTGGAGATGAAACTAAGGCAGACTACGGTAGGACAAGATTTATAGCTCGTGAAATCAGATAAATCGGTGTGACGATATTTGATATTCACAAGGCGTATGGCGAAAACCATTT
Source organism: Tanypteryx hageni (assembly GCA_028673005.1). Classification (NCBI taxonomy): domain Eukaryota; kingdom Metazoa; phylum Arthropoda; class Insecta; order Odonata; family Petaluridae; genus Tanypteryx; species Tanypteryx hageni. The sequence goes on from CM054114.1 coordinate 180,791,119, forward strand.
AATCGTTCACCGCGTGTATTGTTACGCTTTGAGAGAAACCAGAGACAAAGTAAAGTGTAACAATATTGAAAAATATCCATTATGACGTCAATACGTATGAAGATATGTAGACAAATAACATTAAACAAATAGATAAATCGGTGTGACTATATTTGATTCTCACTGCGCTTGACGCAAATCATCTAATCGTATGCCGCGTGTACAGACTGAATGCACAAAATAATATTGCAATATTTGAATAACTATAACGTTATAGTGTTAATGTGACCAAACTGCAACTTTTGCGGAAATATAGGGCATCGGAGCTACGGACTAATCAAAAAATTGTTACGGCAGTCAACGTACTGAACAAGAAATAGCTGAAGCAGGCAGTAAATGGCGGCTTTTCTTTAAATAGACAGACGGACAAACCGAGAAAAAGTGCACCACTAGGCAGAATACGGACTCGAATGGCAAATAAACGAAGTCTATAACTGATTTCGTTTAGGAGGAATTAACTAACGCGCCAGAGATACAGACGGACAAACCGAACGCATAAGCGATTCTTTTAACAGCAGAAAATTATTATATCGCTCGCATTCAAAGTCAGACAACCGTTTCGAAACTAACGTAAGACTATTCTTTATTTTCGCTAGATAACTGAGAATCCCAAAAATACATTTCTACGAAGGTGCGCAGGTGGTGGCAAGAGCAAAAATAAACCGGACGAGGGAGTCATTTCCGGCGAAATTTGACAAAAAAAGAGAGGAAGCTTGCGAAGACGCGAAAAGCTCGTTTTTTTGACGAAAAAACAACACTTCCCCGAAAGCTTACGCACTGAAAATGTCCTCGAAAGAACACACCATGCGCAAAATACGCCGAAGCCCAGAGATGCCCACTTTCAAGTTTCTTTCTCGAGATATGCCGAATATGAAATGTTGATAAATAACCATATTTAACAAATAAAAGCATTGCTTTGGTATAAGCGCACAGCCCCTACTACGAATCATGTAAAAGGTAGCAACTATTCATTGGACATTTAATATGACGTAATAAAGAAAAACCAGGCGATCTGCAAGAGGGATGGAATTCCTAACAGATTCGCACAAGATGGACATCAAGTAGACGTTACGTAGGACGTAAGAAAGGTCAACGCCATTATAGTTAGCGTAAAAAAAACTAGGTACGATTTTTGCCAGGTATCAACAAATAGAAAAACTATCGGAACACTGACGAAATTTTGGCTATATATAACGAAATAAGTCTCCAAGAAAAACGGCCAAGTGCTGAAATATTAATACGATTTTTAAAAAAATTGAGCACTACGGCAATATGATAATCTTGGAAAAGAGGTACTCTAATTACCGTCCCTCTTTTTCGACAATACCACAATATAAAAGTAAAATTAACACACCCATAATTTTAACCAAAAGATAACATTTGCCGTCCTCTTGGAAAACGTTATGGAACAGAGTCGCGAATAAAACAACTTCGACTTGAATGATCCGTATGCTCCTAGAAAACCTTAGTTCAAAACTTCTAACCTGGATATTGACCCGACAATGCTAAATCAATTGACACCTCTGTGGCATTACGACGGATGACTCTCTAAAAGGTCGATTTGTAAAAAAAAACCTTCGCGATCCAAGGATGCGTTGCGATTTCTACGGAGACGGACGAGCCTCATATTTACCGACATCATCGACGACGCCATTACCCAGATCCATTTCCTAACAGTCGTTATCGAAATTCCACAGTCAAGACGAGATAACAATCCTAGCGTATAGAAATTTGTCATCTGCGAAAATCATTCGATAATGTGCATCGAATTTAATTTTAACGATACGGCGGACAAAAAAGATTCTACTCGATCTAAACTCCTTCGAGGAATGCTACCAACTATTTATTTTTTACGGATCAAAACGGAGAAAAAACAAAAACAATCTTGAGTACCATGATTCCCCAAGTAAGTTCTATGGCACATATTCAATAGCAAATTTCAATAGAGCAATTGCCAACTATGTCCTACACATTTCGGTGAAGAAGCTACAACAAAGGTATGGCTACTTTATTACATTATGTGTGTACGAGTATAACGCTCCTCCAGAGGGTACTGTATTACCATGGATAACAAATCCAATTCCTAATAGACCATTTATTTTGCAATGGAATCCTTATCTGAAAAGCTATCGGCCTAGTTTACATTCCGACTAGCTATAAACATGGTACTACTATACCAGGTAGGTCGTTGCTCATCTCAGGCGAGCGTCGCTTCGAGCGTGTGACGTCACGTGGTATATATATATTGTGCTTGTGAACTGTGGCTTTCTCAATGAAATGACGTCATATTCGGTATTTGGTTGTAATAACAGTTACAAAATTGTAATGGTAGGGTGAGTTTTTTTCGATTTCTCCAAGAAAAGTCCATTCAAGAAACATGGATTTGAGCATGTCGGAGAAGAGACAACATAAACATGAAATCAGGCAAGAGCGGGTATTCTTTGGTTTAAATATGCTACTTATTAATTTTATCTATATCTATTTATTTAATTATTGCTGGTGAATTGAACTTCAGTGATCTGGTTGTAGTGAAACTAGTGATGTCGATATAAATAGTTAAAGAGTCAATATTATGAAATTTATTCATTCAGCATGATGTTAACTATTACTTAATCGATTTATACAGTGTCTCTTCGGTGGATTTATGCATATTTAGAATGAAAGTGCTTCGTGCAATATAAATTTGTCACAAATACAGTATGTTGAGAGAATAGCATGTTAAAAAATTAGTTGTATTTTTTGTTTAATTCTTAAACATCTCTTAACAAGATCTGAAACATTATTTATTTAATTTACAATAAGTACCTACTTAACATCATAAGCGTTAATAAAATACAAAATTTTACTGTTGCGTTAATGACCATTATGTAAATTTAGCAGTTTAAAAACATGTGCCTTCTAATTATACAGCACCAGTTCTTCCTACATATGTCCATGCGCAGTGTTTATAAATTTAAATATCATACGATTTAACGAATTATTATTTACATTTGAAATTTAGTGTTTTCTGATCGATTTAAGTTTTTGAAAAATATAAAGCTACAATTTTGCCCATTTTTCCGTGATTGGTGAATATTTTAGTTGAGTTAAGTCTTCAGTCATTAAACTTTGCCTGCACCAAACCATTTTCTTGTAATGTTCCCACCTGTTGGCCAGACTGTGCTTTTAAAGTTCATAAGATTATTTTTGACTCCGTGGCTTAGCCCATCATATTGTTTACGTTTTAAAATAATTAATTAATTAGCCATTGTCAAACGCTTATGTATCAATTATATAATTAATTATAAATTTTTTGCAACACGAATTTGCTCCATGAATTTTGATGAAAGTTCATTTTTTAAAAGTCTGCAGCAAAAGCTGTTGAAATATTCACCAAAAAATAGTAGAAAACTGAAATTTCATGCTGTACCTTCCCTCAATTTGCCTTTATTCATGGGTGAAAAGGAAGTATGTCGAAAAAGAAGAGAGGCTTAATAACAGATCTAAAAGTAATTTATTAAAATCTCTTTTAGAAAATGATGAAACAATGCTGGATGCGTCAAACATGTAAGTACTCCATCTTCAAAAGAATTCAGTGAAAACAGTAACCTTAACAGGTTTTAATTTTGAGAAAGTGTTCCATTTTAAAATGTCTACTTTTGTGCTTCAGAAAATACTTTCTGTGCTGCAGATTTTATTTGATCAGTTTCAGGAGGTTCGTAACTTCATTAATTATTCAATATTTGTCTTTATGTTCTTTCTACTTCTTTTAATCTCTCTGAATACTATCAAAATTCTAGGCCATGGCTGTTGGTGAGTGTATATTTCATCAAACACTGGATATATTTTATTAAACAGTGTATATTTAATTTTTATTAAAATTCATGCAGTTGGGTAATATACTTGTACAAATAAATTATATTTTTAATACAGAAGTCAGTCTTACTGCTAGACTGTTATTATTAAAATTTGTCTTTTGAACTAGTATGGAGAGCATCTTAATGATTAAAGGAAGGGACTGTTAACATTAAGATGTAAGCAATTTATGTTCAGGCAATACTTTATACAGCATAGTGTTCTTCATCCAGCTGTATGAAACTTTGTATTACAAAGAATCCGTAATTAGCTACATGAGTTTCAACTTTGCAAATTGTAGCTATAAAAACTGCTTTTAGCTTTAAATTGTACTCATTTTCTAATTATGATTAAGCCTCTCCCTCTACCTCTGCTATTTTCATCGTTATTACAAATTTTTATTTCATTTCAGGGGTGCATGGTCTATACAGTACTAGATGGTATAAATGTGCTGTCAGTAGACTTATATAATGACAAACTAAATGAGTGGAAGCTAAAAGTGAATGAATTAGAAACAGAAAACAAGCAGCTTAAGGATAGAGTACAGAAACTGGAAGAGGAAAACAAGGAATTACATTTATGTTTTGAGGCACAGGCAAAGACCAGACAAGCAGATTACCAACCTGTCTGGAGGCTAAGAGGGCAACCCCACCACCAGATTAGGGCTGGGTAGGCATGCACATACCCAGAAATTTACTTCAGGGAGGTCTGAGGCCAAAAACAAATATCCAGCAATTGATTAAATAAGTCCTATTCAAATGGTATAAACTTTTATACCTTTTTTAGATCTCATAACTCAACGCAGCAAGTGGCAGCATAGCAAGAGGAAATGTAGCAAGTCTGTAGTGTGGTTATCGCATATTCCACAAATGTCTGTACACCAGGGGGGACCACCCCCTGAGTACGTCCTTGTAGGTGGGCCTCAATCATGTCTCACATCATCAGTGGTTTTCATATTCTCATCGATCATCACCATCTTAGCTTTTACAAGTAAATGTTTGGTCACAATATTGTTAATATTGATTTTATATCGGTGACAAAATGCCAATGGAGTTAATGGTAAGAAAGTTTGTACCATATTTTGTTATGTAACATATGGTCCATGTTTGGACCATATGTGTTGTTTATGATTACAAAATAAATTTCTGAATGCAACAAATTTTTGCATTTATCAATAAATATTTTATTCTGCTTTTAAATTATTTTTCCTACAACTCACCTTAATTATAACATCTATAAACTGAGATCAGTCTAATCTATTTGGAGTAATGTGGCATTGTTTAATTAAAAAAATATGACATGGCCAGCACATGATTTTTCCATAGATAGTAGACAGTCGGTAAGTTGTATTTAAATGCAAATGTAACTTGAGCATATCGTAGATTTTCATTTTTGCCATTATTCTAAGGAAAGAGTTAAAACCATAAAATTTGTGATCTGCATTTACTAAGGCAGCAACACCCTATTTATTGAGGGCTTCATAGATATTTTGTAAGCTAAGCTTGAAGTGATAGGTCTTACATCTTTTGATTGTCATATGCGCAGTTGAATTTTCGAAATTACTAAATATAAACTCGGTAAACCTAATAGGCTAATACAATAGGAGGATGGTCAAGAGTGCTGCCAAGTTCTGAAAAGTTCCTTCAGGGTGCTGTAACTAAAAATGTTGGGAAACTGTTCTATACAATCACAAGATGATCCAAATGGAACTTATGATGCCTACTTTCCTAATAATTAAATTAAATGTGCAGTAATTACTTATATTGACTTTAATAGCTTTAAAATCACTGCAGATGAGTTGCTCTTTGTGTTCCCAAATTTCATAAATTAGCGTTATAAAATATTAAAAATACATTCAAGCAAAAAACTAAATTGATCATGTGTATTTTTGTGGCAAAACTAGACTATACCAAATCTGAGTCCAACAATAGTCATTGCAATGGTGATACTCTTAATCTATAGATATTAATAAAAGGCAATGAGTGTGTATGGACAGCATGTCTCAAAAACCAAGAGTCTTAGAGACTAAAAACTTGATACTTATTAATGGGATCATGAGGATGTCCACCTAGGGGCCAGAATTTTTATTTTTGGCGGAAGGGGTGAGCCATTTTCCATAAGATAACACACAAAAATCGATTTTTCGATTTAAAGACTCATTCTTTTGTAAATTAAAATTAGAAAGAAATTCGGATCTAGACCTTTTTAAAGAAAAATAAATAACGAGATTGAATTGATACCTTAATCCCAATATGTACTATATACATTAAGGAATGCATGTGAATGCTTTAATACGAGAGAGGGGAAGAAATAAAGAAGGAGAGAGACAAAATTAAAGGTTCCATAGATAAAAAATAATTTTGGACGTAAAAGAATTGTGTACCGTGATGTATTTCTTTGTCATGCAATTTCTATTCGCCTATAACTATTTTTAATCTCTGGAACACTCAATTATGTGAATTTTATATTTATTGTTTACTTTTTAGTGCATTTAAAAGTTGGTTTTATTAATTTTTTTTATTTTAATTTCAACTTAATTCACGCATACCCGTCATATTTGAAGGGCAATTACGCTAGTGAGTGACAAAAACGGCAGTATTTACGCGAAATTCTAAGAAATAAATTATGAAAAGAACTAAAAAGTTAACTTGGGAAAAATCGGCCTTTGAGTGAGAATTATACGGGAAATGAAGCCCTTCTCTTTGAGATGAGTTCGGGACCTTTCTTAGAAGTCTTTTCCCTTCGTCGAAGTTCACTTGATGCCGAATGTTCTTAACAAATTTGAACCTTTTTCCTAATCCGGTAATTCGTTAAAAAATCATTGTATGTATAAATCAACGTCCCGGGACTTCATAACATGACTTATAAATGTATTATTTATAATAACGAAGGGTGAAGAAATAAAAAGACGGATATCAGCAGCCGATTTACATTAATTTTTATACAAATTTTAAGCTTCCCGCTACAAAGTTTATACCAAGTGACGTCATGCGCGAACTGGACGCCTTTTCGTCCACAGGAACAACCTACCTACCTCACCATGGCTATAAACTTAACCATTCACTACATTTTCGCGAGAAAAACACGTACTTCTGCTGAAATCCCCTCCAAAGTTGCCGAGGCAGAACGAAATTCCCAATAATGCAATATAAACACACTCAATTTAGATTAAAACGGCGCTATTCTTCGGGAGAGGGCGGTCAATAGCACTACACCGTCCCAAGTGAGCAAACATCGTTAGCATACATAAATAGCTTAGTTTGTTTCGCGGCGTTTACTTCCCCGTCGTGCCTATTATGGTTTTGTGGTTGAAACAACCCATTGCGATGAATGAAAATATAAGACATGAGCGGGCAAACCAAGGTCAAAGCGGGTGCTGCGGTTGTACGCACGACTTCAATGCGAGTGGAGAAACAACCCCGAACAACTTAAGTCCTTTATGAACTAACCCCGAACAACTTAGGGCCTTTATGAACTATGTAAAATACGGTTATTAATTCGGGTAGATTCTCTGCGTGGTACTAACCCGGAAGAAAATTATGCCACCTGAAAAAAAAATTTTAAATGTGACACGTGAATTTCTGTACTCCTCGAGTCACAGGCACGCAATCCAGATATGATTTAGTTAACTCTGATGAAAACAACATAAATATTTTCTTGCGCGTTTAATACGAGATTAGAATAAAACAAATAATATATTTCCTGAATGACTTTTTGGTGATGTAAGTCCCATAAAGTAATCACCAATTGGAATCACCTAGGTGGAATTCGATCATAATGCTTACATGGAGATAGGAATTTTCATAAAAATTGCAATTATAAAAGTTCCACCCAATCGCGACATTTAAACAAAAAACAAGAACCGAACCGAAATAGCATAAAATCTTTCTGAAAACGGCGAAATCTTTAAATAAACTTTTTCTACGATGTCTAAAAATATTTTGTAGCAATTAAACTCTCTGGTAAGAAAAAGAGAAAATACCTCACTCATAAATATTTTATTCAAAAACTCTCTTTCGATACACCAAATAATACACCGCAACTACGAACCATCACAAAGACGACCCATTAAGGTGCTGCTGCTCCACGCTAGTCGAACTATTCAACCCAAGTATTTAATGTCCGTCCCTTGAAATTTTTGGACTTGAAGCTCTGCACAATATTTTTCCCAAGGCGCGCCTCTTTTCTTATGATAAAAAAACATGAATTTCCTTCGGAAAATCGCCCGGTCTACTACGTCAGTTGATGTTTCCAACACCTCTTTGGTGTTTGCTTTACTTTAAAAGGGCCAAGGCCGCAGTCGAGATGAAATAGCTACATATCGATGAATGGATCTGTTGACCCACTTCTCGAGAAATTTTCGACAAAAAAATATATTATCGCCATCGTTTTGCGGTCGATTGTTTGTAATGAATAACACATCGGATTCCAAAGATATAAACAAAAAACTGATAATGGATGCTTAAGCAAAATGTTTCGTTGAAATTTCACGGATATCGGAAACACTGGCCAACTGAAAAGTTTTGGCCATGGCTTAGTCGCCAAAAAAGGGAAAAAAAACTTTTTATGGTGATTTTAAACTTCTTCTAGCCAACGAGAGTATTAAAAAATCTGCGATAATTTATAAAAAACTGAGTTCTACTCCACCGAAATAAGAGGCATAAACCAAATAAAACAATTAGGAAGATAAACCTTAAACAGTCAAACCTGTGATATTTTCAAATCATCTAAGCCGCGTGTTACATTGCATTAAGAAAATTGTCCACTAACGAGATTATTTTCAAGCGTTCAAGTTTCTGCACTGAACACTGTGATGGGAAATTAATAACAATGGCCTAAAATATACCGTTCACAGTAAGTTATAATGTATCATACATTTCGAAATAGTTTCCTGATCAAAATATTTTTGATTAATTACCAGTTATCCAGATTGAATGACACCAGTTAAAGTTTAATAATAATGATGGAAATAAGTTGGCCTTCTTTGGCACGTACTATTGAATATAGTAAAATTTATTGCAATTAACTTTTAAAATACTAAGATAATTTCCACTCTTCCTCGCAAATCACATAAACCGAGATCGAAGAGATCAACTTTAGAAATCGCATTATAAACTCCGAATGCGCTCTCATAATCGAATTCCTTTCCTCCGCTACTCCAAAGGTGTTTTCCTCGGTTGGAAAACTGATCAAACGGCCCCCTTTCATAAAAGTGCAACAAAGCGGCGAATAAAGTTAACTTAAACTAAATAATTAATTTTTCAAAATCTGGAATAAAGACGTCGCTCCTACTTAGAGATTAAGCCCGAACGACGTATGTAATAAAACAACCTAGCATTCGTATCGAAAGGACAAAACGCTGTCATCAAAAAAATGTAACATGCACGAATAACGGCGGGCCGAATGCGTAGCAAGCAAATTTTGAAGAGAAAAAAGTGTCACCACCGCGTAGTCAAACTTGCTATTGTAAGCGGCGATGCCGGGAGCTCAATATGCCTCAAATCCTCCAAACGCTAAAGTTGATTGGAATGGGAAAGACAATGGCGAGCTACGGTTATGGTATGTCCACCGTGGATGACGCAGGATGATGGAGAAAATATTTTCTCCGCGAGGGCGAAGGAAAGAGAAGGAGAAAGGGAGGAAGGGGAAAGGGAGGAAGGAAAAAGGGAGGAAGGAGAAAGGGAGGAAGGAGAAAGGGAGGAAGGAAAAAGGGAGGAAGGAGAAAGGGAGGAAGGAGAAAGGGAGGAAGGAGAAAGGGAAGAAGGAGAAAGGGAAGAAGGAGAAAGGGAGGAAGGAGAAAAGGAGAGAGGGAGGAAGGAGAAAAGGAGAGGGAGGAAGGAGAAAGGGAGGAAGGAGAAAGGGAGGAAGGAGAAAGGGAGGACGGAGAAAAGGAGGAAGGAGAAAAGGAGGAAGGAGAAAAGGAGGAAGGAGAAAAGGAGGAAGGAGAAAAGGAGGAAGGAGAAAAGGAGGAAGGAGAAAAGGAGGAAGGAGAAAAGGAGAGAGGGAGGAAGGAGAAAGGGAGGGAGGAGAAAGGGAGGGAGGAAAAAGGGAGGAAGGAGAAAGGGAGGAAGGAGAAAGGGTGAAAGGAGAAAAGGAGAGAGGGAGGAAGGGAGGGAGGAGAAAGGAAGGAAGGAGAAAGGGAGGAAGGAGAAAGGGAGGAAGGAGAAAAGGAGAGAGGGAGGAAGGAGAAAAGGAGAGAGGGAGGAAGGAGAAAAGGAGAGGGAGGAAGGAGAAAGGGAGGACGGAGAAAGGCAGGAAGGAGAAAAGGAGGAGGAAATGGAGGAACGAGTGAGGAAATGAAATAGTCGAAGATTGCTTCGGAAATGCATAGTTGGAGGGAATCGCATCTGGAAAGCTATGAGGAACGCTCCTTTGCTTGCGAGAATTCCGAGAGCACCGAGACAAGCCGTAATGACTTTTCAAGGCAAAAGCGAATCTTTACGACGCCTTCTATGTATTATAGAAACGGAAGTGAAGAAACGACGGCCGAGTTGGATTAGAGGGATCAATGCGTACAAGGCGTAACGAGCATTGATAAAAAGACAAAATTTATTCGCACGTGGCCGAGAGCTACGAAACTTTCAGTTTTATAATTATTATTCTGCTCATAAAAATATCTATATAAAGATACGCAAAATGGAAACTACAAGCCTAATGAGAATGACAGTAAATCAATAGAAAGATAAGTTAACCGTTGAGTAAAGCTAGGGGCGTATTTCGGGGGTGCGAGACCCATAGTCGAGTAGTTTGCGAGGACCACGACTCGCGAATTCTAAAAACATGTGGTTATGTTTTATGGAAGAAAACGCCATCAAATTCTTAATAATTTATTTGCATATATATATTTACAATAGTGGTCGATGTTGATCGTAGCTCAAAGTCTTCAAAGGGATTCCTCAGAAATAATTATTTTTTCAATTATTCCCGTCAGTTGAGACTGGTCTTACTTAATGTCGTTCACGTTGGTCGTCTTCAATCTATACATTTCTTTTTCCTCTCGCACTGAGCTCCTGACTATGTTAACACTAACATTCTCGCCGGATGCGCGAGGTCCTAGTGCAGGGACCAGCCGCACGCGGCTCTTAGAGAGTTGATATGCGGCTCTTGGAAACTTGAACTGCCTTACATATACCGTAATTTTCTGATTATAATGCGTAAGGGAACTGTTGAAGTCAAAGATTGCCACTAGTCCCAATAAATAAAAGAGTAATTCTTTTAGTATTATCATTACTATAAGCAACAGCAGCTACATTATCCGTTAAATATATTTTATTAGCTCATCAATTGTTACTGCGGCTCTTCAGTGGTGTCCATTGCAGTATTGTGACTCCTGCTCAGGTCACCCCTACGCCTAGGCAGTCGCCTGATCCTATATCCGCCCTAGTGAAGGCATTAAGATATTTAAATTATCTTAAGCAATACTGTATCATGGAATAAGCACTTTATGTAGAACCGAAAAACGACGGTAAAATCAAGCAATGCGCTGGCTAAAAAGTTTCCCGATGTTCTACGCGTGTACTGCGCAAATACCGTTGATGCTGGTACCATCTCGCTACTGTTGCCGATGCATATGCCCAAGGCCACCGGCTTGAGCGGTAAAATTCTTTTACCCATCTTAAAGCTATTTTAACACCGTTTACACACTAAAAACAAACGATGCTATTTGCCACATAAATTGCAAAATTCTTCATTTTTGGAAAAATACCAAAGCCCGAATTATTCAGAGAAATGTATTTTCCTCCATTTTTTCAACAGCGCAGAGTTAAGAAAACTGAAAATATCTTATGATAAATAACCATTTTGAATCCTGCTACAGCTATATAATATACATATTAGGTATTTTTATTTTTCACGAGAATATCGCCGAAAACATCTTTTATGATTGGCCATTTTTTACCGCGAGCAAGTTATGAATATTATTATAAGTAATACTAATTCATGAAAGGCGCTTTGCATCAAACGACAATAAACTTAATGTCAATTTCAAAGAAAATATTCATAATATATAAGATTTAATCGCCAAAACCAATGCAAACTGGGCGGACAATCTGACCCGTACTTCGATTGTTTGATAATAATAATAACTATAACAGTAGTTAAGGTTTCCCATAATGCCGTTAGATTTCTAGGGCGCTAATTCAACATTAAACTAATTTGATTTTCATAATACTTATGGTTTTATGTGTTTGGACATCACGAAGCGCACGATAAAAATAAAGTGTGCATTATATTAATAGGAATTGCAAAAAAAATCTGTCCGAACTTTGTGAGTAATAATGTTAATATAAATCAAATACAATATTTTACCAAGATAATGTATGAATAGTTTTATGCTATCCGTTAGCACAGTAACTTCGGTGATAAGATAATAACTATGACATGCATTAACGAATTCCACTGTATGATAAGCGATTCGATCTAGATGTCAAGTTTATATTAATAAATTGTCAATACATTAAAAGGAAATAATTTTAAAACAAGAACCATATAAATGGTGACTTGACTTCAACTAGAACGCCACACGAGATCTAACTGAAACACTACTTAGAGAGGGAGTTTGAAAGACAAATCAATCATGAAGAGTTATTATCGTAATGAAGCACGAATATTTATAGTAATGGTCATACCAACGAAAAGATATTTCAACAAAAAACTGAAATATTCTCACCAACCTTTGAGTACCATTCATTCCTACACTACATCGCGTTAAACAGTGACAAAGACGAAGGAATTTTTCAGTAAAATTAGTTCGATGGTAACTACCAAAAAAAACCTAACATTTTCGTTTACACAAAAGAAAATTAGGATGAATATTTTCCTGATGTGTTGATTGTTTACTTCAAGAAGTAATAAAAACTTGGACAGTTTTGATGATCATTCGGTAAAAACTGCAATCGACTTTGACAACATGATAAATAAAGCTTAATTAATCGGAAGTGATGGATGACAGTAAGAGAAATGTTTATCTTACCTTTTCGACGACCGAAAGGCCCTGAAAAAGTGGTGTTTTTCCCGATGACATTATCGTCGATATACTTGATTAGTTTCTCAGAATCTTCACACTTTTTGGATTTTAATCGCAAAATCTCTGAATCAGAGTGCGGATAGTCTTCTGGAAGGGTGTAAAATTTTCTATGACCGTAGGCTTTAGAAGACATAATCAAGTAGAAGAAATACCATAACACACTTATCCCACACACGTTTACCACGGCACACAAAGCGATACTGTCCAATTTCTTGCGAGAATGCGAAACAAAAGACTAAGGTTATTCGATAGATGGCATTAGGGTATAGAGCGCTCATTTTGATTTTCTGTTGTCTAAATCATGAGCAATTATGCACGTTCATTCTAGCTTTAATAGGTGTACTTATTTTTTAAAACTATTTCTACAAAAAGCATATCTGTAAAAATAATAATAATAGTAATAGCAGCCATAATAAATTTATTATTCGTAAATTTTAAGATAGTATTAGTAACATTAGCTAGATATGGAGAAGCAAAAACACTCTATCATTGGTAATAAACACCTTTAGTTATTTCTATACACAGTTGTAACATTAAATCCATCCGAAATATTTAAGAATAAACTGATATCAGTGATGACTATATCGTTTGTTAATAAGTATGTAAATTACTGAGCCAGAGTATTCCCAAATGTATAGTCATTGTTGATTTTAGGAATAGAACTCAATTCAATCGAATTTTATATCTAATCAATAATACAAGTACATGCTTGCAAAAACATTTTTAATTTTCTTGTCTATGCCATGAAAATTAATAAAATAATTAACCAAAAATTCATACTAATTACAATTATATTTATTAAAGAAATCACTTTCTAAATAGTTCCCCATTTGATTGTAAATATTCTATCCCAAAAAGATGATTATCCTATTAAAGTTTTCTTTATTTTGTCTTATGTTAACTATATTCCCCACCTCTTAGGTTTTTAACTTAACTAACTAGGTAATATGAATTGAATAATTGGTTTCAAGCAAAAAATTACTTTTATTAGAAATTCTTTTAAAATTAAATTCATGCATAAAAACATTTAAAAATTTTCACTCATGATATATTTAATTTCAGTATGCAATAATTGACAGTTAAGATAGCTCCAATAATCATAAAAAGATTAGGAAAACCAGATGCATCTGTAATAACATCTGCCCAAAAAGATTATCCTTACTCCCTTACAGTTAAGCAAATACCAAATATTCTTTGTTATGCCTCGTCCACACCTGAATACATTTGCCTGCAAACAAATTATATGCAAGTTTGTTGACAATTGGTAAAAAATATTTGCCCGTGACAAAAGCCCTGGGCATATGTTGAACATTTTTCCAAAGTCTACAAACATTTGTATGTAGTTTGTAGCGTGTACGCACCTACAAACACTAAGTTGCAAACACCATGGCGGTGAGTGAAGCAGCTGTGGGTATCTGTGCTGGTTATATATATTTGACTATAAGTGGTGCTAGTGGTAATAAGAAAAATAGGTAAAGGCAGTGGTGGACATGTAAGTTTTTAAAGGAAGGAACTGGATGTGGAGAAAATCTTCTCAAAGACCTAAACTTCGAAGATGGAGCTAGATTTAGAAGTTTCCTCAGGATGGCGCCAAGCGATTTTGAGGTCTTAATTCAAATGATAGGTCCGAAAGTGTCTAGAAGTGACACCAAGTACAGAGCGGCCATTCCCATGGTAGTTCGATTGGCCGTAACTCATTGTACGCATTGTATGTCCCATAAGCACGGAGTACTATGCAAGTCTTCCATCAAAGACAGCGTCGTTTGTACACTCCACATCTTTTAATAAACTAGAATAAATCGGATAACGGAGCAGGTAAACAATACCGGGCGGGGGTGCTCAGCCAACTGACTGCGACAAACTTTTGTCCGCAAACACATCCAGACCTGCACGTGTTTCCGGGCAATTGTAGGTGTTTTCCATTCCAGCTGGAAGGCAGATGCCCATGGGCTTTTGTTTACAAACATGGACAGCAATCGGCAAACAATTGCCCACAAACACTTTTCAAACAAGTTTCAAACAGTTTTTATACATTTGTATGTTTGTTTGTGGGCAAATGTATGCAGGTGTGGACGAGGCATTAGATTTGCAATCTACTATAATGATTGATACCTAAATAGGCATCGAATTTTCCCAAACTTTTAATGGCTATTCAATCTTAATTGGATACCAGCCATAAAATTACCTAAATAATTTTTTTTTGAATGTTTCTGTTATATATCTCATCTGAAAAATAGAATGTCATTGACCATGATAATGGAAACATTTGTTAATTTTATAATTAAATATACAGACACATGTGCCACTCAATAATAACTCACTAATGTATCTGTAACTCATCACTACTGTATCAAATGTAGAATGGCTGTATTAGCAGTATAAGAATTTAAGTTTCTTGTAAGGAAAAACACAGTTTTCTAATCTATTTACTGTAACTAATAAGTAAACATGAAATATTCAGGCTTGATATTCTCCCGTGAAGATAAGATAAGATAAGATAAGTTTATTTGTTCATAAAGACATTACAAAATAATGCATAGAACACGTCAAAAACATTAAAAAGGGGACAAAAACACAAACTATCTCAAGCACCAGACATAAAATCGCTAATATTGTAAAGACAATTAGTCACAAGGAGCTCATGAACATGCTTCTTGAATGACTGGAGTGAGCTAACTTCTTTGATTGCAGCAGGCAGAGCATTATAAAATTTAATGCATCTTGCTTTTGGACCTTGAGAGCAAACTTTTAAGTTTTGTTGTATAACATGGAGATCATCGTTTCTTCTTGTGTTGTAATTATGGAAATTACTGTTTTTCTCAAATTCAGACATGTTTTGCCTCACATACAATACAGCATTATATATATAAATAGAGGGAACAGTCAAGAGTCCTAATCTTCTGAATAGGGGCCTGCAGTGCGCTCTGAATTGTGCATTGCACATTGACCTGACAATCTTTTTCTGGATCTTAAAAACCTCAATTAATTGGGAGGAGGAGCCCCAGAGGACAATGCCATAGGCAACACGTGAATAGAAATAAGCAAAATATACTTTTTTTAATACCATGATACTAAGTGAGTGCTTCAAGACAGATAGTATATAATACACAGAGTTTAGCTTTTTACATAACTTGTCAGTATGATGAGACCATTTCAGTAGAGGGTCAATATAGACACCTAGAAATTTGAACTCCTCAGTAGAACTCATCATATCTTGGTCAAGGCAGGAGTATAAATTTCGGCATCGTTTATGCGAGGAGGAGAAAAACATAGCCAGTGTTTTACTTTCATTTAAGGTGAGTCTATTGCCCTTACACCACTCAGACATTGCCTGCAAAACCACCCTGCTACTGTCTACTAGTGTTTTGTCAATAGGATTGGAAACTAAAACATTCACGTCATCGGCATACATAATAACATTATTACACACATTATTCATAAGGTTCTCTGGTAAGTCATTAATAAAAATTAGGAAGAGGACAGGGCCTAAAATGGACCCCTGTGGCACACCAGAGAGTACTAGACTAGGGTCAGAGAAATATTTTTTGCCTTCCTTGAAAATGGAGACAGTTTGCTGACGATTTTTTAAGTAAGATTTTAGCCAGTTGTAGGCCACACCTCTAACACCTAGCTTATCACACTTAGCCAATAGGAGATCATGATTAACTGAATCAAAGGCTTTACTGAGATCAAAGAAAACCCCCAGAGTACTATTTCTCATATTCAGTTGTTCTATGATGCAGTTAATAGCAGAAAATAGAGCCTGCTCTGTGGATTTCCCTTTCCTAAATCCAAATTGGCAGCTTGACAGGATGTTACATTTTTCAAGATATTCCAGTAGTCTAGCACAGAAAACATATTCAAATATTTTGGAAAATTGTGATACAAGGGATATAGGTCTGTAGTTATTTATTTGGGTTTTATCACCCTTGCTTTTATAGATGGGAATTACCTTAGAGATTTTTAAAATTTCTGGGAAAATTCCTTAATTTAATGACTGGTTAATTAGGAACAAAAGTGGAGATATAATTGTTTTTCGGCATGCTTTAAGTAGTTTACCTGGGATATCATCTAATCCAGCAGAGTTCTTGAGGCCAACTTTGTAGAGGTAAGTGGATAATTCCAGTTCATTACAGGGTCGGAGGTACATAGACTCAGTATTTGAGAAGTTGGTTCTTATGACTGGATTATGTCGAGTTGTACCATCAGGAGTAGGTGTGAGAGGTAAATCAAGGAAGAATCTGTTGATAATATTTGCTAAGAGTGAAGGGTCTGTAATTTCATCTGAGTCAATGCCTTTTATCACTGGCAAGGACATCAATTTTGTGGAACCAGTAACTTCATTTATAATTTTCCAAGCTGCCTTGGTATGATTGGGTGCATTCATAATTTTTGAGTCATTAAAGGTTCTTTTACTAATTTTGATGAGATTCCTGTACTGCTTTTTGAGAGCAGAATACAGCCTGTGGGTTTCCTCATTACCAAGATACTTATCATTGTAGAAAAGTCTTTTGATGTTGCCAGATAACATACGAATTTCAGGCGAGATCCAATCATGTGTAGAATTTGGCTTTGGTTTAGCTGGAACTATTGGAAATGTAACATTGAAAAGGTAAAAGAATTTGTCATAAAATAAATTAAAGCTGTCATTAAAATAATTAGCATTAAAAATAACAGACCAATCTTGGCTGCTTAGAAGATAAGAGAAGAGTTGGAATTTGGAGTCACAGAACAATCGAATGCTTGGAGGAGGACTGGGGTTTGACACAGATTCCTCTAAGAAGAACTTAGAAAGAATAGCTTGGTGGTCGGATAATAAGGGATCAAAAACTGAGGTGTATATTTTAGAGACATCATAGTTAGTGAATATGTTGTCAAGGAGTGTCTGAGATGTGGGAGTAATCCTAGTTGGATTGCTCACAAGAGCCTTCATGTTGTACAAATTAAAAATGTTTCTAAGTTTTTATTCATTTGTGCTGTTAAGCAAGAGATTAACATTGAAATCGCCAGCAATTATTAAAAATGGCCTCTTAGCATGGTTTGTTATTGAAAAGAGAAGATTATCAAGTTTGTCACAGAAATATTCTAGGCAGCCGATAGGCGAACGATAAAGTACGATAACAAGAAAGTTGAGGTTTGTGTAGCTGAAACTGATAGCTGCACACTCAAATGATAGCTCTTGGTTTAAAAGCGTTAAGTCAAAAGAAAAATCACTTAAATTGATACTGTTTTTCACCAAAATAACAACACCACCATGTTTATGTAATGTTCGACAATAAGAACTAGCACAAGTATACCCTGGAATGGAGATAGAAACATGACGCATCCAATGTTCACAAATACATAATACATCTGGATTTTCATCGTGTGATAACATTTCAAGCTCTGATAATTTATTACTTAGACACTGAATATAAATTAATAATACTGTTAGCTTACTAGAGCCTGAGTCATCTAGTCACATGGACTTAGGCTTAAGGGATCCAGTTAGTGATCGTGTCACCCTATCTGTAAAATCTAGGTAGAATCTTAAATATAGTTTTTAAAATTAAAATTAATTTTCAGGTTGCAGAATTCCATATATTGGACACCTAAAATAATGGTTCTCAACAAATTAAATTTTTATTCTAACTACCCAAACAGCTATATTTACTAAATTTAGACTCCCATTATTCATATGGAATTTTTAATTCTTGAAATTCCAAACCAAAAAAATGACAAGATATGAAAAAGTCATCAACTAGATGTGTGTTTGAATTTTTTTGCATAAATAGCTATTTTAGAATGAAAGATTAACACATATATATAGAAAAATATATATTTTTTCAAATCATGACTCCATCAAAAGTTCAAAAATTACACATTCTTTTACAAAAGCTGTTCTAATACTTTTTTATGTCTATTTCCCTCATTTTTTCTATAGGCACTTAAATTTTCTTCCTTGTAAACTTTATCAAACAGGACTGCAGATGGAGCTCTGATTGGTATTAGCTTGGCTGTTGTGCCCCATTCCTCGCCTCCAACTTTTATATACTCCCGTCCATTGTATATATTTAATTTACCACCCAATTTCTCACATACCAGATCATCACTTTCTATGCTCTTATTTTCTGACTCTGCCTTTCTATTTCTTGAATGTCTATAATTTTCATTATTATCTTTCCTAGTCCACTTCCCTGTAAACCAGGGATACACAGACAAAGTACTAACAATTGGAGGCTTCATTTTTCTTTTAAATAATTTCTTCTTTGATTTACTGTATTTCCATTTGATCCACAAGTTTATCATCTTCTCTGCAAAGAAGGCCACAGTTGCCACCAGAAGGCCAATCCCCACTGCTTGGTATGTTGTAATTAGGTCAGAATTACGCAATTGCCTATCTTTGTTTCCTAGGTCCAATGGACAGATCTCTGACTGAGGGAGATCCGATTGTATGAGATGATCTACTATTCCAGCTTCAACAAGTGATGTGAGCCTGCCAATAAAAATGGGAAATTGCTTTGGTTAAGAGTTGGAAAATATTTATTTTGCATTAGCAAATTTTAAATTAGCCAAAATCTAATAAATTAGCATGCTTGAGAGCAAGAGAAGTTAAATATAAGTAATATATTCTCAAACTCTGATAAAAATTGGGTTTTTTATTCAATCTGAATAAAGCCAAATGCAATGTAAGTAATTTAAAAAGCTAAGACATTTATTCATCATCTTGAGAAACAACTTCAATCCCAACAAGTCTTCACTATTATAAGATCTTGATTAAGGTTTTGAAACACCCAATACAGGAAATCATTTTCATTAGAAAATATGAATGAATCCATTTAACATTTTTGATATGATTCAAAAGATATCACAAAATGATTAAGGCACCGGTGGATTCTTAAATATCGAAATTTATTTCCTTGGATTTTTATATTTTGACTTTATTGTATTATTTTCCTATAAATAATAATAGAATTATAACTTTACATTATTATTTTTTTAATTTTACACTGCTAATATTCCTACAAATGAAATATAGAAGGGAGGAAAATTGCTAATTATACCAAGTAGAGAACTTTAGTAAAAGGAAAGTAAAAAAAAATATGGTTGATTACTTACAAAAACAACACTTTGAGACAAGTTTTATTTATAAATTATTATGGTTAATGACATAAACTATAAAATAGGTGAATGAATATTTGAGTTATTAACTTTTTCAGTGTTATTAAAATGGATTGAGCAAATCAGTTTGCCTTAGTCACAGGCCAAGAGATGGTCCTGAAGTGTGAGACCTGTAACCCCTATCATTCTCTAATTAAATCACTGGCGTTTGAAATCAATGGAAAATTTCCAAAAATAAAAAATAATTCCATTCTGTTTAATTGCTAACTTGAGAAACTTAATGAAACAACCTGAAAATTAAGCCAGAAATAAAAATTAAATTACTTACATTGGATTGAACATTTTTGGTAGAGTACTGTTGTTTGGGAAGACAAAAGCAAGGGGCAATGTCAGGAATGAATCAGGAGTGATGGCAAAAACACATCTGTGTGATTCTTCCACTCCTTCCTCGACCTTTTTCATGTAGTCCTTAAAAAGAAGTCTCTCCACAACCCTCTTCTCTCGGATGAACATAAGTCCTTCTGGAAAAAATTAATTTCTCAGAAAGTTAAGTAAGAAATAAAACATTAAAAATTATATGCATGCACTATTTTATAAAAATTGTTATATATTCATTTTAACATGTCTACAAAAAGTAATTGCCAAAAATATATAATATCATCAATTATCAGACTTCCAACATTATCCAGCGGTTCTGGCCAATCTGGTGAAAGTTGCAAATAATTTGGCATTCACCAGAGAATCACATCAACGGCAGTATCAGTCTGGTGATAGTGCACCGTCTGGTGCCAAAATGTTTTGGGACAATTGCAAGTAGTACATTAGGATCTGGGTTATATGTAACCCAGTTATACTTAATACTCATTTATCCATATTTTTTGTAATCCCCGCGAAACACTATGCCAAATCATACCCACACATACTGATTTGTACATAACTGAATTGTACATAATTCTCATTTATACGTATCGCTTCTTCCATCCTGGGGGAGTTTTTCTCTCACTTATACGTATACAATTTGCGAATCATTTTAATGGCCTTTTTCTTGCACATTTCTTCATACAGAAATTCATTCACTATTGTCTTTCATGCATTTTATTTCTTTGAAATATTTGTGAGCCCATTATTCTTGAGGATTCCTCAGCAATCAATGTTATTCATGCATTTAAAATTTCTGTAACCTTTATTTGGTAATCGAAAATTCTTTTTCTTCAATCTGGGTTTGACTGATTAGCTAAAATACTGACAAAGCAATGGCTTGGTTACAAGGGCGAATAGCCTTCTCTCCTTACCACTTCTTTGGCAATCTGGTGGAAATTTATTCTATATCACCACTACATTGTGTAGTTTATATCATCTGATACCCACGCAATCATTCTGAAGCGTTGAATACAATGTTGTAAAAGAATGTTAAAAAATAAGCTATATAAAAATTTCTGTGATTATCAAGCATTTTTTGAGAATCTGGTGACCCCATCCCCCCATTGCGCCGGATAATCGATGATCTACTGTATTAAAAATAAAAACAACATTATGTATTATACCATCATGTTGTGCAGAGATCACCTATGTATGGTCTGTGGGTCATATTCAGCCTGCACAGTGATTTCATCTGGTCTGCCTTACCTCATTTTCTTTCAGCCATGCATATTTGTATAGGTACAGTAAACCCTCATTAACACAAACTCGGCAAACACGAACACATGGTTTACATGAACAAATATTTTCCCCAACACTGAATGTATGGATTAATGTATGTGAGTTGGTTGGTTAACACGAAATTCACTTAAGACGAACTTGGAACAAAATTTGGGAACCAAAAACTCAAGTAATTGGTTAACGCGAACACTTGTGTTTAGTCAAATGTATTTTACAGCCACATTACTTTATTTCTGGAATGTAGAGAGGTTTTGTATGGGAAAAGTTCACGAGGATGCCATGGGATTCTATGATCAATGATTCAGCAACTTTCTTCATTCCTGGCTATACCTATCTTGACCCTTCAGTCGTTTTTCATCTTTCACAAGTGCCTTAAACAAGGAAAGACATTACAAACGCGGATGCTTTCATTGTGTTAACATAGGTATTTGCATTCCTTGAGGTAATATTTTTATTGGAACAGATCGCCAAGGAAGAAAATTATTTTGCCTGATATCATCATTCACAATCAACAATGGTATGCCTTGATGCGATAGCAATTCCAATGAGGATGTACAACTGCTAAATGCTCAAATTCACAACGTGCTGAGAGCTACTGCACTTCTGCACCATTTACCATGCCTGCAAGAACATGGCTGTGCAGAGACAGAAGTGTTTTTCTCTCACTCCGAGAAGTGGGATTCAAAAATTGGGTGTCATAAAATAAAATTTATATTTTGTATTTGATCTTCGCCTCACCAAAAAATCACAGAGCAGGCAATTCCAACATTGTCCTCTGTTTCTTGCCACAAAAAATTATATATTTAGCAAGGCGACTATGGCTCGACCAATAGTATTGCTTCTTGATTGTGAAAGAAGCAAACGTCCGCATCACACCATCTTCCCCTATTAGAGAATAGTTTTGTGCGTAAACATTCTACCATATAAATGAATAGCACAAGTTGCAAAATAAGCCAAATTTCAATTACACTGGCAACAAATATGAAAATATTGGAACGGGAAATTTTTTCAAAAACAACAATTATAGAAAAATATAAAATTCTGAAATCGTCACTATCCACAATTGTAAAAAATAAATAGATGATCAACCAAGTTGTATCTGTGGGGTCGAGAATGAAAATAAAAAACCTACGTGTTTTAGATTTAGTAAAAGTAGGTTAAGACATATGTATTTACATCATTTAACTTCAATGTGAACATTATAAAGTTGCACATAATTGAGATCTATCATTTACATCAAATTTAATGTTATGTTAATTTGAATATTAGTCAAAATTGTGCATTTGTGGTGTTATTAACAATAATGTATTTAACACGAACAGGTTATAGGTAGGTACATATATTTAAGCAGAAATTTGTAATATTTACTCAGTTTTTCATATATAATTCGGTTATCTCGAACTCGGTTAACCCGAACACATGATTTGATTCTCCCTTGGAGTTCGTGTTAACGAGAGTTTAATGCATTTGCTAGCAGGAGGTGTCATTAGATATCATTTATGGATTCTAAACGATACTTTTCAAGTACATGGATCCAATATACCATATATACTCATGTATAAGTCGATCTCATGTATAGGTCGACCCTCATCTTTTTCATAAATTTTTTTGTTTTTTCGTATATCTTGTGTATAAGTCGGCTCCAGATTTTCAGGTGTAGTAGAATGAAATTTTTTGTATTCAATATGTGTTGATCCATTAAGTCCCACATTAAGTTTCCTTTATTCTGATATAACTATGTTGTGTCAAAGTAGCAGCGAAGCAGTCTGATATCTCCCACAGTGCCACTGCATAACATCAAAAGTCATTACATTGCATACTCCTTGTAAAAGAACAAATGACTTGGGTTAGATTTTGTATTTTGTCCAAGCGCTCATCCAGAAGCTATCATTGTAAAGGGGAACAGTGAACAAAACTGACATGGGACCACTGAGGATAGATGATGCCAAAATTGATAAAGCAGCGGAAAGATGTACTATGTGGTCCTAGCAAATCAGTGTTTCCCACATTTTTGGAAGTGGAATGGAGGAACCTATCCCTCAGAGAGTGCAAATATGAATGTGGAAGGAAAACCAAGCCAACCTCTAACCAACCCAATCCGGTGGGGAAGCGTAATATTTTGTAAGTTTTAAATTTCCATAATATGTAGGTATGAGTACATAATAAAATATCTCGTTGAGGGCAAATGTGAATGCAGAAGGAAAACCAAGTCGACCCCTAAACAACCCAAGCCTGTGGGGAAGTGTAATATTTTGTAAGTTTCAAATATCCCTAATATGTAGGTATGAGTGCATAGTACAATATCTCGGTGAGAGCAAATGTGAACGTGGAAGAAAAGGATGTGAAAGGCAAATAAAGTCATGGGTTTAAACCTATCGAACATATTTCTTGTGTATAAGCTGACCCCCAAGTCTTTTGCTAAAATTTTGGTCTTAAAACCTCAACCTATACATGAGTATATATGATATTTTTAATATGGGTGTATGACAAATTACACAATCAAAAAATTCTCAAAAATAGCTTTTTTAAATTTACCCATCAGTCATTTGAAAGTTTGTATGTGGCCTGCACATTTATTCCCATAGCCATTAAGGCATTCTGCTAATCCTACATACATTTCAACCACATTTATCAAATCTAATTTACCTGGAATCAACTTTCATTACTAATTACTAATAATGGCTCTAAATATGTCTCCCCAGCTAAAATAGTGGACCAAGGAGTTCCTCAGGGCTCA
The DNA here is from genome assembly GCA_028673005.1 of Tanypteryx hageni. Taxonomy (NCBI): domain Eukaryota; kingdom Metazoa; phylum Arthropoda; class Insecta; order Odonata; family Petaluridae; genus Tanypteryx; species Tanypteryx hageni. The sequence continues at coordinate 180,815,514 of CM054114.1, forward strand.
GTTTTAGGACCCATTCTCTTCTTAATTTATATTAATGATCTCCCCCAGAGAATTTACAAATCAGCTGGGACAAAACCCACACTTTATGCTGATGACACCAATGTCATTGTTTCCTCCAACTCTTTTCAGAACTTGCAGCACACCTGTAATCTTGTCACTCATTGCCTAAATACCTGGTGTCTAAACAACTTTCTAAAATTGAATATTGATAAATCACAAGTAATCTACTTTACCAACAAAAATAAAACAACACAGCCTTTGTCTATTCCTTTAGATGGCAAGTATATCCCTCAAGTCAACACCTCAAGGTTTCTTGGTGTCAATATTGAAGCTCACCTTTACTGGGACATCCATATCGGAAAACTTGCCAGTAAACTTAGCTCTGTGTGCTACTTGGTGAGATGCATTCGTTCTACAGTTTCCTCAGAAGTTTTACTATCTCTATATTATGGTGAATTTTATTCCCATATTGCCTACAGTATCTTGCTTTGGGGCTCCTCGCCTCATGCCATCAGAATCTTTACACTCCAAAAAAAATATTACGATTACTGGCGAATGAAAATATTGATGCCCCAAGTCATCCAATTTTTAAGCATTTTAATGTCCTACCTCTTGCATGTATATATATATTAACAGCTGTTGTATGCACCAAAAGAAATTTAAATGAATACCTGGTCAATGCTGACATTTATCAGTATGCTACTCGTGGTGCAAGCAAATTACATACACCATTTGTTCGCACCAAATCTACATCACTAGGTCCTAAGCATATGGGACTCGCCTTTTATAATAAGCTACCTCAAAATCTAAAATGTATTGTGTCTATGTCTTCATTTCAGTACAAGGTTAAATCTTTTTTGCTTAACAAAATGTATTATAGTATTGATGAATTTCTCAATGACTGATTTCCTGTATACTTATATACATGTAATTTTATGATGATATTTCTTTTGTATACATTCATACCTCATCTATTCTTATTGGAATATTTATGACGACATCTCTTTTGTAAATATTTATATGACAAATCCTATATCTGTGTACAGATCTCCGGATGAATAAAATTATTATTATTATTTAATTGCCATTGAAAATATTTACTCTGGGGATGAAATTAATTCAGTTTATTCAACTATGAATCCATTGAAGTTATGTGAATTTTTTACAAAAGTCACAATCTATGTTCACTCTATCAGCTTTCATTATACAAAATAATTTTAAACCTTTTTTTCCAATAAAATATTAATTAACTTTATTAAGTCATTTTATCTACAAAAAAGGCAAATTAACATATAAAGTTCTTTGCTAGTTCAGATAATGAAAATTTTAACATCACCATACACCAGTGGTTCCCAAACATTTTGTAGGTGCAGCATGCTTTCAAAGATAAGCAGAATTTTATGGCACTCCAGCCTTTAAACAAGATATTTATATTTTGATATATGGTATTGCAACCTTTGGATGGATCCATTTGTTAGTACTGCACCATAATTAACTTATTAGAAAAAAGATTACTACCATAATTATTTATCAACACTTCCAAATCATTAGTTTATTTACTAAATAAAGCCACTCTTCAAAATCATAATCATAATTCATGTGGTAAGCATGTATTGTACATTAAAAGTAACTAATTTTTGGTTGTTGCTCTATATAAATGAAGAAATACTATCATGGAAATCACGGAAAATTAATCAAAGTAAAAGAAAACTTTGGCTCATGGGAGAGTTTTAATCCCCAAAACCTCCCCATGAGTACGCCAATGTTTTGCAGTAATGCCATGTGACTTTAAATGTAAACTGTTGCTTGTTTACCATTCCCAGAATCCACAACCTTCAAAAGATCTCAAAATAAGCTCCCTACCAGTTCATTAGAAATTTTATAAGAGGGTCTGGATAACTGTAACATTATTTAAGGATTGGTTTACTAACATTTTCTGTAGTGAAGCTGAAAAATACTACCTTGAGTCTAACTTTGCTTTCAAGAAGTTACTTATCATTCCCCAGGATATTCTGCGAACCTTCTGACCATCTTCACATTAAAGTGACATTTCTTCCACCAAACAACATCTCCTTAATCCCATGGACCAGGATGTCATGTCAACATTTAAAATTTATTATTTGAGGCAGACAATCTCCCAGTTGTTGTATGCTACAGACAGACCCAATAAGAAAACACTTTGTGAACCTGCCCAAGAATCGCTAGGCATCAGTTGGGCTCTGACCTTCACAGTGGTGAGCTTTGTTTTCAATTTGGTCTATTATCTTGCTTCCGGTTAGTTTTTATTTTTTCAAATATTTGAACGCATCTTCTTTGAACGAGGTAAAATTGAATATTCTTATTGTTCACTTTATATCATATATATTTTAACTATATTCTTGATAAAGAATAACATTAAAACATTAACATTAAACCTTGTAAGATATTTTGTGTAGAAATGTCAAAATTAATATTATTTTGAAAATAAATTTTTTTAATTTTATGGTTGTATATTTTAAAATTAATTACTTTTTTGGAAATATGTGTGAAACCATTAAGTTTAGGAAAAAAACAGGTAAAATATTCATGTTGAAGCAATATGTAATACAGGTTGGAGACTCAATACCTGAGGGACGCTTGAGTGGTCCTCATAAAAGTTAATATTATAAATATTTAAGAGACAACAATAAAAAAGGATTCATACAGAGCACTTTTGGGTAGTTTCCTTCCAAAATAAAAAATCAGTTCAGGAATTGGCGAAGGTTGTAAAATTATCTTCAGCACTGAATGTGCTAATCTGATATTTTCCAATAAGCTTAACAGTGAACCAAGAACTCATAAGAAGGTCAACTTTCAATAACATATTAACGTGTATTAGTTGATTATATTCTGGTAATTTCTGACTAATCAGGTAGAGATGGTGATTCAAATGTAGGGAAGAAGAATTTTAATCAAGGGGCAATTACATAATGGATTTAAATAAGAGTTCTGAGCTCCAAATAAAATTACCTATAAAGAGTATTCTCATTACTACTTGCAAGTTATCTCTAATTAAAAATGAAATTTATTAATGTTTTAACTTGTCAGTATTACTCACTCAGTAAGGACATATAGTAAAGTGTTCAATCTGTAATTTGCCAAACCGGATGTTTTTTAATCCGACTCATCCAAAAGCCCACACATCCAGATATCCTCAGATAAGATGCAATGGAAAATTATTCAATTAATTAGTAGTTATTATTTTTATTGTCATTAACATTGATTAACTTATCTATTTAGTTACCTTTAGTGTTCTTAGTACTAAACATACGTGGTAGGCTTTTTAACCTGAAATCAGAAAATTCCTAATTCCTGAAACCCTCTGGTCTCAACCTTTACAGATTAGAGGTTGAATGCTGCTCCTACAGTATGGTTAAGGTAATTTAGTCATCTTATAGTTTATTTACAAGAATAAGGTAAACTCAGAAAAATAAATGAAATTTTTATCCTAGCTGGAATCAGTCCAGTGAAAAACACTATTTAATATTTTGTACACTAAATCAGGATAAAAAATAAATAGTGGTTACATACTATTACAGCAAGTAACTGTTAAATTTATTACAGTAAAATTGCTTTTATCATTTTCTGTATGTATGAATTCATTACAAATTTGAAACCCACTAGAATGATGACTTTGTGCTTTTTAAACATATCAAAATATTTATATAACTGATATCATTCCTATGTCAAAAATTTGATTGCAATAAAAATCAGATGTTTTCATTTCTGTGATTTTCCCGTCAGAGTTCATATATGAAATGCTCGGACTACCTGGATGCACAAGTGATTTTTTCATGTCTAAGCTGACCGGGGAGGCACACCAGCTAAACAGAACAGCAAAAGACACTTCAATAAAGTTCATCACTTAGGGATAACCTGAGTGAACAATGAGAATAATGATTGCTTGATGAACGCTAACTTAACGTCAGATGTGGTGTGACTCTTCGGTCAGCTTGGACTAATACAACCAGGTAGTTGAGATTGATTGACAGATAATTTCTTAAGTATTCAAAGAAGTTTTTTATTTATATACTAAAAGTTAGGTAACAATATTAGTTTTTTTAATTCATTATATTAATTCTGTCTTTATTCTTAACAAGTATTATCCTAAAAACACTTTTTCTACCTCACAGATTAATAATTCGCTATAAATAAGAGGTATGATTTCTGATAAGGGTGACTGTGTGAAAATCTGTCACCTGAGGCAAAAGTACAAAATGCCTCCCAAGTTCATGACATAAAGGCTCAGTTCAGCAACATCACTGCTATAATGCCACCATTAGAAAAGTACCTTCTACATGACAGCCCTATTCCTGAAAACATACCAATACTCATGCAAAGAAAATAGTCTTGTATAGCCACTCAGCTACATCCAAAATTTGGATTAAATATGCAGCAGTGTTGAGATCTATTGTGAGTGACCCAAAGATGCAGCACTTGTTTATTCAGATGGAAAATATGTGTGGCCACCTAGCATTGTTTACAGTGGATCAATTGCCTGTATTTTTTCCAATCCAAATTCTTGACATTAAAGTGGCATCAAGTGGCAGTGTAGCAAGAGGCAAAATAGGAAGTTTGTAGCGTGGTTATCGCAGATTCCACAAATGTGTGTACACCGGGGGGAGGGGGATCCGGACCCCCTGGACCCTCCCCTGGGTACGTCCTTGATCGGGGAACATTAATTCAAAGAAAATAATACATTTCTTAAATGGGGTGATTGACAAGATCACAAAATATAACATTAAATGCAGGACTCTTGTATCATATTTTCACTGTATTTGGTTTTTCTGGATGGTTACATACCCAGTTGTCAATGTTGTATTATGCTGTTAGTGTATTTATGGAATCATAAAAAAATTATTCTATATTTTTGGCAGAGATAAAGGCACTCAAACTATACTATAAAAAATTGATTTAAAATTATTAATATCTCTGAATGATTTTAAATCTATAGCTCACCTCTTCGCACAAGTTCGGTTAATTCTTCATCAGAGCTATTAAGAAATCGTCCAAAGCCCATATAAAGGGACTGCCTCAGTGAAGTGAAACTTTCATCCACCTGTTGTGAAGAAATGTTGCTTCACTTATTTCAACTGTCACTACAACAAACAAAGTCTCAATGACAAAATACTCAATATTTTAATTAAAAATATGATAAACTCAATAATCAATAGTAAGACTAAGAAAGAAAGAAATCATATAGCTAATTCATGTCAGAATCATTATTTTATATTTCATAAATTTATATTACATTAATAAGCTTATAATAGTATTAAAATTTCTTGCGAGCAAATACAGAATACCAAATTATTTAAGTAACCATTTCATATGTTCAGTAGTGCATAAGTTAAATAATTTTCATAATAAAGCTATCATATCATATATAATGGAGTAAGAGTGATTTGTCTGTCTGGATTATGATTAGCTGTCAAGAATTGACAGCTCTGCCTCTGGCAACAAGGACTATCTCATAATCTTAATTTTAAAATAAAAATTTTATGTATTTGTTTCTGAATTAAACCAATTTTGTATGATTTTCTAAGTCAGATGGCTGTCTTAAAACATATCTTTACGCTCCATCATCTTCGCAATATCGAAGATAAAACATATGATAGGAGTAAACGAATCAAAATTACCACTACTGAAGATTTCCACCAGTTATTGCATGATAAGGTAGCACTTAACATTATGCAATATAAGAAAGGATGAATATTTACAGCAAACACTGTCATATAACCACAAATATATTCAAAATCAATCGCAACATAATTATTTTCTTTTGGTTATCTCAAATAAATATAAACATTTTTTTGCCTTGGAAGTGCCAATCAACAAATAACAATGAAAGAAATCATTAATATTGTTCCTAATAAACAGAAATAAAGATGATTATTTATTTTGCACAGGAGCAGACGGATTCTTCGAAAATCAATTCTTCGAAAACCAATTCTTCGAAAATCAATTCTTCGAAAATCAATTCTTTGAACGAGCAATTCTTTAAATGACAATTTTTTGAAATAATTCATTTAGACTACTTTTAACTACAACATGAAAAACGCAACTTTTCAACAATGAGAATAGTCAGTTACCGTGGTCACCTCACTTGCGTGTGCAGTAATATTGTTTACTTGCGACCCCCTTGACGATATCACGTCATTATGTTTGCTTATTTTTTCTGTTATGTTACGAAGAAAGAAGTTTAAAATAACTTAACAAGGTCACTTTATTTCACTTATCGCATCGCTTGGAAAATAAAAAAATAGAATAAATTAATGAAGATTTAAATTAAACTTATTCTAAATCACCATAGAGGTTCATAATGAATATGAAAGAAAAACCTGTTAATAATTTGTTCAAGAAAGAATGGTTGATGAACACCTAAAGAACGAAAGGAATATATGAGAACATAAAAATTGGTATTCAAAAAACAGGATTTTGTTTGAAGTCCTAGATACTACATTGTAATATTATTGTTCATTTAAAAAAATCAAAATCAACTAAATGTGACAGCAGGCATCACAGGCTCCCTATTTTAATTAATTAAAATGCATCACAATTGAAATTTCCACACATTTCTATTATTGGAAATTAAAATTGTTATACAATTTTAAAAAATTACATTTAATTGGTAACAATGTAAAAATACGACTTCATTTATGTTAAAACCTTGTATATTTATTTTAGTTTAAAAATACATTTTGAGTGGAAGGGAAGTGGAAGGTGTTGAATTTTGTTTTGAGTGAGAAAGGAAAACTGCTACTTGATAGACAATTGCTTTACAAAGACGAGCAAGTTGAAGAAAAAATTTATTGGAAGTGTGCAAGATTTCAAACTACCAAATGCAGAGCGAGAGTTATAACAAAAGCTCAAACTATTTTTAGAAACAGGTGCGAACACAACCATTTAGGGGATGCTGGTCACATAGAAGCAGGCAGTAAAATGGCAGCTATCTGTGAAAAGGCAAAAAACACTCGTGTAACACCAACCTACATAGTGTCTTCCTTGTCAGTTGGAGTCAGTCAAGCTGCTGCTGCTACCCTCTGTACCGACCATTAAAGGTACTATCAGAAATGTTCATAAGAAAGAAGATGCTGGGCCAGCTATTCCAATTTTCCATCGCGATATTGTGCTTCACTGAAGGAGGAGAAGAGTTTCTTCTGTATGATTCTGGACTTCTAGATGACCGCATTTTAATATTTTCCACTAGGAAAAATTTTAATTTTCTTGGTCGTTTCAAACATTGGTATGCTGATGGTACCTTTAAGACTGTACCGCCTCCATTTCAGCAGCTTTATACCATCCATGGGTTTTAAGCTAACAACTCCATGCCTTTACTGTATGCTCTTCTACCAGACAAGAGGGAAGAACATATACCCATCTTTTGAAAAAGTTAAAGAATTCGAGCCAGCTTCTAACCCTCTCTCTTTTTTGACAGACTTTGAAATGGCAATGATTAATGCATAAAAAATGTTTCCTCTTGCTAATCATCGTGGATGCTTCTTCCATTTTTGTCAGTGTATTTTGCGTAGAATACAAGCAAATAACTTAAAGGAATCATATGAGAATGACGCTGAATTTTCTTTAAAGCTTCGTATGGTTCTGGTTCTAGCTTTTGTTCCCACTGCAGCAACAGATACAGTAACATTTTTCCCGAATAAGCACAATCAGTTATTGATAACTTTGAGGACATGTGGATTGGCCGTTTGGATCATCATTTGGGTCAATGTACTCCAATCTATATGCATGAAATGTGGAACTGTTACGAAAGTGTGCTTCAGGGACTTCCAAAATCTAACAATAATATTGAAGGATGACACAAAGGGTTCCAGCAACAAATCGATGGGAATCACTCTAGACTCTGGAAGTTCATTTCTGGAATCAAGTAAGAACAGAGCCTGAACGAACTATGCTTAGAACAGTACACCAGTGGTCAGGAACCACAGCGTCAGTGGAGAAAATATCAGGACAGTGCAGAAAGGTTGAGCCAAGTTGTTGCTGATTGGGATCAAACTATAAACATTTGTGATTATTTACATGCTGTTGCACATAATACTAGATATTGATAGGCCAATAAAATGTAACGTTTCCTTCTGCTATGATAAAGTGTAGTATAAATGTCGCAGAAATTTGAATTTCTATAATTAATTAGAAACAAAAATAATTTCCATACATGTACCCAAAACTTGTTGTTTGTAATTCTTTATAACATACTACTCTGAGTGAAAATAAATAAAATGTGTCCTGTGATTGAATTTTTTATTGATTTGAAATATATAATAAAGTTAATTAACCCTTGTCTGATGCATTTTTTCAGTCTTACAAAATACTAAATATTTTTTATTTAATTTTAAATACTTTTAGCTGACAAAAAAGGAAGCATAATCAATTTTACTTTTAAAATATACTTGAATGAAATAATAACTTTTACAATAATTTTTATTTATTCAAATATTGAATGAAAAAATAGTAGTACATGACCGCTCTGACGTGATCTCATTGGCCAAATATATTTGGGATAATCAAGGAAGTGGTTAATAAATTAAATACTCTTGAAATCAGAAAAGGTTGGTCGATAACTTAATTTTTGATTAAGTTAACATTTTGCTATATAATATTTAATATTTTTCCTAAATTGTATCATTTTACAAATAATTTGTGATTCAAAGAACTGCTCGCTCAAAGAATTGATTTTTGAGGAAGTGACTTTTGAAGAATTGATTTTTGAAGAATTGATTTTTGAAGAATTGATTTTTGAAGAATTGATCTTCGAAGAATTGATTTTCAAAGAATTTACCAAAAACCTTGGAAGTGCCAATCAAAGAATAACAATGAAAGAAAACATTAGTGTAGTTCCCATTAAACAAATAAAGTTTATTATTTATTTTGCATGATAAATAGATAATTATGTTAATTAAATCAGATATAGAGATTAAAGTTGATGAATATTTGAAGGTCTTTGAGGACATTTTCTGCAAAAGCTGCTAAAAACAAAAATAAAATCTACTTAGATTTATTTTAATAACATCACATTTTGTATGCACTAAAAAGTTAAAAATATATCTAAAATTCACATATCTGAATGATCCATGAAGTAAAAATAGTATTGATAATATTAAAGTTGTGCAAATAAATCTTCATTAATATCTTTTTGCCACACAACAATTATTTGTCCAAATTTATTTTTACTTTCTGCAATATTCAATTTTGTGTATTTTATATTTATCAATTACCATATAGTGCACATAAAAGTTGGTTTCATTAATTTTTGTTAAATTTATTAACATAGTACTTAATTTATGCATACCTGTCATATGTGACAGGGAATTGCGGCAAACTAACACTTAATGATACACAATCTAAAAAAGCATGTACCTATACTTATGACCAACACTGTCGTGTAACCATAATTATTCAGAATCAATCAAAATAAAATTATTTTCTTTCAACTATCTCAAATAAATATTTTCCTTGGGAAAAATTATTTAGGAAAAACATTGGAAATAATTGGATTATTCCTGCATTCTAACATGTTTAGTCATGGCCATTATTATGTGGGAAACGCATGTTGGATCCAGAAAAGTCATCTAGCTTCTGGCTCAGAAGTCTTTGCATCCAGGCAAAGATGGAAAATACATGGGTAATGTGATCTATAAAGAAATATTGCAAGGTTAACGTGTCATTTCTGCAACATTTTTACTACTGCATAAAAATTAGAATTTAGTCAATTGTTTCGGCCATTACTTGGTAGAAATTCATTATTAAGAATTAAAAATAACTTTATAAATTCCTACAATACTTTTATTAAGGGACTCTATCTAGATTTTGATGCTTTGTGTCATCATCAGGAGTAATTTGAAAGTGTAAATCAAGAGCTTATATACACAGTATTATGAGGGGTGGGGGAGAGGGGTAAGAAGGAGGGGAGGTTGGTTACATTTAAATCTGGGCCCAGAGGAAGGTGATGAGTAGGTGGAGTCATTGGGGTTCATTAGGAAACTATAGATAATGGGAGGGGGGGAAATGGAGGTGAGTGGGAAGGGTACAAAAAGTCATTAATAACATTGTGGTCACTTTTAACAGCAGAAATAATTTCAATAATTCAAAATGCATTAAGCCTGTGGCCCTTATTTTCACAATGTAAAATGTTTTAGTCAAAATCAGAAAAATGTCCATGATCAAGAAGGTGTTTAGTGAGTTGAGAAGCAGTCCTATTGTTGTAGATGTAGCACCACCGATATTCTTTTTCCCTGTTTTTAAATTTCCTTCCAGTCTGACTGATATATATAGTTTGGCAGTCACCACATTCCATTTTGTAAACATCACATTTATCACTTGGAGTCACATGGCCTTTATTGTTACACAACATATGGCTAAAGTTCACTTTACTAAGGAAAGCTATCCTGTGGGTATCACTAGGGAATAAATTATTCAATCAGTGGGATAAGGGTCCCAGAAAGGTCAAAAAGCATCATTTTTTGGGGGTGGGTCTATCAGGAAGCTGTAGCGGGAAAATCTTGTTGAGAGTGATGTTCTTTTGTTTTTCTGGAGAATGTGTTCCATTAATTTTTCTGGATATCCATTATTTAAGAATATTGCTTTTTATGGTTTGTAATTCAGCAATAAAGGCATTATTTTTTAAAGGTAGTTTAATAAGTCTATGTACTAATGAATGGAATATGGCTTGCTTATAAGAGATTAGATGGTTGGATGAGGTATGAATAATGTTGTACTCGTATATATGTTTTCTAAAAACAGCAAAATGGTGACTTGTTTTTAAGGGTAATGGATAAATCAAGGAAGTTGAAGCAGGAATTTACTTGTAATTTGTGAATGAATGGAAGAAAACAAACAAGCTGTCTATCAGTACCTTTTCATAAACAAAGACCATCATCTACATATTGGTACCAATAAATAACATTGTCTAATACTTACTTTTTTTACCCTTCCCACTCCCCCTCCTTGATATCCACTCTATATGCCCTCCCCCTCCCATTACCTATAGTTTCCTTATGAACCCCAATGACTCCACCTACTCATCACCCAATCACCTTCCTCTGGGCCCAGATTTAAATGTAACCTCCCCTCCTTCCCCTTCCTCCACCCCTCATAATACTGTGTTTATAAGCTCTTGGTTTACACTTTCATATTACTCCTGATGATGACACAAAGCATCAAAATCTAGATAGAGTCTCTTAATAAAAGTATTATAGGAATTTACAAAGTTATTTTTAATTCTTAAAAATTAGAATTATAAGCTAACCAATTAGGGCTGAAGGCCTCCAAACTCTCCTAGTTTAATTAATAATTAGAAGATTAATCATATTTAACCTCTAAATTGGATATGACAAATATTAATATTATGACAAAGGTCACAAGTAATAGGTAAAATATTTAAAAATATGAGTATCTCTATGGTTTTTATGTTTAAAATAATCTTTATAACAGAATGGGACAGATAGTCCTCCAATTATGTCCATATTATATCATCATGGTATCCAGATGACTTATGATGCTCCTATCATAAATACACCCATTTAAACTATTAACCAAAAACTTGCATAAGATGGCTATAATAACTTTAAAATAAGTAAATTATCACAAGACTGTACATCAATTATCCCCTCAATGGAGCTTCCACTAAGCCCGATCCAACGATATGACTTCTTGGCAATATCTGCAGGTCCATTAATTGGTAGAGTAAATCGAGATAAGGTGAGGAATGCTGTAAGATTAGCTGTGTAGAAAGCAGTCACAACAGTGATAAAGATCCACCAAGTGGCAAACAAGAGTCGTGAGGAATCTGCAAAGAGGCATTATTACATGAAAATGTTAGAGCTACAAAAATAATTAATAGAGCATATGAAAAATTTCTTTGAACTCCTTTGTATTTACTTGCCTTTGCAAGAAATTTATAGCAAGACAAATTAATTTATTGAGGAAAATCTCATTAATATGAAAGTATAAATTTAACAGAGAATTTGCAATTTAATTTTTAAAAAAGATCATTCCAGCTATGTTATCATGAAGTAATGTATTATTAGTTAGATTTAACAAACAATTGTAGCTATTAACAATATTTTCAAAAGAGAAGGAAATTAAAATCTTACCTGAAATAGGATTGAGAGTTGAACCCTGTTTCATTAGAGCGCCATAAACAAACCAAACACAAGATGATAGAGGGAATACTTTTGTAAGATGAGCATCTCCTTTGCATAATTTTACGCGTATGATTATGATGGCATACATAACAGGTCCAACAATTGAAAGAGACAATAAAATGAGAATCCAAACCTGAAAATCAAATTAATAAAATGAGAGAATAATTTCCATATTCTATAAAAAATTTAATTAATCCTATCCTTATTCCATTGACTGATGTATAAAACAATAAATGAGTATGTATGCTACCCATTTAAAAAACCATGAAATTGACCGTTTGAGTGATTCCTAAAAAAATGTAAAAGTGATGCGATAAATTCCAGATTACCATTCTATTTTTTGAAAAATAATCACATACTTCTCATTATTATAATACTTATAATAATCGAACTTATATGATAGAATAAACCAAAATTATTTTTAACTACTCAAACATGCACAATGCAGAATTCTATATTATCCCCAAAGGAAAATTCCCAAATAATTTCCAACATTCAAATATATTGTATTGAAATTCCACATACTTAAAATATAGTATGGTGATTTTGTATGTATATCATCAGAATTATAGGATAATCAATAGATTAAAAAATAAAAGAATGTTCATTGGTTATCATAAATAACACAGATAATGGACTCTTAATTTTTGATTATACAGAATATTTAGGTTACCCCACTCTGCTGCAATATAAATAATAAAATAGTAGAATATAAATTTGGGTAATCTAAACATATGAAGTGCTAATTTAAGTATAAGTTTTATTACTTATAATTCAACTCATACACTTACTCTTTCATCAAATGGAGCCAGAAGACTAGAACCTGAAGCTGATTCTTGAGGTCTTTTGAGTAGCACAACCCATTCCTCTTTAGCTAGTGTAGCAGAGAATGTTGACTTCTCTCTGTTTCCTTGAATTACAGGTAGAAAAGCTGCAGCCATATCAACTTCCTTGAGGGATAAAAGAAAGAAAATTCTTTGCAAATAACAGAACTGATTTAAATAAATAGAACTCCATTTTGATTGGAATATTAGGAATTATTATGAAACAAATTAAACATCCATAAAATTCATCACAATAATAATTAATGACGATACGCTTAAGAGAGCAATAAATTTCATCTTTACTAAAAAATAATACAGTAGACCCTCAAACTTTGTAGTGATTGTAGTGTAAGTATACCTTGAAGGCATAAGCTATAATGACTGAACCAAGGGCTTATGGGAAAAAGGCAGATAAGTTCCCGACTAAGAAACAGAACTTTATTTTGACAACAACCGGAGTGGACTACATCAGCCAAATGGGTAGGAGTTTTGACAAGAGGATTAAGGAGCATAAGCGATACTTCCATTTAAATAATTTGAACTCTCAATTTGCAAAACATCTTTTAAACCTCAATCATCATAGTTCCTTCAACCCTAAATTCCTTCACTTTGAAATTAAAGGTCGCAAATTGGATGCTCTTGAACAGCTAGAAATAATTATTTGTGAAGACTCACTTCTCTTAAATGAATACCTTTTCCACAATCATTCTCCTCTATTTAGCTTACCGAAATTTTGTAAATACTTTGTATCAACATTGTTGTCTTTGGCCCTTTTACCAAGTTTTTGTAACTTTTTGTAACATTTTGCTACTATGATGCTTTCGCCTTCTTTTCCAACCCCTTCCTTTTCCTAACCGTTTATTCAATTACCTTCCATTCCTTTTCTTTGTAACCCCTCCTGTCTCCCTCTCCCCCCTTTATTTTACCCTATATATATGTTTGCGTGTTTGCGTGGTTTGAGGAGACCGCGCAAATTCAGCTGTTCCGTCCTTCGGAAGGGACGTTAAGCCGTTGGCCCCCCTGGTGTTCTTCGTAAGAGCAGGCAAATGCCGGCACCGGGTTTCCCTCCTCCCTTCTGTGTGTGAGTCCGATGTGGAAGGCAACGGGAAACCACCACACCGTGTATGTATATTCCCTAGTCAAAACCAATTAATTAATTAATTGGTAGGATCTGTCGCAAGACAGAACACGAATGAATGAATATGGAACGATTTTTTTTATCACCTGATGATGCTACGATCATAGTGAAACCGATCGTTTAAATTAAATTTGTGGAAGTAACTAAGTTTTTTTTTTCATGATCAGTAAATTCCACAGGGTTGAGCCTGACTTCATTATTGATAACCATTCATATTTGTATTCGTGTGAGTGATAGCTCATACTTAATCATTTCTTGACGAATATTCGCTCAAATTTTTCCGAACAAATTGTAGCTTTTATGGGATTATTCAGTAAGGAACGGTTTATGAATTATTAATAGCTAATATTGTTAGTTATGTACATTTTCCATATAATCGAAAGTGTAGGTAGGGGTGCAATCACACTATGAGCAACGAATATCCAGGAAGTCTTTTGAGCTAGGACCATCATTTTTTCAGGTTTTTTTAAGTAGCCCGACACATGCTTTCAATCAAACTTTTGACACAGCAGGGCCAGTTAGCGGCCGTTGTAGGTGAGGAATGAATATCTCGGAAGCTGTTAGATCTAGGTCCGTCATTTTTTCAGTGTTGCATAAGTGGACTGAGGGAGGGAGGGACTTCAAATTTGGCATGCATAAGTATATTACTGGCCCAACAATATGAAAAATATGGAAAACTTTATAAACAAGTAATTAAATTAAATTAAAATTAAAAACTCAACATTTAAAAAAAATAAATGTTGGGTATCAAATGAAAGGCCATAATCTTCTGATTATGAATCCCATTTAACACATCATTTTCAATTACCCATCCACTCAATGAAGTTATTTATTCAAGGTCTTGTTACATATGGTATATTACTCTGGGGTGGCTCATGTCATCTCAGGTCGGTGATGCTAATTCAAGAGCGTTGCATCAGGATAATGGCTGGTGTTAAAAAGAGAGAACACTGTAAACCACTGTTTGCAAAGTATAGAATTCTGACTATTGAGTCATTGTATATTTTGGCATGTTTGAAATATTTAGGAGAAAATATTGATAACTTTACACAAGTGGATGATGTGCATGAGTACAACACTAGGCAATCTGGTAAATTATTTTTGCCCTCCTGTAGGAAAGCTAAAACACTGAATGGTTTCCTTGGGTTGAGTCTGAGGTTATATAATGCTCTACCTGAAAAAGTCGGACTGAAACCAACCAATCATTGTATTAATATTGTTAAGGAATTGTTATTATGTAATCCCCTGTATTCTGTTGATGAGTTTTTCTTAGGCCACCATGGCATTGGCATATAAATTGCAATGATGTACCTACTTACTTTGACGATGTATGACATGTTTTAAACTGAATAAATATCTATCTATCTATTAACTACTTTACCTACGAAACCCTTAATGGTGTGATCAGGGCCGGATCTAGGCGGTAAGCGAGGTAAGCAAGGCATCGGGGCGCCGAGGACCCGAGGGTGCTCAGAAGCCCGAGGGCGGCTTCCCAATTTTAGGCTGCATTAATACATTGAGAAGCTGCTTAAGCTAGTAGTCGGGTGTAAAACGCCTTCCCCTTGGGAAGATTTTCACACGTATACTTATATGCAATAAATGATACATGAAAACCGTAAATATCTTTCTGCACATCCGTCAAGGCGTAGAAGTAGGCGACACGGATAACTTCCTTTTCTGACAAACACGGGAGGGGGGCGGCATTTCGCACCTCGCTCTATACAGCGAGGTCGACGTTCGCCCGGCTGCTTTTCTTCCGCTGAAGCTCACATGGGTTCTTCCCATTTATTCCATCCTTCTTTTGAGTTGGTCGGGTTTGGAGACATGGCTATTCTAAGACTTATCTTTTGGTTCCATCATAAATTTCAACAGAACTAAACGAAAGAATTGTCGCCTGATGGTGGAGGTCACTTCTACCCCTTGCCGACCCTTCCTGCTCCCTTCTCCGATCTCCCAAACGACCGCTTCCAGCATTAGGACAATTAGATGAAACGAGATAATTATTTAAGTAGATTCCTTGTTAGCTCGATTGTATTCATATGTTCAAAAATTTGTAAATTAATATTTACGTAATACGTATGAATTAATATTATTTTAAAATTCAACTTCCATTTGCAGATCTTAGAAGCTTTACTTTAATCCCCAATTTTCATTAATGGATAAGAAGAAGAAACTGTCAGGGTTTCAAAATAGAAAACGAAAAGCTGAGAGAGAGAATTAAAAATAGAAAAACAGAAAGGCGGATTGAATAAATATTTTAAAGTTGCCAATGAAACAATTTCTCCAATATTAATTAAAAGATTATGAAGAGGTTGAAGAATGTGAGGAAGTTGGTCCTATCCCTAAAAGCCCTTTCGCATTTCGAGTAAAATAGTTCGTTTGCCACTGAAAGCCTCCCTGAGTTTGCTCTAAGCGATCAAGCATACAGTGTATCACAAATAGGCGTTTTCTGCGATGGAGTATTTGAAACTATACGATATAATTTTACCGAACATACACTATAAAACAGCAAAACACCTCGACCCGATTGTATCTTTGTCTATTAAAAATGTCTTCTCCCCCTTTAGTTGGTGCATCAATAATTTTAATGATTAATACTTCAAAACGATATATCAGAAAGGATTCCAGGAAAATAGTCGATTTTTATTTAGTGATTTGTTTTCCAATCAGTTTTAATCAACCAAACAATCGAAAATTATTTAAAACATACCTCACTTGAGTTCAGTAGTTGTAATATTTACGTTTATGTTATTTTCTTCGCCGTAGATAATCCATTTCCTACCGCTTACAAAATCTGTCATGCACGCATAAGGAATTAAATATATTTTACAATTAAAGCAGATCTTATTTACTTCAGTAACCTATAAGATTATTTACGTTGACAACAATTAGGTAGCTATGCGTGAACTTTTCTAACGCAAGTTCAAAGCGAATTACGACTTTATTGTTCAATTTTCTTGATAACGGCTACTCCTAGAATAAAAATGTATAGGAAAAGAAATATTTTACGTTACTATTTCTACAAGTTTATTTGAAATTTATTTTAATTTGACCAAACATTTACGAGATATAACGGAAAGTGCATTTTTTGTCACCAGTAAAGTGGTGCCCCTGATTGGCTTATGTGATTTATTTTTGTGATTTTCTTATTTTATTTGACTGTTAGTCCTTAATATCAAATTTCATAAAAATCCGTTGGGTAGAAGCCGAGAACGAACAGGACGGACGGACGGACTGACAAACCGACGATAATAGGCGCTTATGCTGAAAGCGAAACGCGCTTAAAAATTAGAAAAATTCTTGTTGAACAAGGTTCTGTACAGATTAAGAATTTCGCATATACGGCTGATGAAAATGGCAGAAAATTTATCAGTATTATTATTTTTGAAGGCTTTGTAATAATGAAATAATACCAAGGAATTGGCTTTTGTATTCTGTTAAATGTAATAGCCTGTTTTGCTTTTGCTGTAAAACATTTTCAGCAGGAAATAACGTTAGTATTAGTCAACAGCTTTTTAAAGGATATTCTAACTAGCAAATAAAACAGAAAAAATATTTGATTAATAGAAGCGCCATTGGCGTGCTGTTACGGAGAGAATCGTCGAAATTATTAATTTTCTTGGTACACAGTTTTTAGCTCTTTGAGGGTCTTGGGATAAGTTGTTTGAACCAAACAACGGCAATATTTTAAAACTGGTTGAGCTACTTTCGAAATTTGTTATAGTGATGGCAAACCACGTGCAGAGATCTACAAAACAAAATAATGTGGTAAATTATTTAGTCAAAAATATAAAGAATGAAGTTATCAATTTGATGCCAAAAAAGATTTTGGAATTTATTTTAGGATTAATTAAAAAGGCTAAATATTACTCAATAATTCTAGATTTACGCCTGATATCAATCACACCGAGCAAATGACGATGACAGCAGGTTTTGTCAATGTTAACGCCAAAGCAACAGCTGAATCTCTTAGTTTTGTTAGCGTAGAGGAACATTTTTTGGGTTTTGTTTAAGTTTCCAACACAACCGGAGGATTATCGTGATATTTAGTTCCAAATCTGAAAATTTTTAACTTACGGTTAGATGTAAAACATTTGCGTGGTCAGGGATCCGATAACGGAGCTAATATGCGAGGCAAAAGCATATTCTTAATATCAATCTCAGAGCTTTTTTTTTGTTCCGTGTTCAGCACAAAATTTAAATTTAGTAATCAATGACGCCGTTAAAATTAATTCCGATACTTTAAATTTTTTCGGAACAATTCAAAAATTATTGGCCAAGCGAAGCGAGATCTCTCCTGCTGAGTCCCTGTGTATTTTGTCCCTCCATATGTGGTTGTGCGAAAAACAAATGAACCGATCTTTGCTATTCCTCTTATGATCCTGCTATAATCTTTACCTCGTGGTGATAAATAAGCAACTAGAATATCTCCAACCGACTCAAAACTTAAAATGTAAAATTTACTATCGCAAATAATTGGCCAAGTGAAGCGAGGTCTCTCGAGGTGAGTTCCTGTTCACCTTGTCTGTTTGACAGTTTTTTCTACGATAACTGCTGTCTCGGTTGTGTGATCTTCGCCAAACGTCGTGTGCATGTTCAAATAACTTACTGTATGAAGCGCAGGAGAACTATGAAGACAGTAATAATATTGAAAATGTGATCCCCCCAGCAGCCCTAAGTGGTCTGAGCGAGGTCAAAGATCCCGCGGATCTCCTAGTATAATTTCTTTTGCACCTCGACAAAGCGTTGGTGTGTTTTGAAAAAGCATTCACAGTTGACACTGAAACCTCTTTGTGACACAAGGTGGGAATCTAAGATACATGCAGTTCGACCATTGCAACATCAAATAGGAGAGGTGTACGATGCGCTACTTGAATTAAGCGAGGCACGGGTTTTAGCTTCTAAAATTCAAAATATAAAATTTTATGCTCATTAGTGCTGTTGCATAATATTTTACAGAGAGTCAACATATTACGCAAATTGCTTCAAAGCGTCAACCAGAATATTGTGTGTTACTTCGAATCATTTAAAAAAATTAATATTTTTATAAAGGAATATCGCACAGATGAGGGATTTCAGAATTTACTTGAAGAAGCAAAGGAATTGTCTATAATATTATAAGTTTCTCCCGCGTTTAAAACGAAAACCGAGGCACGGAAACGTAAGAAAAAAGCTTTTCGATTACGAAACTGCAGATGAATCACCAATGAGCGCTAATCATAAGTTTTAAATGCAATTTTGGATACTGTAACTAATTCTTTACAAGAAATGTATGAACTTTTACAAAATCACAGCGACGAATTTAATTTTCTCTGTGACTTCAGTGAACTAAAAAAATGCGTAATGAAACTCTTAATAAAATTGTAATGATTTGGAAAGAATTGTTTTTGATGGGCAAGACAAGGAAATTGACACAACAGAACTATTTTACAAAATGAAAACGTTAAGGATTTTATTGATCTAGAAAATTACAAAGATCCTGTAAGCATACTAGAATATGTGTATTCAAACAACTCGGAATCTATCATTGCAAATTTAATTGTGTCATTGAGAATTTTATTAACCTTACCCGTATCAGTGGCGAGCGGTGAAAGGTCTTTTCCGAGACTAAAAATAATAAAAAATCTATTTACGGTCAAGCATACCAGAAGAGCGTCTTGTAAGACTATCTATGACAGCTATAGAAAATGATATATGTGATAAGTTAAATATTGATAAATTAATCGATGAGTTTTTTAGCCTGAAAGCAAGGAAAATTCAACTTTGAGGACATTAAGCTGGTTGAATGTCCTCATTTATGTTTTCTTTTGTTTTAGCATTTTTATGTATGTATAGGTATATGAATAGAAAATTTTTGTTTATATGCCAAACATAGGTGTAGAAATAATGTAATGTATATTTAAACTGACTTTCGATTTTTAAACTTTATTATTCTATCTATTTTTATATTCCAGTATTTTTATTTAAAAAAATAAATAATAGGTTGTATATCTATATAATTCACATGAAAATATTAATATATTTTCTTATTTGAGATAAAAGGGAAAGGGAGCGCTTCTGATAAGCTTCGCATCGGGGCGCCATCATACCTACATCCGGCCCTGGGTGTGATCGGAATCATACTTAACTAGGATTTTTGTGTATTATTTCTAATGATAACTGATTTTTGTTTAGAAGTTGTTTGTTTTCATGTTTGTTTATTCTTGTGGGAGAAATTGATGAGGCCAAATACGTAAGTTCTTCGGAGATTGCCCACCCCACAACCCCCACACCCTCCTTGCACCCACATTTTCTCGCTTCGCTCGCCGGAAATTCGTTCCCCTCTTATTTTAAATAAGGATATCGGGAACGGAGTTAGAAATATAGCTTGGACATTCTTTTTTTTAGCTATTTGGAGATTTTCCTGCCCCCCGATAAGCTACTTAAAGCTTGTCATCAGAAAATGACCGGAAAATCCAGGACCGATCACAACAATCCATGCCCGAGGCAGAATTCGAACCCGCGACATTTGGGTTGGCATTCCAGAACACTACCACACACCGACCACCTCCCCCCTTCCCCCGACCAAATCATTCGAATAATAATCGATTATGACAGTCACTCGATTAAACTTATTCGTTTACTGAAATAATCGATTATACCCATCACTACTTGATCATCCGCGTATTTTACTGTTCTTATAATCCTTCCTCAAATTTTGAAATCTCCTGTGCCTTCTAACGCTTCTTGCATTGGACTTTCTTCATATATATTGAATAGGGTTGGCGAAAGGCAGCAGCCCTGTCTTATTCCTCTACCGATATTTACTCCGCAGGTGTCCGCATTCTCCAACCTGACCTTAACAACTTGATTCACATATAGATTCCTGATCAGTTTCATGTCTTTCCAGTTTACACCTGTACCCTTTAATATCTTCATCAACATTATCCAATTTGCTCTATCAAAGGCCTTCTGCCAGTCTACGAAACATACGCAGATATCTTGAATGTACTCTATTGCCCTTTCTGATATTATTCTAACTACCCCTATCGCATCTCTAACCGAACTGATCTTTCCCTAACATTTCTTCTGCCATTTTCTTCAGCCTTTTATTAAGAATCCTCGTGATGATCTTCGAAGTGTGTGACAGAAGGCTTATCGTTCTGTAGTCTTTAAACTGTATTGCCTAATCATATATGAATTATAAATTCCATTTTTACTGGTATATGGATGCTAGTAATACTGTCTATGAATCCACATTTAGGATCAGGGTGTGATACTATTACCGTATATACTCGTCGATCTCGTGTATAGGTCGACCCCCGTCTTTTTCATAAAAATTTTTGTTTATTCATTGAGCTCGTGTATAAGTCTACTCCAGATTTTCAGGTGTTGTAGAACGAATGTTTTTGTATTCAATACGTGTTTATCCATTAAGTTCTCTTTATTCCGATATAACTATGTTGTGTCAAAGTAGCAGCGAAGCAGTCCGATGTCTCCCACAGTGCCACTGCATAACATCAAAAGTCGTTACATTGTATACGCCTTTGTAATAGCTCGAATGACTCGGGATAGACGTCGTATTTCGTCCCGGCTCTCATTCAGAAGCCATCTTTGTAAAGGAGTACAGGGAATGAAATTAACGTTGGACTTCGGAGGATAGATGACGCCGAAATTGACTATAAAGCTGCGGAAAAATGTAGTAGATGGTCCTAGAAAATCCGTGTTTCGCACGTTTTTGGAAGAGGAACAAAGGAACCTACCCCTTAGAGATTGCAAATATGAATGTGGAAGGAAAACCAAGCCAACCCCCAACCAACCCAACCCGATTGGGAAGCGTAATATTTTGTAAGTTTCAAATATCCGAAATATGTAGGTATGAGTGCGTAGTACAATATCTAGGTGAGGGCAAATGTGAATGTGGAAGGATGCAAAAGGTTAACAAAGCGAAAAATGTAGTAGATGGTCCTAGAAAATCCGTGTTTCGCACGTTTTTGGAAGAGGAACAAAGGAACCTACCCCTTAGAGATTGCAAATATGAATGTGGAAGGAAAACCAAGCCAACCCCCAACCAACCCAACCCGATTGGGAAGCGTAATATTTTGTAAGTTTCAAATATCCGAAATATGTAGGTATGAGTGCGTAGTACAATATCTAGGTGAGGGCAAATGTGAATGTGGAAGGATGCAAAAGGTTAACAAAGCGAAAAATGTAGTAGATGGTCCTAGGAAATCTGTGTTTTGCACGTTTTTGGAAGAGGAACAAAGGAACCTACCCCTTAGAGATTGCAAATATGAATGTTAACAAAGCGATGCTAGCGCCGCCGACGTTACAATGGTTACAATAAAGAATATTACATGTCTCACCTTACCAATGTTGTTTCATTACAAACCTCGCAATCTTAAATTTACGTTTGTCTTCCGCCTTTCATTCTGGTAGTTCCATTTCTCGACGTATGGAGAAAGTAAAAATACATGGTAAATATGTTAGAAAGAGATTTTGACCTTGTTTTTAGTTTCTCCATATACGTAGTATAGAGGAAAGTTGTATTCACGAAAAAAATCGACTACGTGATTTAAACGTTAATACACGTTTTTAGGTCCCCTGAACACGTTTTGACCATTTTCTCGATGATGTGTGTGTGTACGTGACAGCTTTTTTGTGGGTGCTCTAACTCAAAAGCTATTAATCAGATCAATGCGAAATTTTATATTTAACATTTTTATGACTCACAAAAACGGATCAGTCAACCGGAAGTGGGTTGTCACTTATTTTTTATTTTGAGATATTTGCTTTAATATTTGATAAATATAAAAATGTACTGGGATAAAAGTTGTAGGAAATTTAATTTTCTACAACCTTTGTTCGAAACATTTTTCCATATAATGCATTTTTAAAGAGATATCGTAAAAAATATATTATTTAGCTGCCACCACCACGCCATCTACCAACGACTATTGTTAACAATTGAAGCTTAGTTACATCTTAGTAATGCTGCTTTTTATTTTAATTGATGGAGTTTTGTGGCTATATCCAATATCAGAAGGTTAGGTTTGAGTTTATTTCTGTTCTTTGTAGTCTAAAATTTTCTCGGTTTCTTAAAATATTTTTTATTATGTAACCTATTTGAAATTTTTAGAAATATTACAGGAATGAAGAAAGTCATGTGGTGGCCACATCAGATTTTTAAAATAAGTGAATTTAATAAATGTTACTGTTTATACATTAATATGTATGGATCAACTGTCCATTGCTGAATGGTAGTCGAGTGAAAAGAAAATAACCCATTTGTTCACCTGTCTATGCTCAAGCCGAGTTCGGTAATAATCGTCTCCATGGCAACAATCCGATAAAATGCTATTTAAAATGAATAAATGCTGTTTTTATAGAAATTTTAAAAAATATAATCAATTATCAAAATTCTGTGATAAAAATTAGAGTCTACATTCTTTTCCCCTTAGAATAGTACAAACCTTGCTCCGATATCACAATTTAAAAATATTTTCAAGTATTAACCCTCCGTTAGTCGCGTGGCGTCTGCTGGACGCCATGTAATATTATTTTCTTTGCACGCAGCAGATTTGGATATTTAGGAACTTCTTCTTTTGCGTATCTTATTATGTCAAGCTTATCTGCCCATCATTTAAACGTTTTTGTGTTTCGTCACCTCATCGGGTTATATAGTACTATTTTTATATTTTATGAGTCTGATAGACGCCACGCGACAACTTACGTTCGATTGGGTTACATCATTATTTTTGCGCTGTCCATTGCAATCATTTTTAATGCGTTATATTTTATTTTATTTATAACAAATAGAGTATATTTGTTAATTTATTTACTTACTATATTTTGTTCTTTGTATTATAGCTTTCATTGGGCTACTTTTTATGGCTGGTTTCCTTAGAAACAGCAAACTGTATACAAGTGATTTGTGGAACACTGATAGTACTGGGATTGATTTTTTCGTCTGGAAATATCTCAGAAACGCTTTCATTCACTTTTACAAAATACTCGTTTTGATGACAAAGTAACCAGGAATGAAAGAAAAGTTTTAGATAAACTTGCATCTGTGAGGGAAGTTTTTGGAATATTTGTTCAGAACTGCCGTGAAAGTTATTCCTTGGGGGAATATGTAACTATAGATGAAATGCTGGCAAAATTCAGGGGAAGGTGCAGTTTTATGCAATACATCCCAACCAAACCTGGAAAATATGGAATAAAGATATTTTTACTGGCAGACGCTAAAAAGTTTTACACAGCAAATTTAGAAATATACGCAGGGAACCAGCCAGATGGTCCATTTCAGGTTAGCAAAAGTCCTTATGATTTTGTCAACAGATTGATCATGCCAATTAGTGGTAGTGGATGTAATATTACCGTAGATAATTGGTTTACTAGTTGCGAACTACTTACAGACATTCTAAAAAGTGATAGGCTTACATATGTAGGTACAACTAGGAACAATAAAAGGCAGCTTCCGCCCTCTTTTGCATCAGCACAAGGTCGGGAATCATTTACATCTCGTTTTGGTATTCAAAAGCATTGCACTTTAATGTCTTACATACCCAAAGCAAGGAAAAATATCCTGGTTTCCTCAATGCATCATTATTCTGCTATCGACGAAACAACAGGTACGGCCAAACAACCAGAAATAGTGACATTCTATAATGCTACGAAATCTGGAGTTGATGTCGTAGATAAATTATGCGCGACCTACTCTGTTTCAAGAAACAACAATCGGTGGCCTATGACTATATTTTATGCAATGCTAAATGTAGGAGCAATAAATTCTCAGGATATTTACCTAGAAAACAATAATACTGATTCCCAAAGACTTAGGATGAGAAGATATTTCATTAAAACCCTTGCAAAAGAGTTAGTAGCAGAACACCTACAAAAAAGGTCTCAAATTACCTGTTTACCAAGACAATTAAACGAAAGAACAGTAGAACATAGTACTCATGTTGAAATTGAAAAGGAACACCCCGAGTAAAATGCTGGCACCTCTAAACGATTACACAAGGAGACAGAGGAAAGAGAAACACAGAGTAAAACTACTGCTCGAAAAAGGTGTTATATTTGTGAGCGAAAAAAGAATCGCATGGCAAAATATAAATGTGCAAACTGTAACAATTATATTTGCTTAGAGCATTCTGAAAACATTTGCGTAAATTGTACAAATAAAACTAGTTAAATATTGTTTACGATGCGAGAAAATTGAAATGTATGTCAGAGGAACGTGCACTCAAATCTATTAACAATATATGTTAATGTACATTAAAATTATAGATATTTTTGTACCGATTACATTACTTGTACCTTTGTAGTGAGTAAATATTATCAATTTAAAGCATTCTCTGTAAGTCGTTACACTTCCTGAAGTAATAATTAAATGGAGTCTGATAGACGCCACGCGACTAAATGTGTTTTAAAAAGTGGCGCGACTAACGGAGGGTTAAAGGCAACATGTCTGCACAATGGATTTGAGACTTCCTATGTAAAACAAATAGGGGAAAAAACATTCCTGGAATCGAACCTGGGACTTCAATCATTGCCAAATAAAATATAATATGTAGTATAGCAGACTTTTTTATCGTTTCAAAATTATTCCCAACATTACAGCTTATGCCTGTCTGCATAGGATCTTCGGATCGGTTTAATCCATTAATTTCTTGCTTGGCAATCTCACCATTTGAGAGGGAGGAGTTTTCTTCGGCGTATTTCTTTGAGGACATCCGCTGGGGCAGTTTGATACTAGCTTGGCTAGTTCCGTCCCAACCAAGAAAACATCCGCGTTCAGAAACGAAAAAATCGCTCTGCTACGATAGTTCAGTGGTAGAATATCCGCCCGGCAAGTGGAAGACCCGGGTTCGATTCCCGGTCATAGCAGACTTTTTTTCTCGTTTCAAAATTATTCCCAAATAAAATATAGCCTGAAGGTGGGCCCTGGCAGCACAAGCCTCATATCAAGTTCCATGAAAATCGGTCCATTGATGCAAAAGTTGTTAGTGGGGGACGCACACACAGGACCATTTCATAAGACTATGTCTCCTTTGGAAACAAGCCTAAAAATGTAAAAACTTGCATCTGGCATTAATGGACAAAAACCAACAAGAAGCTGATTTTTCAAGTTAACGGCATATTTTTATTAATATTACGCTATAGTTTACATGCCCACAGAACCGGAACCATTGACAAAAAGACCTCCTCCCATTTTCCATGAATTTTGTTTAGCACGAAATTTCTTGAACCTATCTGTCGCATAAAGTGAGGTATTGCTGTATTGCCAATGCTCCAGTAACAAAGCAACTTGATTTCTGGTTCAAGTAGCTGGAACAGCAAAAAGAAATCCTATATCCATCAAGTATCATTCTTTAAGAGAGATTTGGTTTCTGTGGTCTTAGCTTTAATAATGCAGAGTATTTATCTCTTCCCCTAATTACAAATGTATTGCTGCATAATTAGTACTTTGATGTGGCACATCAGTTGCAGAATGGGATCGCAGCACTGTCTCAGAGAGGGATATGGCAGCAGTGTGATGGTAGCAAACTGCCAACAAGTGAAACTGCGATGTTTGAACCTGTGAAGATTGAGGGTTTGCTATACCTCATCAAACTTCACTTGCATAAATTAGCATTGTTAGTGAATCATGATTCTAAGAAACTAAGTACTTATACTAGAAATTGGATTGTGACAACAGTAGCTTCCATAAGCAATATAGTTTGTCTTCTTTCTAAATTTTCTTCAAAATTCAGATGAGTAAATTTTTTCCATGAGAAACATAAAGGATATCTTTGATCACATTTTAGAGTTAAAAATAATATATAAGCTAGGAACTTTTACAAGTGGCATAAAATATAAAGATATTTTCATATTAATCCCTACAGTCAGTAGAACACATCCTCAAAGGTTAGAACAAACACATGGTGTGAATTTTAATGCATGAAAAAAACATTTATGTTAAGATTTCTTAGTTTGAACTTTTTGTAAGCCCTAGGCACAGTGCCTAATCCAGTACCATAATCCAGCCCTGCAAATCAGATGAATGAAGATATCTAGGAAGTCCAGTTTTGCTAGTTTTACTTTCTCCATACACGTAGTATAGGGGATAAGTATTGTATTCATGAAAAAAATCAACTTCGAGATTTCAATGGAAATACACGTTTTGAGGTCCCCTGAACACGTTTTGACCATTTTCTCGATGATGTCTGGGTGTGTGTGTGTATGTGATAGCATTTTGTGGGGGCTCTAAATCAAAAACTATTAATCAGGTCAATGTGAAATTTTATATTTAACATTTTTATGACAGTCACAAGAAAATATGGAAAAATATTTCAAACAATGGTTGTGGAAAATTAAATTTCCTAGAACTTTTATTCCAGTACATTTTTACATTTATCAAATATTAAAGCAAATATTTCAAAATAACAGATAAGTGACAAGAGTAAACACCCACTTCTGGTTGACCGATTTTTACCAGAAACTAAAGTTCTAGGAAATTTAATTTTCCACAACCTTTGTTTGAAATATTTTTCCATATAATGCATTGTTTAAGAGATATCTTATATTTTTAGCTGACACCACCATGCCACCTACTGACGAGTATTGTTAACAATTGACTCTTAGTCACATCTTAGTAACGCTCCTTTTTCTTTTCTTAATTGTTGGAGCTTTGTGGCTATATCCAATATTAGAATTCTATGGTTTGAGTTTATTTCTGTTCTTTGTCACGTCAAAATTTTCTCGTATTTTCTTAAAATATTTATTATGTAACTTATTTGGAATTTTTAGAAATATTACAGATATGGAGAAAGTCATGTGGTGGCCACATCAGATTTTTTATTTAGTCTTATAAAAGAAAACTAGATTTATATGCATAATCTATGAGCATATTTAATGCAGCCAATCAGAGTCAGCCCAAGCTATGGGCAAGCCAGGCAGCTGCCCAGGATGTCAAAATTTTGGGGGCGCTATCCTGATCATTTATCTATGCATTACTTGCAAGTGAATAAATATTGGATTTCAATTTATATCAAAGAACAGGATAGAATCTTGATGGCTTTCTTTTTAATTTTTCATTATTAATAATTTTTACAGAATGATGAATAAATTAGCAGGTGCTTTGTAAATATCTCAATAAACATTAATGAGTTGGAGTGCTATCATGCCCAGGGAACCAAAATTCATTGGGCTGCTCCTGCAGCCAACAATAATTAGACTTGCTTCTTTGATAATATATTTATTTTCTTTTAAATCAATGAAATTTTGTGATTACATTTCCCATGAATTTATTTGGTTATAATATCTTCTACACAGCAACAACAAATTTACATCAGATGGATGATCATCATAATATTATCATTAATTTCAAGGTGTGGTGGTGGCACCTAAAAAATTAGTTTTTAAAATATCTCTTAAAAAATGCATTATATGGGGAAATGTTTCAAACAAACGTTGTAGAAAATTAGATTACCTACAACTTTTATTCTTATACATTTTTACATTCATAAAATATTAAAGTAAATATTTTTTTAAATCTGATGTGGCCATCACATAACTTTCTCCATACCTGTAATATTTCTAAAAATTCCAAATAGGTCAGATGATAATAAATATTTTAAGGAACTGCAAGAAAAATTTAGACTACAAAGAACAGAAATATATTCAAACCATAGCCCTCTGATATTAGATTTCGCCTCAAAACTCCAACAATTAAGAAAATAAAAAGGAGCGTTATTAAGACAATACTAAGAGTAAATTGTTTACAATAGTCGCCGGTAGGTGGTGTGGTGGTGGCAGTTAAAAAAAATAGTTTTTTAAAGATTTATCTAAAATAATGCATTATATGAAAAATGATACGAACAAACATTGTAAAAGCAAATTCCCTACAACTTTTATTCCAGTACGTTTTTACATTTATCAAATATTAAAGCAGATATTTCAAAAAAACGGATAAGTGACAAGAGTAGTCACCCACTTCCGGTTGACCGATGTTTACCAAAAACTAAACAGTTCTTTTCCCTTGAACAAAAATGTAAAATATAAATTTTCGTGTTGATTTGATTAACAGTTTTTGAGTTAGAGCACCCACAAAATTCCGATCACAGACACAACCACAGACATTATCGAGGAAATAGTCAAAATGTGTTCAGCGGATCTTAAAACATGTATTTCCGCTGAAATCTCGAATTCGATTTTTTATTCACAAAAACAATACTTTCTCTATACTTCGTATATGGAGAAATTAAAAAAAAAACATTTGAGCGAGATGCACACATACCCCATCCGCTACCATCTTCATAATATTTTCGGCTGAATTATCAGGCGTCGGCACAACAGTGTAATCGAATCCAAACTCTCTTCGTAGGAGCTCAACGAATTGGAAGGCCACGCCGAGGCCAAAGTATTTTTGAGTCGTTTTATTCATCTTGAAATCACTCAGAGGCAAATCCTGTTTGAATCGATAGGCATTAATTAAAACCTTTTCATTTTGAAGGAACGCGTTTAACCATATATGAAATAAAAAGCGAATTTAAAAAGTGAACAATCTCATTAATTATATGATAGCTTCATGAATAATTTACTTTTGGAATAGGTAAGAATTTCAATATTAAAAATGTTTTCGTGGATGTGCAAATATTCAACCATAGCAATTTCAAATTTAAAAAGAAAGCATGCTGAAACTCTGCATATAACATTTTACCAAATAATCTATATGTAAATAAAATAATTCTTGAGTTTGAAGTATAATTGCGGAAAATTCCTTGTAACTTACCTTCAAGGTACTTATCTTAAGCGTTTTACCCACTAGGGCTAACCTTTCTTCTTCTCGACTCGACTTCCTCTTAACTGGCAGATTCTCTTGCAAATGCATAATTTCTCTTGTATCATTGGCAAAAGGCACACTAGCTAAGAAAGACATCAGTATATCCTAATGAAAAATTAAACTAAAATAAAATTAAGTAATTTTTACTTGTAATAGTGATGTGCATAATGGAATACATCATTTATTACTGTATCGAGCAAAGAAATGTTATAAAACTTGTGTATTTATGTAAAAAATCCAAATTTAAACCTTATAAATGAATGTTTAATATAGTACATACGAATATTTTACTGTGCTATTAATCCTAAATTAAGATAGATCGACTGATAAACATCGGAAACAGAAATTAAAATCGTAAATAACTTTCCATTTAACAATATGAATTCAAGCAACTTAAATGCAAACTTATGAAACTCGAATATCGTAGAAAAGTACCATCAAAACCTTAAGGAATATTTCAAAAGATAAATTGATTTTCAGACTAAGTTTATAGGTAAGATGTAAGTTTCAATAATAGACTGAAAATAAAATCGAAAACTGAAAGTAGTAAATGAGATTTCCTTTACTTTGTAAACAGAAATTATCAAAGAGATTATGGAAGAAAACCATCAGAAAATAATTACGCAAAGGACATCGGCTAATTATTTAGTTTTCTATTCTTTCGTAACGCCATAGTATCAATTAATCTACAGTTAATTCACGGCATGAATAGAACTTAAAAATCCGCATATGATCGTTTAAAAAAATCCAACTCTAGGATGAATATTTTTGTTGGAAGCAAAGGAATATATTATTACTAGCTCAATGAAAACTTTTCACAAAAAGACAAAAATACAAGAAATTTTATATGGTATCTATGTGTTTAATAGATCATTGCAGATAATCAAGTTCATGCAGTTTTAATTTGTAAATATATTAGTAAAAATGAATTACACCCAACGATAGTTATGTCACGAAGAAATCAATGCCTGTAATCGATTTGACCATATATCTAAGAATATTGCCATACCAACTTCAAACGTGCCGTTGCTTCTGGGAAGCCTCAATGAAAAATTCTGGAGATCGTTTTCAGACTTATCTTCAAGAATTGTTGCAGAAGAGTTTCCGAAACACATGTAAAGCAGAAGAATCTGAGACGCGTCCATGGCGATGATTTGGTGAATTCTTCGGCAGCACGGCGGTGGCAAAATCAATTACAAAGTCGATGAAAACTTCCAAACAAACTAGTTATAAAATATACTACGCAATAACTTTGTCACGAATATCGAAAAATAAAGAATACAAAATTTTGTTTTTATTGTCTCTTCTACGAAAAATATTTCCAATTTCAACAAAAGTTTTGCCTTTTTCTGATTTTTAGAGCAACTTGATATTAAAATTTAAGAGCCTACAAGTTAATTTAAACTTAATCTAATATTGGCTTGTTAACGCTTATCTATGCCCTTTTTAAAACAACTATCATAAAAATACCTAAACTTGAATTAAAGTTGGAACGAGAATTACCATCATCTACAGATTTCAAAATTAACTCCGTTCATAACTCCGCAAAAAATTCCCCTAACATGGTGTACCCTTATGTAGGTACTTAACGTGTTATTTTTTTGTTTTGCTTTCAAGAGTTTTCCCACGCAATTTGCTGCAAATAAAGACCACATCAAGTAAAGAATCACCCCTGCGTTGAAGACGAAATTTTTTAAATTATTTTTTAAAAATCGCTAAATCCAGAGATTCTCTCGCACTTGAATTAGCGCAGAATTTATAACGAATCGAAAGTTAATTATTTCGGCGATGTTTTGCGAAAGTATTTCGAAATGATTATCCTTTATCAAAGAGTACTTTCCCGATTACGAAACAACTAAACAGTTGCAGCGAGATTAAGAGGGACCGTGTGGTAGAATCACTTGAAAAGGGCTCTCCGGAGAGACTGGCAGAAGAGAGTAAGGGTGAAGGGCAAGAGGGCAGAGCGCTTTGGGAGAGGAATGGGATAGGGGAGATGTGGGGGAGGGAGGGGGAGATAGGCTGCCATAGAAGTGATGTTTGTTGATTGATCGCACAGAGGAAAAGGGAACGGGATGAATTGTCTTGGCGAAGGTCGAGAGAAATGGGAGCATAACATGCGACTGTCTCACGAAAGACAGAGAGAGAGAGAGACTCCTAAGAGGTGGCGAGAGAACGGTCGTCGCGAATTGAGGTCGCTCTCAGCAGGATGTGGCGAGAGGGGAGAAATGCATCCGATACCGTTTAGAAGTGAAATCGAAACTTTTTTTTCGCGATCAAATGCCAACCGGATCGATCTCTTCGATCGAGTCGGTTCGTTTTTCGTCAAGTTCGCATCGACGATGAAAGAAACAAACGTAATTTCCAGGAAAAATTGTTATCTTCTATATTCACAAAGAGAATCGAATTTTTCCTTCGTTGCTTCGCAGTAATTGGACAGTAAACTTGAAAAAATGGGATCAACTACGTGATTCTGGCGAGAAAAAATAACGAGTCGGAATCGTGTTTTCACAGTGCACAATAGAAAGTTGACTTTAAGATATCATCGTCTCGGGGTTACGAGGCAGTCAATGCAGGTTTTTGTGTAGGAAAAACTTGAAAAAAGTTTATGATCTTACATACATAACTATGAAAATATAATATATTCATGAACCATTAAGACCCTTAATTTTCTAAGGAATTTTAACAACTATTCGGCTACACATTAATCTGCTTTTAATAATGACACTCGCTGGTCTTCTACTTCTAATAGGCACGATAAGAAAACCACAAATATTACCAGTATTTAATCAAAATTATCAAGCAAATGAAATTTCGTCGCATTCCAATATTTAAAGCAAAGGTTACTAAAAGCGGATAATCCGTCCATAAATTGAAATTACATAACACGAATCCTCAAAAAATGATAAATTATGTTCATTACAAAGTCAAATATCTGGTGTTTAGATTGATAGAGGAGAGCAACAACGTAAATTTGTACTTAACTTCGATGAATCGACAGCAAATTCATATGCAGCTGTTCACTAATTCATAAAATTCATGACATATACATTTAAATAAATAGTTTTAAAGGTTTTCGATCGTTTCTTTAAGCGATTCAAATTACTTAAAATTTAGTTCACGAAGGAATAACCGAGCTCGCTTTATGGTTAGAATTCGATTGATTAACATTATTATTAATATTTATAATATATATTTAACTCCAATAGTCATAATATATAATAATAAAATTTGTAGTTTTAACAGGAAACTACAAATTCTATTGTTACTGTTATGCAATCATTGCATTTTAGTCATAAAAAGGTTGGCTTTCCCAATTAACTTTCATTATGGCTACCTCATTAATTAAAATTTAGTTACCGGAGTGAATAATGCGTTTTATTCATTTATGTGGTTATTGCTATAAATTATGAAACTTTTCATCTAATTTATGTCTCATTATAATTTATCTTGAATAAGGAATCTTTCGAAAAATTTTTATTTTAATGATTTTATAATTGATTTTAAGATAATGAAGTGACTTACAATGTCCAAATTCGTGATATATTAACTGTAAAAAAACTCTCAAATATAAAAAAATTGCCTTCTCTTTTCTTATAAAAATATTTACCGTTCACAAAAATGTTTTTTATCATGGCCATATATTACTTACGGAAATAATATATTTAAACAAATATTCACTTACATTTGTAGCCGAGAATCTGTAGATGGTGAGCGCGTAAAAGACCTAAAGCTCCGTGATTACAGAGATTTTCGTCTGTTATATGTAAGCGAGTTTCAATTTTTCCTTTATGTTAAAAATCGGGAATGAAAGAGACGACGTGACCTATAACTTCTTTCATCAGTTGCGCTAATGGTTTCAAAACAGAGCAGGCAAATAGGACGGGACAAAACTGCGGTCACCTTATTGATGGAGTGTTTTCCCAAGGCGTACGTCATGGGGACACGCACCTGCACGCGAATAAATCTCCAGAAATGTGTTTCCACGAGTGCCTTGACAGCAACGGGTCGATCCCTTGTGGAAACAATTCAACCCTCTGAAATTTTCACGGTCAGACCTATCGCCATGAGAAATGCTTTTTCCAACGATGCAAAACAAAAAACTTTAGTCAGGAAATAGTTGGGAATAATTTTGAAACGAGAAAAAAGTCTGCTATGACCGGGAATCGAACCCGGGTCTTACCAGTAGCCGAGAGGATATTCTACCACTGAACTGCCGTAGTAGATCAATCTTCTCGTTTCTGAACGCGGATGTCTGCATAGGATCTTCGGATCACTTTATTCCGTCAATTTCAGGAAATAGTTGTTAATGAAAAAAGTACTTGGGCACTTTAATTATAAAGCTCCTCCACAGTTGACGAGAAGAAAAAAAATTTATTCGTTCTAAATTTAAGTATTTTTGTTTGTTTACGAGCACATCATAAGCAGTAACGAATTAATTTCCTTAAACTATTACAACTCTTACTGATATTTTCTGTAATTTCGAGCTCATAAGAACTCGATCCATTTTTTTGGTAAAATAATAAACCAAATTAAAATACTAGGCAATTGGGATCTCAACAGTTTTTGTTAAAATTAGTTTTATATTGGTGAATTATTATTTCTTCGACATTCTAAATTTTTAAGTAAACGTCGGTATTTGGAAGAAGTTAACCATTCAGTTTCATTTTAAGAAATCGAATGAAATAAATATAGGGAAAATTTAGAATTAAAAAAACAGAAAAACGTTATAAATATTACCAAGATGTGGAATCCATAATATACCTACACTCAAAACAAAGGTGTTCAAAATTTCACGTTAAAATTTTATTCGAGATTGAAAAAGAAAAAAGAATCAATTCGCTTTAAAATTTTCCATCGAACCACCATAAGAATGGAAAATACAGCTTTATTACTTGTGGAGAGCAAGAACTGGGCGTTTGTTTGAGCGTCGTTTATGGCAGTGGTCTTTGACCTGGAGTACGCGTATCCCTGGGGGTACGCGAGGACTTCCCGAGGGGTAGGCGGGCGGTGTCCCAATCGTGCTATAGACTGTGAAAATGTTTATTACAAGCCACCCTCGCCTTTCAGGTTCGTAGCACCTACTTACGAAAATGGAAAACCAGTACAACCGAAATATTTCCTACCGCACACCCGCTGAAATGGGTATCTCCATGTAGTTGATCCCTTTTCTGGGAAAGGGAGTCGGACCTAACAGAACAAATAAAAGGCGTTAAAGCAATGCAGTAGTGCAGTTCTATGGCGTCTATGCCGCCGTTTGTTCCTACCCTACCAATTCTTCTCGAGGTCTGATGCCCCATGGAGCTCTTTATCTTTAGGAAAAATATGTCTTCTTCTAACTTCCGAAAAGGGTTTTTCCACATTTCTTTCCCATAGGATTTCCGTCTCCTTCCGTCAGCATTTCATTGCAAGTTTTTGTAGATAGATTGTCAAGTTCTCCTGTTTCGGACTCGGCATTTATTATCGTGCAGGTATGCATTTTTTCATAAAATTAGATATTATCTTCCGGATATTACGAGATCTCGAAATTAGGATGTTATATCGGAAATAAATTGCTAAAAGTCATTATTATAGGTTCTAAAGTTACATTTATAACAGCTAGCTTTTGTGTTTTACATACATCATGTATTCACAGGTTTTGGAAAAATTAATAAAAGAAAGAATTAGGAATTCATATATTTTTATTGCAAAAAATAGATCGTAGCATTTCTAACTGCCATTGAGAAAAACGACAACCATTCGATGTATAATAGGTAAGTGTCGTTTTATATATTCTCAATTAAGTTTATTTAATATAGGATAATTCATTGCAGTGTATATTATATGGCGACAATAAATTTGACTGTGGGAAATTCTATGACTATAGTTCAAAAAACTTTTACCTACTTTTATGGCGAAAAAATTGCCAAGTTTCTATTTATCCGCCCGTCCGCTTATTTTAAAAATTAATTGAAATCCTGATCGTAAGCTTGCAATGAAAATTTTCATTATATACAATTATTTTATCCTGTTTCATTTGTTTAAAAAAACATCAATTAAACGCGTAACCATGCTTCCTACGGTTCTACGACAACTCGTCGCGGTTCCTTTGTCGCGTGTAAATTCGTCGCACTAAAAATTCGTCGCGCGTCAATATATCGCTCGACAAATTCATCACGCGTCAACTCATCGCTCAACAAATTCGTCGTGAGACAAATTAGAAGTCGAGTCACCATGGCTGGTGTATGGCAGGGGAAGACACTTTTTCACAGCATCATTTTCCTTTATATTTCATTTATACCAGAATGAAACGAAATTCGCATCGCAAATTACGCAAGCCGAGACACATTGGATGGCAGGGGGTGACTCCCAACCCAGCAAGTGTATCCCCCTGCTGTACATCAGTCATGGTGACTCGACTTCCAATTAGTCTCGCGACGAATTTATCGAGTGATGAATTGACGCACGATGTTGTCGTGCGATATATTGTTGGACGACGAGTTTGTCGCGCGACGAATTGACGCGCGATCAATTGACCGCGATGTAATGACGGTATACCATTTCGTACTCGAATTTAAGACAACCCTCGATTTTCGCAAACTGAAATTTGGAAGAAAAAAACTTTTTGGATTCGGGTAAAAACGGTACTTTCCAGAAATAGAAAAAGTAGACAGCTGGGTGACAAATTCTTTCACAAGTCAAGCGATCTATAATTCTGTTCTTCCGATAAAATTGAAAGAGGATCTAATTGAGTTGACTGATGACAGATCATTAAAAGTAACATTTGATAATAATTCGCTCTGTGATTTTTGGCATATAGCTCGAAAGGAGTTAGAAAGTTCGAGTGACATTGTTATTACGAAACTCCTTCCATTTCCATCCACCTACTTGTGTAAACAAGGAACTTAGAACTTGGTACAATACTAAAAAGACCTTGAGGATGTGCACCTCTTGGCCAGAATTTTGATTTTTTTTTAGGGCCATATAAATCATAACCTGACTAGAGGCCCATGTTAATTTTTTTTTAATTTCACAACTTATTTTCAAGAATCTTAGCAAAATATCACATTCGAATCTATATTTAACTTGTTCATACCAATTAAGAGTGAATATTGGTCACTTATCTCGACAGTACCTTGAGTTTGAATGAAAATATTAGTGAATGAAATGAGCATAAAAAATTCGAAACTGTAAACCCGGGACAAAGCCTGGGTAATTAGCTAGTGACTAATAAAATGCCACCCAAGATCACGACGCAAACCGCAGATAAGGATTGCCAGCAACAGTGCTACAACGCCGCCCTTTAGGAAAGTGCCGCTTGAAGCGGTCGCCTCTTATACTCACCTCGCACCACCAAATGATCTGAACGTTTAAGAAAAATACAGAAGTGATTGAGCAAGACAGTATACGGTGCAAAATATCCTCGCAATATATTTATGCCCTTCCTTCATTCTCTTCATCCTATATTAAATTTCAGATAACTTTAACAAAACATTTTCCAATACCTCATTCAATATTAAACATTATATTCGTTTAGGAACATAAATATTGAATTTCGAACACGAAAATTCCGCCAGCTGATCTCTCATTTTACTTCTGCTGCGAGTTTGCGTCAGGGGTAAAAAAACTGTTCGAGAAAGCCATCCATGATATTAACGACAATTTCTTCAAAATGATCCATAAAACCGTTCTGAGGAAGTGTATACTCTAAGAACGTTTTAAAACTAGAATATTATAAAATTGTAAT
The DNA here is from genome assembly GCA_028673005.1 of Tanypteryx hageni. NCBI lineage: Eukaryota > Metazoa > Arthropoda > Insecta > Odonata > Petaluridae > Tanypteryx > Tanypteryx hageni. Next base: position 180,853,183 of record CM054114.1, read on the forward strand.
ATTTTATCGTTTAATTTTCTTATATAATTAAGAAAACTCAGATACATATCATTTTTGTAGGTATAGGACTGAAGAGCGCTTCGTGTAAGCAGTGGTGGATTTAGGGGAGGTCGCACATGGCGCGCGCCAGGGGCCCCGTGAAGTATGGGGCCTCGTGACGTATGGCAGTGCTTCTCAACTTGGGTTATGCGGAAAAAAATGCCCGTGTATATAATACCTCAGAAATATTAAATGTCTAAATTTCAAAATAAGTGGAGCCTCTCTATGATTCCATAGAAAAACGATCGTTAAGAGGTGTCACAAAAGAGGGAGGCCGTTAGGAACGGTTTCATTATATATTTAGATTGCAGGGCCCCCTACTGCTTAGCGCCAGGGGCCCTCAAGTGTTTAGCGCCATGGACCCCCAAATGTTTAACGGCATGAATCCCAAGAGGCGTAAATTCGCCACTGCGTGTAAGCGAGCATTTTGTATTCACGACGTTTCACTTCATAAATATTCACATGCGTACACACTCATATTTTGACGTTAAAAAGCTAACCTAAGGTTTGCTTAGGGTTAGTATCGACGTCCGTAGCTGTTAAGAGGCGAAAGGCGAGGAAAATTATTTATTACATTTCTTCGTTACTTTTACGTTACATTTTACCATGATAAGTAACAAGTTATTGATTATCTTGTGCTTACAACCTCTTAACGCATGCTAAACTTTCAAATTGATATTTACCCATTGAAAAGACAATGAGTCGAGTGAATAAAAATTAAGCAAATGCTTAAAACAAATAGCAAAAGCATTTGCTAAAAGTATAAATCACATTTTCTTCAGAATAACGATATAAATTTTCATAACCGTTGGTTGTTGAAACTCGTCATTTTTAGTGCTTTTCTTCAATGCTGAAAAGCACTATTATCTTCGTGATGTCCGTCCGTCCGTACGCATATATCAGGGAAGAATTGGCTTAACCGCTTTCAACCAAATTTGGTTCATAGAATTTTTACATAAATTAATGACCAAAATGGCATTTCGACCGAATCGACTCCGCAGGGGTGCCAAAATTGCAAAATTAAACTTTTCGGTAACGATAACTTTGGAAGGAATTGGCCAAACCGATTTTAACGAAATGTTGTATAAATGAGGTGTGCAACATAAAAAACAAAATCAAGATGTTTAGCATAGATATCGAAACCAGGGCTGCCACAATGCAAGTGATAAAAAAATTTCTTTTTTACAAGTATTTATGTTGAATTTTCCGTATCAATTTTAACCAAATTTAGTATTTATAATTTACACATATACGCAAAACCATATTAGCATATTTACACCGAATCAGCCAAACAGGGGTGCCACAATTACAAATTAAACTCTTTCGGTAATTAAGGATTTGGAGGGAATTGGCGGAACGGATTTCAATAAAATTTTGTATATAAGATTTATACAACATATCACAATAAAATCAAGATGTATAAATCGAAGTTAACGAGTAGGGCTACCACGATAGAGAGTAAAATAATTATTATTTTACGCGTATTTCTAGAGAACTGACAGCATGGATATTAACCTAATATGGTATATATAATCTTCATATAAATAAAACAGCATATTTCAACCATTTCGAGTAGACAGGGCTACCACAATATCAAGGTTAGAATTTTTCGGTAACTACAAACTTCGAAGTTATTCGCTGAACCGATTTCAAAGAAATTTCGTTTGCAGTGCGAGTATAGAATGGCAAAACGAAATGAACATGTTTAGAACGGATCTAAAAAGCAGGGCTACCACAATATAAGGAAAAAATAATTTTCTGATTTCAAAGCAAACGCATTAGTATACGATTATACTACGGCGAATTTGACGAAAAGCACTTTTGTACCACGGGAAACCCGTGTGCATCCCTACTTGTTAACTTTTCATGTCAACATAAACTCTGCCAAATCAATTTATATTTATGGTCAATTATCATGAAAATAGAGTACTTAAAAATATCTTAGTAAGCCCTTTACCTCACTTAAAAAATATAAGCACACGCTTAAAGCATTACGCAAAAGCTCGGTTTTATTCACACAATTTTAAGCAAATGCTTAAGAAAAATCATAAAAATAAGCGAATGCTTATTCTTTCTAGCAAAAACAAATGCTATTGTTTTATTCATACCAAATCAAGCATTTGCTTTAAAAAATGATATAAATCTTAAGCATAAGCATTTTCTTATTTTTTATTCACTCGACCCAATATTCTATAACTTAGTCTTAAGTAATGTATATTTGATATACGATAAATAGTAGTTCAAATTGACAAAATTATTTGAATCAGAAATTTTCACTGAAATATAAATTAGTTCTTATTAGTTCGAACATTTCATGTTGTTAATTTTCTTTGAATAAGATCCAAAATAGTAGAATAAAAATGAGCATCGCTTGCAAACAATGCCTCGTTAGCAACCTCTTAAAATGTAACGACCAAAATAAACTAACACCACTTTCATATTATTGTTATTATTCGGATGGGCACTATTATATGGATCAGCAAAATTATATTTTGGACGTAAGATTGCAATTAAATACGGGTGCTAATGGAAAACAATTTTAAAAGTAAGAATTCTATTGATAACTTAGTAGTCAGAATAATAATAAATTAAATTCTTACTAAGAATCCGATAATCTAGTTTATCATACATTAGAATCTAAAAAAAAATTGTCAAGTGCACGAAAGGCACTGTTGATTAGTTATTTCAATGGAATAGCTAAGAATTTACCATTAATTACTTTATTATTAAATTAATTGTAATTCTGAGACCAATTTGATTCCTTTTTTTCCTAAAAGGTAGATGTTTAGTATTATTTAATTTTTAATGCGAATACAGGAAGCGGTTTTGCTTAATCGAGGTGACCGCAGAAGTGACCATTTTTGCCTTTTATCGCTATTCCGCATTAAAAAATCACGGATGAAGGTTTTTTAGACCTATCTGTACTAAAGAGGACATCGGAGTAATGCTGGAGGTAGACGAAAGATGTTTCCTTTTATGCATAGTATGTCTTCATTAGAAGGCTAGACAGGATTTGTACGAAAATCTGCGCAGAAAATATTTTACCGACGACAGCGCGTAGGTAAAAACATAAAGCTTAAGAATACAGGGAATGTATTAGCAGAGAGCGTTAAGATGTTAAACGAACTAAAAGAGAAGGTAATGGACGTCGACAAACTTCAAGAGACGCATTGACTCGGCGAAGGCTCAATTTTTAGAAATTTATAAAGACTTAAAAACAAAAGGATCAGTTTCAAATAACAGCATACCTGAGGCCAGCCATTTCTTCGTCACCTCCAAATAACACCTTTCTCAAACATCTCCATCCCCAACATCTTATGCTTGCCAGCTACATCAGTCATGGTGAGAATATTTTTATATTTTTCTTGCCTTTTTTCCATCTTAGGCTTGCTTTTTTATCTTTCTCTATTTTACTCTCTCTCTCTGTCCATTTGTTTCATTGCCCTACGATCGTCAGCACAGGAAAAAATAGCAGAATTTTTAACCGAATCCCACTTTCCCTTTTGTATGACTTTATTTACTTGTCGATCAGGGTTTTGCCGTTCGCGGGGTTATCCGCGAACGTAAACCCCACGAAAGGCCGGTTATACTTGTTGTACATGCGCCCCTTGCATTGCGACGCTTCTCACAACGATGTTTCGCGGTTATGTCGCCATAGTATTGTGTTTCGCTCTTAAGACGTGCCTAATATACGATCACGACGCTGGTGCCGATATTCGCACCTATCGGTAGCGGTACTCAGCTTGGCGACAGTCATCTTACTTTGTTTTAAGATACAGATATGTATTTCAGTTACGAGGTAAATATCGTTAACGTAGTCCTCGACACCGGATGCTTTGGTTTAATCTGCACGACTGAGAATCAACCAGATATTTGTTACTTTGTGACTGAAATATGTATCAGTGCCTTATAATTTTGCATAGACCAAAGAATACCTTTACTATTCAATTTCATTGATATATGTGTCACATCACCACTTACGATACCTAATTAAAATAAGACTCACCATGTCACGCGTGATCGTTCGTAAGTAAGTTTCTGACTTGCCATCCATCGGATGTAATATGTACCACCAAACACGTTTTAAGTTTTTTGTGTGTAGTAATTTTGGTTCACGAATGCATATCGTCTTTATTACATTCTTTCTTATTTTAAAGTGGTAATCCTTTGCCGTTTTTTTAACAACGATGTATTCGCCACACCTCATATTCATATATGTACCAGTATTTGCCAAACATACTTTGCCATGTAAATTTTCGTATTTGTATATGAAATTTTTGTACGAAGGCCATTAGCCAGATATCAATGAACGCATAATAATACAGTTCGCATGCACGTACCCAGAAATTTACTTCAGGGAGAGGGGTCTGAGGCCGAAACCCAGTTTCCAGCAATTGATTAAATAAAAGTCCTATTTAAATAATATAAACTTTTATAACGTTTTTAGTTCTCATAACTCAACGCAGCAAGTGGCAGCATAGCAAGAGGAAACGTAGCAAGTTTGTAGCGTGGTTATCGCAGATTCCACAAATGTCTGTACACCGGGGAAGGGGGTTACGGACTCCCCCCTTCTCCTGGGTACGTCCTTGACAGTTCGTATGGGATTTTTGATTTGCGCATAATGACCTTTCGCCTAACGACGCTTCTTCGTTGAACGAATTAACGTCGCTATGTGAGATATGCCTGTGTGTCGTTTTCGGAAAATTCTTAGAGAAAATCTCGATGTATGGCTATAAAGAATATACTACAATTTTGAGAATAGGAAAAACAAAATTTTAAGTTGACTTAGTAATATTTTATCTTTTTAACAACGAAAAGGTTTTTAATATTTTTCTTTCTCAGCAATCTTAAATCAATATAAATAATGAACTATTTTTAATTTCCATCACTCCGACATTATGCCCCTTCCCTAAACTATTTCAAGAAAGAATTTATCAAAAATAAGACGCAAGTAAATATTAGCGAGTAATAATATAAATCAAGCTAAGAAAATCGTTGCTTTTATTGGATAAAATCATCGATTCTATCAAATTTAAAATGACAACTTCGTTGTTTAATATCTCGCCGCACTATATCAGACATAGTTCATTTATAAACTTGAATGCTTCCCCGTTCTGCACTGAAGCGTCATCACTTCAAAAGTCCTTACAACTACAGAACTCAACCAACCATGTGACGTCATCATTTCAGTGACACTAAACCTTATCTATAAAGGAAACTGCAGCAGAAAGGATGAGTAGCGTTTCTGCGTAACTCTCGACTCGAGAGATTACCTTGGAAGCTTATTTTTGTCTTGAATGGGCATACTTCTTTCCTTCAACAACCCCGACAAACTCGGGAAGCTCTGAATTACGGGTTTTCGCGCTCCACCGATATCTATTAACTATTTCTTCTGGGTGGAGGATGGCGATAGCATTTTAAAAGCTAAATGCCAAATTGATGAGGAATTTATTCCGTAGACAGCAAATTCACGCGTAGGCTTACATGACCAGATTTGATCGCAAATCCAGTGGGGTGCAGACTGAACACAGTTTGGAGAAAAAATTCTGAGCTCCAAGTTGCGTATTGCATAGCACAAAACAGTTTTAAAAGTTAACATTTCTTTTAAATATCTTCTCCTATTTGTTAGCCATTCCGAAAATATTCCTTTGCTGTGCCATTTCCAGGAGCGACTCTAATAAAACTGTCAGTGAACCAATATGTACCGCGAAAATCTCAATTTCAGATTTAGCTTGGCAGCTTCCAAAAAGAAAGCGCGAGGCACAATGGCAGTGGGTTCCTAGGTTTGCTTGGGGCACCCTAACATTGTTATCTAAACTTTTGCGGCTTCCCTGCTGTGATTTTAGAGGCACCCTGTTGGAACAGGTGTGAAAAGACGTCTTTTTCTCTCGTGACACCCTTGTCAACTAACGTGACACGCAATTTCATCTAACAAGTAAAATTCACAGGAGTCAAGAGGATGACAGATATTGTTTCAAAGAGCTTTAATTTATGAACTTACCAATTCAACTTTCCTCTGGCGCTCTTTTCTGCGCAGATTGCCCAGGCTGCCTTCTCCCATCACTACAGCTGGCAAGGGTCAACTCAAAATCGTATCACTTAAGTTTCTTTGTCTCATCCAAACTGCGATAAGAGAAAAATAAATACTTATTTAAGAAATTTTTCGTAAAAGAAATTAATTCTTAATCTTATTTGCATTATATGCACACATAAAGTGACCATATTTCAGATCAACCAATTCGGGACAAAATCGATTTCAGATTGGCTATTGCGGGATTTAAAAATAACTTTTTAAAGGAAACTTGACTAGTCCGTTTACAAAGAGTATTAAAGTATAATTTTTCAGGAAATAATTATAAATGTACGCTTTGTTCCATTTCTCACACACTACCGCACCACAAGAGAAAGAAACGAAGAATGAAACAAATCATGACGTATAAACTACTTAAAGGAATTGAGCACCGAACCTCACATTTAGCTGCACGCACTCGATTTTTGCCTATTTCCTGGCAATTTAACCAAAAATGTATATTTCATGGCTTAACTCAAAATCTGATACAGTCCCGCATAATCCGGAACGTCTGATCACTTTTGTCATAAAGGAGTGACATTTATAGTTTTTATTTTATTTTTCATTTACTGAACTTTTATATGTATGCAAACTATTTTTGTGCTTTACGACTACATTATTATGTAATGAACTTTTATTCTTATTCCTATATATGTAGGTAAGTTATTTATTTTATATATGGTAAATACTTTTTAATTTTGACTTATGCTATATCCCCGTGGAGCTTTGGACTAATAAAGATGATTATGATTCGTTAGTTTACTGGTAGAAAGTTTGAATAGTCGAGACATTTATCATCAGTATATCCAAAGCGGGATAATTTTGCGACCCCTAAAGTTTTTGGGGGACAGAGGGACATGCTGTTCAAAAGCGGGTGGGAGCCTTTGTGGCGCCCGGGGTAAAATAATTTTAGGCGCCTTTTTAAAGCAAGTTTATTTTATTAAAAGAAAAACATTTATTAAAATTAAAAAAGAAGTTTAGTTAATAAATTATTTTAATTGACACGTTGAGGACCGCGTCCGGAAGTCTCCGTTTTCGTAACGCGCGAAACAAAAAATAATTTTCACCATCTATTGATGGATAGTCAAATATTTTAATACAGTTCTCTTTATCAATGATTCAAACTTTATGTAAGCATACATTTTTAAAGATAAATCTTTTATCGACCGAGATCTAACAGTTTAAATTCAGCTGACATTTCTTGTTTTTCGTGCGTTGTTTTTTAAGTGCTTTAAAATTAAAAAAAAACTTCAGTGACGAATTTGTACATAAAAGGTAAGATTGTTATATTTTTCTTCACATACGTTATGATTCGCGACATGTGCAATCAGGTAAAAAATATTATCGACTGCAAAGTACTATGATGAACTGAAAATGTTTTCTGATCTTTCAAAAATGAAGCCAAATTGCTTTCACTACAAGCTTTGAATTGCATTCATAAAAGCAATTTTCAGGACATGTTGCAAAACACATTGGTTGCATTACATGTGTATTTAACAATGTCCGCGACAATTGCTAGTGGCGAAAGAAGTTATTTAAAATTTGAAACTGATTAAAACCTATTTGAGATCAACAACCTCTCAAGGACGATTAAACGGACTAGCAACAATTTCAATTGAGCAAGATACATCAAAATTAATTGCCGCATTTGCCGAGAGAGAAGCAAGAAAACTTTTTCAGTTTTTTTTAAAATGAATAATAAAAAATATTTTTTGTTAACACATTTGAATTTTTTTGCACCTTTTTGCGCCCTTCAAAGTGTTAGCGCCCTGGGCAAAATGCCCCAGTTGCCCCCTTAACATGGTGCTGTATTTACACAATATGTAATATTCTGTAATATAAATATGTATATCGAAACTTTTTGATCATTTCAGAGGAAATATAATGCTGATTTTATTGCATTTCGAAAAATTTTATGCCAAGATTCTCTCAAAAATAAAATCTTAATGGAAAAATTCTGTATGGGCTAACCAATCAAAACTTTTTAATGGATTATTTAAGATTAAATTAACTTTAAAGTTTATATTAACTTTTTTTATTTCGTATAAGAATCGAGAGAGTGTTACACATTGCCTGCCTTCATTTTAAATGGGAGAATTGGAAAACTCTACAGTCAACATAGTTTAAGGGGAGAACAAAACCAGAGAGATTCTCCAAGTCTTTCAAGAAGGATACGCCCCCATGATGAAACCTTTTCTGTGGAGGAATTTTCATCCGAGCATAACAATCAACCAATTATATCAAGAAAACTTCCTAAAATTATCCAGTGTTTTTATTTTTCATTGATCATTTTGAGTCTGGTAAGATCAATTTTATGATCATAATAATAGTTTCAATTAATTCTGCACTTGTTGCATATAAGCCACCTCTGCCTAAGCCTAGTGAATGTTAATGATTATCTCACATTTTTTGTACTTTTCCAATTTTTTCCTTGCATCATTCTTGAGACGAAAAAATTTGAAAGAAAAGGTTGGCTTCTATGCAAGTAAATATGGTGCATTCTTTTAATTTATAGAGATGTAATAATAAGATATAATTATATATATATATATATTATATATTATATATATATATATATATATATATATATATATCTATATATATATATATATATATAGAGTCATTTTATATGGAATAGATTTTTGTCAAAATTATTGCTTAATAATTTTCATTATTGTCTTTCCTCTGCTTCATGATGAACATTCTTGATTTTGCAGAATTTTGGAGTACTCATTTTGGTAACAAGCATTATTCTTAAATTATTCACCATACAGCTTCTTATATTTTTAAGCAATGAAACTTTATGGATAATATTCTTCATTTTGATGAGCAATGGATTATTGACGGTTATATCTTCCATCATTGGGCTACATGGTATTCTTAACAGCAAGAAATATTTTATTTTAACCGTAAGTTAATTTATAAAACACCACATTAATTTACATTTCATTATAAGAATTAAATATATAGTGCTTAATGACAAGAAGAAAGCAATCTTTAAGAAGCATTTTAAATTCTTTTATCTAAATCACAAAGCCCATTAATGTATTTTTTACAATGTTTCATTTCAAGTGTCCTGTTATTTTTAACGCATCAAAACTTTAAACTTAAAATGATCCTTTAAATACAGTAAAATACTTTTGTGGCCTCAAATGTTATAGCAAACTTAATGAACTTTAACTTTTTTAATGATATTTTGGGATAAAATTATAATAATTATACATTAGAGAATTTTTAAAATGATGTTATAAATACACAGAAAATTTTAGAAATTTTGTACTAAGAAAGAAACTCTTACATATTTGATTGGGCGAAGACAGGGTTAGTCATAAAGCTTTTACAGGGGTGTGCGAAGAAAAATTTGGCCACCCTTTCTTCTAGCTTAACCTTTAAATGCCTGGCATGCCCATATGGGCATGCAAAATGTATCCTATTCGGTGCCTGCCAGACCTGTACAGACACAGTTTGGAAGTCGCCCACAGATGTTGCATTCGTCATGGATGTGTGAAATTTGGAAGGGGTCCTCATAGAGGCCTGCTCTCAAGATGTGTAGATAAAAACATGCAGTAGACCCAACTAATGGGGGTGGGGACACCTCATACTGAGAGAAAACAAAAATAGGGTGAGAGCATTAGCCCCTTTCCAACTCCCTGACTCTGAGCTCTCCATAGCCCAAGGATGTTAGAAGTGGACGAAGAAGCTCTTCTTCCACCTCAAGATCACAGTGCACAATAGATACATTTGACTGAGGTCAGAGGGAAGGCAAATGATGCATTGGTAGTTTTGCTTTGCTTTTTTGAGGGAACTTATTGAAGAAGGGGCATCAGATATTCCCTCGAAAATTTCCCAAAAAGGAAGACAAGAAGTAAGTGGGGCCCATTTGGTTGGTTAGAGACAAAAGAAAATAAACATTGGCCCATAAAGGGAAATTGCCTTTGATCCCAAGAATACCCAGAGAAAGGAAAATACAGACAGTGGCAAAATGCAAAATATGTGATGTTGGTCTGTGTGCATTTTCCTGTTTTGAAAAATTCCACGCAAAGCAGGATTTCTAAGTGTAATGCAGAATGAAATTCGTATTGTAATGCATGAACAAATGAACTATAAAAATTATCAATAATATTTTTTATTGAATTTATCATTGTTATATTATAAAATTACTCCAGATTTGCATTCTTTTACTATAAAAGATTCAATCCCATTATTCCCCAAACGATTTGTTAAATAATGCTTTTTATTTGAACGTTTTACCACTAATAGTTCAAGAAATACAAGATATTTTCTGATTTGCTGCAAGAAAACTTTAAATGGTCAAAATTAAATCTGCCAGCAAGAGTCTACTAATGGGCATTTAACTACAGCCTTTAATGGTTAACCAAATGCAGATATTTCTCGATTTGCACATGCTCAGTTTATGCATTATCCCATATATGTGATATTTATTCTTAGGACCATTATTTAGCTTTAAAGCACAAATTTAAGGACGTTTATAAGTGGAATGCATATAGTAGCAACCTGAAGGCCACCCTCTCAGAAGCCTCCGCCCGAGTGTGGTGGCACATGTTGCATATGTCTAGGATAGATAGATAGATAGATAATCGTCTTTATTCAGGCGAAATTTAGACCATAAGGTCCATTCTTACATTTAACCCTTCGTCAATATAAAAAATATAAAAAAATGGTAAAGTAAGATATATATATATATATATATATATATATATATATATATATATATATATATATATATATACAATACGCATAACATAAACAGTATATACCTAAATCATACAGAGTAAAAAATATATATATATATAAAATTGAAGACAGATTAGAGATTGTGGGGAAAACCTAGGTAAAACAGGCATGTCCTCCCTAGTAAAACCCACGCAGGAAAACACCCACTGAGAAGGGGGGTGTGAAAAACCTGCGAAAACCCTAGATAGTGTACATATTATGATATAGTAATACAACATTAAATAGAAAGGAGTATGTACAGTAAGTCTTCGTATATACAGCATCGTTGTATACCGTCATAAAAAATACATATATAGGTATTAACGTAATGCAAACCAAGAAATATAATACAATAATTAGGCAGAATAAGATGAAATATACTTGAAATATAATAAATGAATATGGAGATTGTTGTTGGATCATGCATAACATAAGAAAGAAGGAAATTATATAAAATTACACATATGATATAAAACAATACATAATAAAATAAAGTAATACGAAATAGTATAAAACAATACAAAATGATATAAAACAGTATAAAATAGTATAAAACAATACAAAATGATATAAAACAGTATAAAATAGTATAAAACAATACAAAATGATATAAATCAGTATAAAATAGTATGAAACAATACAGAATGATATAATACAATGAGAATTAGTATAAACACTATAACATAGTAGACACTAGACAATGAAAAGGTAACAGTCGAAGGAGGCGTACACTTTGCGAACTCGATAACCTGCAAAAAAAAAAATTAATTAATGTTCATTAAGTAAGGAAGAGTGAAGGAAGCCGTCTTGCAATTGGTAAGAAGAAAATGTTAAAGCTGACCTGAATTTTGGGCAGAGAACAGCAATTTAAAGTATTTATGTTTGAATATGTGGAGAGATGTTGCGTTTTGGAGGTCAGTAGGTAGGGCGTTCCAAAGTCTACAAGCTGTAACATGGAAGGATTTATTATAAATTTCCGTCCTGTGATGTGGGATCTGGAAGAGATTGGTGCCCCTAGTGTTGGCGTTGTGCACAGAGTTCATTTGGGAAAATTTGGGGTTCAGATACTGCGGGTTTTGAAGATCAGCCTTAAGCAAAGATAAATCAGCCATATCTTTGCCCAGTGCACCCAGGAAAACATAATCATTGGTTTTTCATTTTCTCAAATGACCTAGTATTTTTTAACTTCATGCATGTGAACCAATTCTATTAATCTATTCTAAACCATAAATTCTAATTTTATTATTTTCATTTATAATTTCTTGTGAATTTCCATATCAATTTCTATTTTCTAATAATCTGGATCCATCTCTTAATTTTCTTTTGCCAAATCCTTTATTTCTTGTAAAATATAGCATTCTTATCATAAAAATATCACCAAAAGAATTGAGGAGAAAAACATTTTCTATTTCCAGCATGCAGGTATTTCAGCATTTTTAGCTTTCTTGATGATGGTTAATGGCTTTCTTGATTTGGTAACTTACCAGCCAATTGTAAATGCTACAGGATATCATATGACTAATTCATTGCCTAGCTTCAACAAAACTTCAGAAATTGCTGGCATATGGAATAAAATGCAAGCAGCTGTAAGTTGCAATACATTTTTTTGCATTTTAGCCATTTATTTGATTGTTCCAAAAGTAGTATAGACACGCTTTATCAAATTATTTTCAAAGAGACAATAGCCTTGATTATACCAGTGTTTCTCAATTGGTGTGCAGTGGCTCAGTGTTATGCCATCAGACTTGAATAGGTATGCCATGGAAATAGGAAACTGACACGTCTGGATGAAATGCCATTAGAGACATTCGGATTGACTGTTGCAAATGAATATCCAGTAATCTCAAACAATACAATCTCAATTTTGTTGCCATTTGGGTAAAATACTTGTGTGAGTTTTTTTAAGTTGGTCTTTCTTAAAAAATGGAAGAAAGAACATCTGCGAGTGGTTGAGCAATAGCTCAGAGTTACACATCTTCAATTACTACCAGGATAAAGTGGCAGCACATTTGAAGACAGACTGAGATCTTGCAATGAAAGATTGCATGTGGGAGGGGGAAAATAGAGTAGGGAGGAGGGTGATGTGCAGCCAATATTTTTTATTTGTGTGTGTCATGGAATGAATAATGATAGAATCAGTGGTTCCCAATAATTATGAAGTATGGCATCCATTCAAAGATAATAGAATTTTGTGGTATCCATACCCTGAAGCAGGCTGTATACTTATATAAATGGGTATTGCAACATTTGAACCCATCATTTGTTGATACTACATCATCATCAATTTATTAAAGCTAAAACTTTTCCCAAAAGACATCAACATTTCATATTTGTTGATTTATTATTTAACAATGTTTTCACAGCATCCCTAAGAATCAATTGCAGCACCCAGCTTGAGAAACATTATGCAATATTATGCATTCCCTTTTGCAGATTCATTAATCTATTATGGATACATTTTTCCTCAGAGATGAAATTGCTGTTTTAATTATGGCAGAAATGAATTTCAATTTTAGTTGAACTGTTGTGGTGTCAGTAGTTACAAGGACTGGTGTGTCAAAGGAACCAATCCCTGCAACATACCTGCTAGTTGCTGCATTTCATCATTATCTCATGTAAGGTATAATTTTTCCTTATTACTAAATTTGATTTCATTTTATTTATTCCATAAAAGTTGTAAATACAGAGCATTTAAAAATCTTCAGGGGCCGTCAAAGTTGCACAAGTTAAAATTACTTCCTGCCACACATTAGGCCCTAATAAAATTCACATATTCATCAGTTGTATAAAAAGCATTTCTAGTTAAGACGTTGAAGATTCTGTTTTTAAATTCTCTTTCAGATTTCCCAACTTTATACTTTTGAGAAAGAATATTAAACCATTCCATACCTTTCTACCTTGGAAACTTTTTATATATTTTAAGCCTGTGTTGCAGTGAGCAGAAGACATTGTTACCTCTAGTGTAATATTTATGTATGTCTTTTTTGCAGGTTATATCTTTTACCTTAGACATGTATAACAATGTTCTAAATATTAATATTGATGGTAGTGTCATCATTTCCAAGTTCTCGAAGGATTGTTTACAAGGCGGTCTTGGCTTTAAATTTGCCAGATATTTAATTGCTTTTTTCTGCAGAATAAAAAGCTTCTGAAAGTTTCTTTTACTAGTATGGCACCATAGTTCAATGCCACATACAAAGTGTGGATGAATCAATGCAAAGTATGCAGTTTTCATAACACTTTGTGAACAGCAATTTTTCAAATTCCATAAAACAGATTTCTGCTAACTTTTGCTGATACTCCTGCAATGTGATTAGCCCAGGTTAATTTGTCATCAATAGTCAAGCACAAAAATTTCATACAGTGGCACTTTTCAATTCTATAATCACCCACATAATAACTATTTTCAGATGTGTACATATAGTCCTATATCAATGTACTTTGATCTTTGTGACCAATAAATTATTATTATTTTAATGAATACGTTAGATCTGGATTAGACAAGAGTTGTAATGTTATAGTTACTTATGTAGATTTTAAGAAGGCTTTTGATACAGTTGATTTCAAAATCTTATTGAGTAAATTGAATGAGATAGGTATTTGAGGAAAAATTTTGGATTGGTTTCAAAATTATTTATTTGATAGAAAAATACTTGTTAAATTAAATGATACATATAGTGAGCAAATTGTAATTAGTATGGGTGTACCCTAAGGGTCAATTTTGGGTCCAATTCTATTTAATATTTATGTAAATGATTTATTTAAAGTAATTAAGGATTCAAAGTTATTACTGTATGCTGATGATACAGTTTTGATTTCGTGTCATATAGATTTTGAAAAGTCTAACTTAATGGTGCAAAATGACTTCACTAGACTTATGAAATGGGTACATGAAAATAGATTAATTATAAATGAAAAAGTCCAAGGTTATGAACATCACTAGTAAATTATCGTACAGAAGAGATGTAAAGATCAAGATACATAGCCATCATTGTTTACACTCTAAAAATGTAATATGCCAATGTCAGATACTAGAGCAAGTATCTAGTACAAATACCTTGGTGTGATAATTGATGAAACTTTCACCTTTTGGTCTCATGTAAGAAAACTTAATGGGAAATTGAGGAAAGTAATTTATCAGTTTTTTTATGTAAAGGATATTGTGCCTGTGTCTGTCTTAAAACAAATGTATTTTGCTCTTTTTGAGAATGTAATTCGATATGGCTTATCTGTTTGGGGCTGCACCATCAGCAGTTACATGAACGTTTTAAAAAATAGTCAAAATAGAATAGTCAATCTTATGTACAACAAGGTGAGAAGTAATTTGGAAACAGAGGTTAGTAATGATCCTTATAAAGTGTTGGAAATTTTACCATTAGAAAAATTACATAGATATGTTATTATTACCGATAATTATTTTTCTGGTAAATATAAAGTTTTAAAAGAGTGCAATACTCATGTTGTTATAAGGGACAGGAATAAATTTACTGTTCCTAGGTATGTCACAAAAAGGGCGGTGAGAGACTAATGGTAATTGTACCCCAACTATTTAATTCTCTGCCCTATGATTTACAAATGTTAAATAGTATGGCTGAAGTAAAAAGTAAAATTAAAAAATGGTTCCTTAAAAGTTGAAAGTCATAATGATTTTAAACTGACAGTAATGAATGTTGAATTTGGCACCTGCTGACAAGCCTTATGGCTTAGCGGGACCATACTGGACATTTTATATTGTACAATGATTATATGCATGACATTATTTTCCAATGGAATGAATAAGTTTGTGGTAATTTTGTAATTGTAATCGTAATTGTAAATTATTATTATTATTATTATTATTATTATATGCATGACATTATTTTCCAATGGAATGAATAATTTTGTGGTAATTTTTGTAATTTTGTAATTGTAATCGTAATTGTAATAAATTATTAATTATTATTATTATTACTATTTTACTTTTGTATTTCACAGCTTTTGAGCCAGTTATTTCAATGAGGTACGGGTTTTTCCAAGCACTCTCATTACTTGTAACTTAAAAATTTACGTACTATTCTGGTTGTATTTAGTATGACAGCTATCTGTAGGAGGGTATATTGCAATTTAGGTAAATCTATTATTTTTATACTGTTGTTTAAATCTGTAGGGATAATTCCTGTGGTCAATAAAACTATTGGGACAATGTGTACAGTATTCATGTTCCACATTCGTTTAATTTCTTCTTTTAGTTCTATATATTTGAGGTGCTTTTCTACTATGGTTTTCTGAAGATTGTGTGTATTTGGGATAGCTATGTCTATTAGGTAAGTGGTTTTGGCTACCTTGTCCTACAAGACTATGTCCGGTCTATTGCTGTGTATAGTTTTGTCCGTAATTATTGAGCGGTCATAGTATAACTTAAATGCATCAGATTCCAAAACTGGTTTAGGTTTGTATTTATAGTAGGGTATGTTGTCTTCTATTAATTTATGTTTTAGAGCCAGTTTTTGATGTATAATATTTGCGACTTCATTGTGACGGTGTAAACAGTCAGTCTGTGTTAGTCTGGTGCATGCTCCTGCAATGTGCTGTATAGTTTCCGGGTGTTCTCTACATTTTCGGCATCTGTCATCTTGAATTTGTCTATTCTTTATTATGTACTTCTGGTAGTTCTTTGTATTTATTACTTGATCTTGTATGACTAGCATGATTCCCTCTGTTTCTGGGAAGAGATCTCCGTGTTTGAGCCAGGTGTTCGACGCTTCATTGTCGACATCAGATTGGCTCAAATCTTGGGGGTGTCTCCCGTGGAGGGTCATGCATTTCCACCTATCAATTTTCTCTACTATTGGTTGGGGTTCTTCATTAACTTGTGTTATCTTTTTAAGTCTATTGGTAAATTCTATTGTCAGATTTTTCTTAATACCAGTATGATATATTTTCTTTGACTGTTCGTATCCTATTATCATTATTGTTATTATATTGGTCAAATTCCATATACCGTATATGCCGGCATATAAGTCAACCTTTGATGCTAAAAAAAAATTCCAAAAACTTAAGGTCAACTTTCCGTAAATACCCGCATATAATGCGTACCCTCGTATAACGCGCAGGGGGGTTTTCAGTCTCGTAATCTATGATTTTTCTATATACCCGCATATAGTGCGCACAGATTTTTTTGAGCGTTACCGTTCCAGAATAAAGTAGATGGTGTAACTTGTTCAAAAGCAAAGATCGAATTATTGGTATTATATATTGGTAACATAATGAAAGTGCGAAATAAAATTTTCGAATAACGTTCCAAAAGAACATCAGCTAACTCAATCATTACATACTCTATGTTTACTTATAAGATGATATTAGGATATACACAATAAATCCAATTATATTAATTTCATAGTATGGCATATAACATTGTTTGAGCTAATAAATTGAAGGAATGACGATAATCCTAGGTTTTTTACATACGTTTTTGTCACGCCCAACCTTCAGTTTTACTTTTATTAGAACACTCTGGATCACGTAAACACGATAGCAAATACCATAATTAACTACAGACTCTAAGAATCAAGAATAAATCACGTATGAATGCTGAGAGAAAGGTAGGAACGATAACTTTATTTAGTTCTACAAGAAGCGTCAACTCCCAGCGAACTCAAAGGCATCAACTGCCAATGTTTCTAATTGTAACTAGTACCAGTACCTCACTACCAGGCCGGGCGCCGGTGTAGGGTGACGTCATGCGTAAGATGACGATTCCGATAACAACATCGAAGAAGAATGGTCCAGTGACGAAGAATTTTTTGGCTCTTAAAATGAATAAAGACTGAATTCATTCTTTTCATATCTAATTAATTTATGTTTATAGAATTAGTTAATAAATTTTTACTATTATCTATCTTACTTTTCGTAAAAATCACCAATAAAAATATGAGGATACCCGGGCAGTAATTACTGTGCCGAAATTGTGGAAATATAGGGTTAAATGAAAATAGGAAGATTATGTACCCTCGTATAATACGCATCCTAATTTTTAACACAAATATTTCGAGAAAAAAGTGCGCATTATACGCGGGTATTTACGGTATACGCCAAATTTAAAATGTAACCCTTAAATAACAGATTAAAAACATTGATATTTAAGGAAACATTTGATCTTATGGCATAGGTGATCACCATTTTGAATCAGCTGCTCCAATGTTTGCATATTCTGTCATTTATTACAGAAGATTTATGATAATTATCTTTAATTGTTAATAAAAATTAAAATTTTAACTTTTGTTTTTATTACTGAATCTCAAAATATAAATGATCTATTTTCAATTACAGAAACGAAGGATAAGTAGAAATACATTCTGCCAAAATATGACAATATAGTATATGACTGATCTATCTTAAATTAAACAAATGATTTAATAACTCAAAAATCAACACTGCATTTTTTGGTAAAGGTTAAATTTAGGTTTTAAAAACCATAAAATTCCTCGTATTCTTCATTCGAAATTTTTTTAGTGAAAAAGTGGGGGGTCGACTTATACAGCAAATATATGTCTAGTCGTGTATTTACAATCCAATTTAATAACTCAAAAATCAACACTGCATTTTTTGGTAAAGGTTAAATTTAGGTTTTAAAAACCATAAAATTCCTCGTATTCTTCATTCGAAATTTTTTTAGTGAAAAAGTGGGGGGTCGACTTATACAGCAAATATATGTCTAGTCGTGTATTTACAATCCAATTTAATAACTCAAAAATCAACACTGCATTTTTTGGTAAAGGTTAAATTTAGGTTTTAAAAACCATAAAATTCCTCGTATTCTTCATTCGAAATTTTTTTAGTGAAAAAGTGGGGGGTCGACTTATACAGCAAATATATGTCTAGTCGTGTATTTACAATCCAAAAAATCGAGGTCGACGTATATGCCGGGTTGACTAATACGCTAGCATATACAGTAGTTCACTTTTGCAACATTAACTGTCAGAAAATTTTCATTAAAGTATTGTACAATACTGTTTAAAATAATATTTCCTTTGATTTCAAATTGAGAGTATATTTTATCTGAAACAGTGACTGAAGTGTCATCTGCATAAAGAGTGACAGTACCTTCAGTACCAACAGATATAATGTCATTTATATACAGGGTGTCTGGATGATAGGTATCCAAAAAGAAAAATTCATATCTCGAAATCTGTTCATTATACACACGTCTGGTTTGCACCATTACAATAGAAAACTCTCAAAGTTTTTCTAACTACTACCTACCTTAGTAGATTTCAATGTGGGCACCCTTGGTGGCACAACAAATATCCAGACAATAATCGACCTCAGTCCACGTGTTTTGAAGCATGTTGTGGGTTACCATAGCCACAGCATCCCTTATGTGGGCTTTCAACTGCTCAAGATCATTGATCTTGACCTGGTAGACGAGGTTCTTCACATAGCCCCATAGGAAAAAATCCAATAGGTTAAGTCTGGTGACCTAGGAGGTCAGGCAATTGGCACTCCTCTGCCAATCCATCTGCCAGGCATTGTGTGATTAAGGTGATTCCTCACGATGAGGCTGAAGTGAGGCAGTGCCCTGTCTTGTTGGAAGACAGTCCTAGGTGGTAACTGGGGAAGCACATACAGTTGCAGCATGTCCAGGTATGAGGGCCCAGTCACAGTCGGTTCCAAAAAGAAGAAGGGTCCGATCACTCTATCATGCATTAAGCCACACCACACATTCACTTTGGCACTGTCTTTCTCCAGTTCACACATAACATGTCAAATTTCATTTACCCAAATCCTACAATTGTGCCTATTCACAACTCCACTGACATGAAAGGTTGCCTCATCTGAGAAGCACACTTTGCAGAGGAAAGCAGGTGTAGCATCAATTCTTCCCAGCATGTCTACAGCAAAGTTTGCATGTGTGACTCGGTCATTCGGTTTCATCTAATGAAACAGTTGAATCTTGTAAGCTCTTAGATGGAGGCATTTCTGAAGAACATCGTGTACAGTCGAATGTGGAATTTGTAGCTGAGAGCTTGCAGCATGAATTGATTTACATGGACTTCGCTGGAAGGCCTCTCTGATGCGATCCACGTCTCCTTCAGAGGTTTGTGGCTTTCTAGGAACTTTTTCACATAACAGACTCCCTGTAGTCCTCAGTTTGTTGTCCCAAAACCAGATACTTTTGCGTGTTGGGGTTGGCATCCATATTCAGTTCTGAAACGACGCTGAACAGTCATCACAGACTTCAACTCAGCAAGCCACAAAACACATGCAACCTTTTCCTATGGAATCACCATTGCTACTGAGCCTGCTCAAGGACATCAGCAACATTTTTCGAGATATGATTTTTTTTTATACCTATCATCCGGAAACCCTGTATAGTAAAAGCAGAGGTCCTAAAACAGATGCCTGTGGAACTCCATTCACAGCTGTAAGTTTTCATGAATATATGTATCATTTGTTGATAATAGTCTAACTACATTCACATGATTTGTTAGATATGATTTGATTAAGTTGTTTGCTCTGCCTCTTATTCCATAATTTTCAAGTTTTTTAGGATTATTTCAAAATTCATGCAATCAAAAGCCTTAGGAAGGCCAAGAAAGAAACCAATAGTTACATAAATAAATAAATAATAATAAAGTCTTAATCTTCATCAGAAAAAAGGCACACATTCTAATATGAATTATATATTGGTGTGAGGCAGAAAATGGAAGGTATTTCTTGACAAAGAAGTATGATAATCACTGAATTTTACAAATTGTAAAGCTTGTAATAATTTTGCATAAACTTTTAAAACTTTTTGAGTGCCCCAAGGATATTTTTCTCTGCAAATTTGGAACTCCTGCTTTACTTAAACTATGTTGTAAAAGCTCTTTTTTTTATTTAGATTGAATACTGCAATTCTCAAAATGGTGAAGGCAAGATTTATGCAGTGGGATGTTTAAATACCATAACAAGTATTATGAAAATATTCAATGAATGCCAACATTATTTTATTTTGATAATGGCATTTACATTTGTAAGTAAATAAAAAATATTTCACTTGCTATATAACATTGATGGATCTTCTTAAATCTTTTCTAGATTTCTTCTGGAATATGCTTTTAACAATGGCTTATTATCTTTTATCTCTGCATTCCATACAAAATTTAATGCAACTTCCTTTGAAAATGAAGTAAAGTACCAATCTAAAATTTTAAGCATGCAGACATATATGTATGAAAGTTTCTGAAAATCTGGAGAAAAATTCTGCCTTGGTCAGGATTTGAACCCAGGTCTTTCACTTAGCAGGTAGAAATTCTACTGTTGAACTACTAGGCAGACTATACTATTCTGAAACAGAACGATTAGATTGCCTTAGTAGTTCAGTGATAGTGATAGAATATTGGCCTGCTAGATGATAGACCTGGATTCAATTCCTGGTCAAGACAGAATTTTTCTCCTACTTTCCAGAAACTCTTGCAATGATCTTAAGCACAATCTTTTCTCTTCAGATCCATCCATGTTTCCTCTCTATGGTATAGTTTCTTTGGTGAATCTCTTCTGTTTTAGGTTCCTCTTTATTTATGCCAAAGTATATGATTTTTAAGATTACACTCCTAAAAATATCAACCATAAATCTTTTGTTTCTATTAATTTATTAATGTATTTCATTATTAATGCATCAACAATTTCATTTTCGTTTTTAAAATATCCTACCACAAATATCATACAAATTCAAACTATTGTAACTCTTCATACCTCATCTTCAGTCTCAATATCTCTTTCTAAATGGAACTTTTTCTTTTTTTCAGATCGCTTGCACAGCTATATCAATGTATATCTTTGTCTGCTAATTAAAATTATATTGTCATAATTGAATACATTTTTAATGACTTCATAACTTCAATGAATTTTCCAGACTAGATTAAGTAAAGAGCAAGTAATATATTACCTTTGAGTGGACTGCATGTGATGTCTTTATTTTTATGCAGCCATTGTGCAATATCTATTCCTTATCACCTTAAAATATGGTAAATATATATTATGCTCAAATATCTAGAGGCATAAATATGCCTGCCAAGTGAAAACAAGGGATATGCAGCCAGAGCAGTTTATATAAAAATCTTGCACCATGATTATTGACTTTATTCTTGGATTAAAAGTACATATTGCAGAAAAATCTGTAGTAAATGGGCTAGAACATCAATATACAAGCAAAAAAGGAGCTGCTGAAGCAGACAGTCTATGACAGTTTTAAAAAAAAATCTGATGTGACCACCACATGACTTTCTCCATATCTGTAATATTTCTAAAAATTCCAAATAGGTTACATAATAAATATTTTTTTTAAATGCGAGATAATTTTGACTTTACAAAGAACAGAAATAAACTCAAACCATAGACCTCTAATATTGGATATAGCCACAAAGCTCCAACAATTAAGAAAAGAAAAAAGAGCATTACTAAGATGTAACTATGCATCAATTGCTAACAATAGTCATCGGTAGGTGGTGTGGTGGTGTCAGCTAAAATATAAGATATCTCTTAAACAATGCATTATATGGGAAAATATTTCAAACAAAGGTTGTGGAAAATTAAATTTCCTAGAACTTTTATTCCAGTACATTTTTATATTTATCAAATATTAAAGAAAATATTTCAAAATAACGGATGTGACAAGAGTAAACACCCACTTCCGGTTGATCAATTTTTACCAAAAACTAATTAGTTATTGTGACTGTCATAAAAATGTTAAATATAAAATTTCGCATTGACCTGAGTTAGAGCACCCACAAAAAGCTATCACATACACACACACACTAACACACACACACACACACATACATCATCGAGAAAATGGTCAAAACATGTTCAGGGGGCCTCAAAACGTGTATTTCTGTTGAAATCTCGAAGTCGATTTTTTTCATGAATACAATACTTTCCCCTATACTACATATATGGAGAAAGTAAAAATGTAGACAGATGGACAAACTGAGATAATACTGAACACTGAATCGATTGGCAAAAACCAAAGCCTCGAGCTGCTTTCATTTAGGATTTAGCACATAAGACAGACAGATGGACCTCCACAAGAAAATGTGCACAATGAGACAGAAGACTAAATCGATTGGCGATAAAACTAAGTCATACAGATGGACAAACCGAATATGAATTTTGTTGAAAGAAATCGCCAAAAAACTTGAAAAAGACAGACATTGATTTCATTACTGCAGTCTAATTCATCATACTTGAACGATTTGCCCATAAAAATGCAGAAAATTTGTATGCAGAAATTTTCTTTTTCATATGCTTAGTGTATGAAGAAAGTATTGTGACTATGAAGAAAAATCGACTGAAATTTAGATGAAAATGCAATTTTTAGAGATTTTCATGATTCTGTCTTTCTGATCCCAAAAAAAAAAACCCAATTCTGAAATGGAATAATTTGTCATTCATGATAGTTAAGTGGTAGAATATTTGCCCAGTAAGTGGAAGACCCGGTTGCGATTTCCGGTAATGGCAGACCTCGCGAGGCGCTTCACACCTTGCCTTTGTTGGCCGCTCAGCGGCCAAATGCATTTCACTCACGATTTTATAACCAAGGAAGTCAATTTCCAATGTAGCAGTAAAATATCAATTCAAGACAATGTTTCACCCTTCTTTTCATAACAATAAACCCATACAAGGTAAGTTTAATGGCTCACCACAGACCCAGGAGGAGTGTGGAGGAGCTTCACAGCAGGAGGAGCAGGGAGGAGCTGTGCAGCTGACAAAAACATGAACCATTTTATTATTTAGAGAGATCATATGCAATATCATTTCATAGTAGAGCCAGTGAACCATTCTCACTTAAAGTCCAGAGAAAGAGAGAGGCTGCTGCCCTTTTGGGAAAGAAATGGGAAAAAAGAGTCGCCAAATCCAATCGAGTCTCTATATTCCATTTGTATGCCTTGAGTCGATAGTTAACTAAAGTGACCAGAAGTCCCGATTTGGGCGGGACAGTTTTGCTGCTTTTGAGCAGCATGTCCTGCTGTCCCCAAGAACTTTAGGGGATGCAAAATTGTCCCACTTTTGGATATATCTAGATTTAGATTGCAGAGCCCCCAACTGCTTAGTGCCAGGAGCCTCCAAATGTTTAGTGCCAGGGCAGTGGCATAACTACAAATTCTGGGACGCCCCCCCCCCCCCCCCGCAAAAGATTTCAACCATACCAAAAATCATCCTACATTCGCTTCGAAAATGTTTATATAAACAAAAAATCCACTATTTATTATATAGTTTTATTTACAAGACATTAGGCATTTTCAATTAGGTGATTTTCTTGTTCCTCTTTTTTAGTTGTTCTTCTAATTTTATTTCCTTGTCTTTTTCGCAGCTATGCTAGTTGTACTAGAATTATCTTTTCCATCTAAATTTTTTAATTTAAGTTAATTTTTTAAATTTATTTGTAAACAATTGGCTTAAGCAAGAGGCCCATTATAGCCCATTGATTAACAATATATAACAATAAGAAAGACAATCACAAACAACAATGACCAAGGCGGGATTCAAACCCGAACCCAAATAAATAGGAAAAACAATAAATATGATTGCAGTGTATCTTGATATAGAATTAATTAACTATTTTTATTTTCTCCATATACATGGGGGAAAGTATTGTATTCATGAAAAAAATCGACTTTGGTTTTTTAATGGAAATACACGTTTTGAGGTCCTCAGAACACGTTTTGACCATTTTCCCGATGATGTCTGTGTGTGTGTGTGATAGCTTATGTGGGCGCTCTAACTGAAAACTATTAATCAGGTCAATGTGAAATTTTATATTTAACATTTTTATAAAAGTCAGAAGAACTGATTAGTTTTTGGTAAAAATCAGCCAACAGGAAGTGGGTGTTTACTCTTGTCATATCCGTTATATTGAAATATTTGCTTTAATATTTGATAAATATAAAAATGTATTGTAATAAACGTTGTAGGAAATTTAATTTTCTACAACCTTTGTTTGAAACACTTTTCCATATAATGCACTGTTTAAGAGAGATCTTATATTTTAGCTGCCACCACCACGCCATCTACCGGCGACTATTGTTAACAATTGACGCTTATTTACATCTTACATTAGTAAAGCTCCAATTTATTTTCTTAATTGTTGGAGATTTGTGGCTATATCCAATATCAGAAGGCTATGCTTTGAGTTTATTTCTGTTCTTTGTAGTCTAAAATCTTCTCGCAGTTTCTTAAAATATTTATTATTATCTAACCTATTTGGAATTTTTAGAAATATTACAGATATGGAGAAAGTCATGTGGTGGCCACATCAGATTTTTTAGTAAATATGTTCTTACTTACGAGTTTCCCGATTTCCCGGCTTTTTTTAAAAGCATTTTCTTCTAAAACGCAGATGTGTACAGGGACGGATTTCCCCTTAGGTAGGAATATTCGTAGGGACGTTCGCGTTCTACTAATACGATGATTGTTGTTCATCTACATTTATATGATACCCTGCAGGTCCCCTTATTGGTGGATGGCAGGGTATGCTCATGTAGTAAAAGGAATTTACATTAAGTTTCTGTTAATCAACTGCGAGAAATCCTAGCTTTCGCAAATGACATATTTAAGTACGTATGGCTTAATACTTCATTTCTTACGGAAAACACGAAAGTCTGGATTCTTTGAATAGGGGAGCATGATTTTTAAATCCGGCCCTGCATATCTAGCAGTATGTAACATAGAAAAACATACATGAATAAATACTTTATAAAAACTAAATTATATTTTTATACTTATCAAATTACTTCAATGTTTCTCTCCTCAAAGTCATTGAAAAATAATCGAAGTTTTCTGGTAGACTTCACAGAAGGAACATACGTATTCACAAGTGCTGAACTCAGCCTTCTTTCCTATATTATCGTTATGCCTAATGAACACTACAAAAGCTCCTTTCGTCTTCCATATGGGTCTGATGAATCTAAAGGAAAAAATGTTTAACTTTATAAGGACAAGCAGCCTGCTAGGCTCTGTTTGCAGTAAGTGGAAAAATAAGAATTTTAGTAATGACATAAAAAAATGTTTAGCCCGGCATCGCGGGCTCCCAGCTTCTTCGGGGCCCCCAGACCCCTCGGGTATCCCCGTGGTGGCAGACATATAGCTATAGCTGCATAGTGGTTACGCACCTGCGCCAGCGGCCCCAGGAGGCGCAAATCCGCCACTGACAAAAATAAATTTCAAGCAAACCTATTTGAAATTCTATAATACTCGGAAATCCACTCCCGAGTTACTAAAGAAGATTTCATCCTGTGAAAAGTACGACGATTAAAAAAGGTAGCTGTGAATTGGGTAAATTATCACTTTAAGTTGTAAACCTATATTAATTATATTGATGTTTAATATATGGCAGATCGTTTATTCTTTTTACTTTCTTCATATGTAGTATTGTTTTCATGAAAAAAATCGACTTCGAGATTTCAACGGAAATACACGTTTTGAGGTCCCCTGAACACGTTTTGACCATTTTCTCGATGATGTGTATGTGAAAGCGTTTTTGTGGGTGCTCTAACTAAAAAACTATTAATCAGGTCAATGCAAAATTTTATATTTAACATTTATATGAAAGTCACAAGAACTGATTAGTTTTTGGTATAAATCAGTCAACCGAAAGTGGGTGTTTACTCTTGCAACATCCGTTATTTTGAAATATTTGCTTTAATATTTAATAAATGTGAAAATGTATTTGAATAAAGGTTGTAGGAAATTTAATTTTCTACAATCTTTGTTTAAAACATTTCCCCATATAATGAATTGTTTAAGAGATATCTTATATTTTTAGCTGCCACCACCACGCCACCTATCGACGATAGCGACAAATATTTTTTAGGATGCGCACCTCGTGAACAATTTCCAAATCCGAGCAATTTGATGAAAATGTTTGTATCGTCACGCAGTAATCCCTCCATATTAGCGAGGGTTAGTTACATGAAAAAGGTACATAGAACCTCGAATAAAGACACTAAAAGCTTATGGAAAAAATAGGTTTTTAGCAATGACCTTTTTTCGCTCTTCTCACACAGACTATAGAATTACCCCCCTACCCGTAGTTTTCCGCGTGCATCACAGCGTTACTACTTTTGTACTATGCATGTACTGCGATGTTTTTTGTTTTTGTTCCATGAGTTTTGATGGACGAACAGTGTGGTGCGGTCAGCAGGCGCGAATAAGTGAAATTTATCTCTCGCCAAGATTGAAAATTGGCAAAATAATTTTTGCGCGAATGCGTGAAACTGCAATTATAACACCCGCAAAAATCAAGCGTCTATTGTTTAAATATGGCAGGCAGAGTCGTTGATGGAAGATTACCTGCTTATGATACAGTTTAAGCGAGCGCCGTTCAAAGGAAAGTTTGTAGAATATTATTTTTATTTCTAGCGTACATAAGAAAAAAATCATTCTAATCAAAATAATTGTAATATTTCAGCACCGTATGTATATTATTTAAACGAAAAGATATTTTTTCGTAGGAGTCATAGGGCGTCCTATGCGAGTGGCGCCTGTAGCGAATCGCAGATTGCGGCAGCCAAGACGGGACTGCTACTCAAGGTGCAGAACAGCACAGCTAGTATTTCTCCGTCCTAATGACACCATTATGGGGCGCGGTCGACGAAATACAGCCTTGGTATAAAAGTATCCCGTAACCACACCGAACGTATATGTAAAATAAATAATAAATGAACTGAGCACAAGTACACCCAATAATATTTTTGTTTATTCTTGGAGAAAGACTTTTCACATATTACGACTTCCATGATATCTCCAGCGAATATGCGAGAGCACGAAATTCTCATTTTTTAGAAAATAATAAAATTCTATTTCTGTTAAGTTTTATGGAGGTATTGCCCTTTGAAATTGTTCCAGAGCCGCCCCTCTCTTTCTCTCTCGAGCCGGCGTCGTGAATGTTCCTTCTTTCTTATATTAGAGTGAAAAATAGAAATGAATGAATCACTTTTTTAAAATCATCCCAGTTTCAAACTAAATTACTGCTTTATTTAACTAACAATAAGTGATGCCAATGACCAGTACCGTGGTAAGGACGAGCGGGACAATCGTGAAGTAGCGGCAACAGGCAAGGCGCGAGTTCATATTTTGTTACAACTATTTCGGAATATATTGTTGTTGAATCTAATTTATGTATTTTTGGCAATAAATGCAATTTAATTATAATTTGGCACACAATTTTAATCATTATTTACGGAATCAAGAGAGTTTGGAGGCAGTGCTTTTCTGTCTTTCCCAGGGCGAAAAACTTTCCCGCTACAGCACTGGCAACGGCCGCAGTCGTACATTCGGAAATATTGGATATTTAACTGATATAAAATTATTTCTTATAAAAATTCTTAATTATGTTATCACACGGTTCGAGCAAGCGGGTATTTCAAATTAATAATATCTCGCAGCCAACGACTTGTTTCCATGTGGTTTTGCTAAGAAAATTTCGCATAACTCATATTCACGTAATTCTAAAAGCTATAAAATCGCGATTTTTTCTGTAATTTCCTGTAACAGGCAGTCGCGTAGCAATAGGGTGACGTGAATGGCTTTCGAATTTTTCCAAATGTAGAAAATTAAGATTTTTTAGCAATTTCTCTTTTTGTTCTAATTTCTTAATGACTTTTCAATTAATCATTATTTTTGGACAATAATTTAAAAAGCATAACCTTTTCAGCATATACATAAGAACTGATCCCTTAGTGGAGGGGTTCTTAACCTTTTCCGGGTCCCGCACCCCCTACAGCGATCCATGGTAACCTGCACCTCCACCAAAAATTTTTCAATGGTGATTTTTTTAGGTTTAAACAATTATTAAACGTATAGTATTATAATCAAACATATTCAATACAAAGTACATTTTGAACTCAACCTTTCCTCAACTAATGGCACAATAAGATTATAATGTAGATGACAGACCTAATAAGAATTAAATTGTCCCAAAACTAAACATTTCAATGCACAAACAATAATAAATATTTTTAATTTGTAAGTGTGGCATATTTTAAATTCTGGATATGTAATTTCAAAAATGTTGTCAACAAGAAATATTAACTTTAAAATAGTGTGTTTCTTCAATTTCAATGAGACCGCTGTTGTTGTTTTGCGTCAATCAAAGCTTGAAAATTCGGAACACTGATCGACAGAGCAACTCGCATGTCATCTGTAGCATTCAATCCGTTTCGGTTTGTCGTCTTCATGGCAACCAACGTTGAAAAACCTGATTCACAGAAGTATCTAGTAGCAAAGGGAGCAATTGCTGATAAAGCCCGCTTCACAAGCTGTGGATAAGCATGAGCCAAAGACCACCAGAATTCAGCAAGTCTTAGTTCCAAACTCACTTTTCAGCATTTCCTTTGTTCCTAAATCGATCGAGTCATTTTTTGCTAAGTCAAAATCGTTAATGCTGTCAAGGTTAACAAGAAAAGGATTCCGAATCCAGGTGTCGATTTTCATACCTTCCAAGTTGAAATAACAATTAAAAGAGGTTTGAAGTGTCTCCAAATGGTTGATGATTCCTTCCTGGACGTAAAATGGTAATGTGTTATCGCTTTTTATATATGCTTCAAACAGTACTTCCTCGACAATAGTTTCTTCGGGTCCGACTGCCTCGGCAGTTGGAGGATCACATTTCCCGCGTTCTTGCTTAATGCGCCCTTTTGATGTCTTCACTCCTGGTTTGGAATCTTCTGCTCCGTGGCCTAAAGGGGGCCACACTAAAACCCTGTCAGCCGGGGGCGTTTCCCCAGGGGCAGGGATTCGATGGTATCCAGGCTGGCAATGGGGCGTTTGTAAAGATCCAACCACCGAACCTGGATTCCTTCTATCCGGCGGGCCTCCTCGTGGGGAGAGAGGGCCACCTTGGTGAAGTAGGCCTTCGCAGCCGAGGGAAGCAGAACGTCGAGAGGCTCCACATCAGCCAGGCGATGTATCCGGGCGTTGCCGTCCTGCCTGGAGCAGTTGAGCACCCACCGGAGCGCCGCATTCTAAATCACCTGGAGACGGTTGATGTTTATCCAGGAAGACGATGACCATACCGGAGATGCTTACGTCAGCAATGGGAGGACGCACGCCAGGTATAGCCTCCGTTTTGTCTCCATGGTGAGGCTCCTTGAACCCAGGAGAGGACGAATCCTCCCGAGTGCCGCAAAGCCCCTCTGCCTCAACCGTTCGACCTGCGATTTCCAGAGCAGCTTCCGGTCGAGCTGGACTCCGAGGTAGGTCACTTCCGTCTCCCATGGGATGATGTCCCCATTACAGATAGATCGACTCCAGGCGGAGCGCCGAAACCGGGGTGGAAGACGATGGCCTGCGTCTTTCCCGGATTGACGGCGATCCGCCATCGACGATACAACGAGACCAGAGTATCCACTGCCTCCTGTAGACCCAAGGCCGCTGCGTATTTTTGGGAGGAGCGGCAAAGGATCGCCGCATCGTCCGCGTACAGGGCCAAAATGATGTTCCACCCGTGGTCTCGTGGCACGTCATGGGTGAAGGTGTTGAACAGGACTGGCCCCAGAACGGATCCTTGCGGAACACCAGCTCGTGCCCGCTGGAGATCCGATCCGTCCTGAAGCCACTGCACCCGGAATTCCCGGCCGTGTAGGTAGGATTCGACAAGGCGAAGAATCCAGGCCGGGAACTGGAGTCGATGCATCTTCAACAGGAGGCCCTCATTCCACACGCGGTCGAAGGCCTTCGAGATGTAGAAGAAGGCCCCTGCGACCGCGTGTTTCCTTTTGAAGGCGTCGGTGATGAAGGACGTCGCTCGCGCCAGCTGGTGCGTGGTGGAGTGACCCTCTCGGAATCCGAACTGCTCCGCAGGAAGGGACTGCCCCTCTCGTAGGTGGTGCTGGATCTCGGGCAGCAGCAATCTCTCGAACATCTTTCCAAAGCCCGCCAGTAAGGAAATGGGGCGGAGATCACCTGGGCACAGTTCTGCGTCCCGCTTCTTAGGGATGCAGATGACCTTCGCCCGTTTCCAAGACGACGGGAAGTGGGAGATCCTCGCACAGCCGGTGTAGATGCTGTCCAGGTGTTCAACGGCAGCCACTGGGAGCTGCCGAATGACGGTGTTGGTGATATCATCATCCCCCGGTGCCCGCTTCAGGTTGAGCCCCCTGATTACGTTTACTACGTCCTTCGGCCGGAATTCCGGAATGGATTCTGGGTCCAAGGGTCCTCGGTCCATCTCTGCTAGACCCTCAGCGACCTCGAGCTCAGCTTCCGCTGATTCAGCCTTGGAAGGGTTGGGGGTAAAAACCTCTCGGAGGTATCCCACAACCATTTCCGCCTTCTCCGAGGGGGTGGCTGCCACCCCTATTCCCATGGGAGAGGAGAGGGTTCCGGTGTTGTTCTCCGCGCAGTTGCCGACAGACCTTCCACACCGAGTGGTCCTCCAGGGAGACAGACGACAGGTACCGCTCCCAGGCATCGTGTCGAACCTCGCGTAGCAGCAGCTGGACTTGAAAGTCGTGGCTGGTGAGCTGCTGCCTGAGGTCCGGGGTTCTGTGACGCTGCCATCGCCACCGGACGCTGTTACGGAAGGTGATGGTATTCCGCAGTCCAGGAGGCAGCGCAATCCTGATGGCGTGCTGAACCTGGACCATGGGGATGTGGGCTCCCATGGATTCCTGGATGACCGAGGTGAGGCGATGGACCATGGCGTCCGCCTCCACCGCTGCTGTTGGTGGAGCTGGGCGATCTGGGAGGTTCGCCGCGATGTGCTTGCGGAAGCTCTCCCAATCCGCTTGAGCGAAGTCGCGGCGTTGTCTCGGATGGATCTTCACCGGCAGTCCTCCAAGGAGGAGGAGTGTCGGATTGTGGTCCGACGAGAGACCGAAGAC
This sequence comes from Tanypteryx hageni, assembly GCA_028673005.1. Lineage (NCBI taxonomy): Eukaryota > Metazoa > Arthropoda > Insecta > Odonata > Petaluridae > Tanypteryx > Tanypteryx hageni. Next base: position 180,884,869 of record CM054114.1, read on the forward strand.
CGAGTAGATACTCGCCGACACTCCGAGGTTACGAGCTATGACGACATCGAGAACGTCGTCTGAGGGCAGGTATGTTGGCTCCGTAGGTGCCAGCACACTAAGTTCCTCCTCGTCGATGAAGTTCCTCAGGTGGAAGCCACGGCGGTTGGGGACCCTAGAGCGCCATTTTGGATGCTTGGCATTCAGGTCTCCCAGGATGATGGACGGACCAGTGCCGGGGTCGAGTAAATTAGCCAGCGGCTCGGGGTCCCACGGAGCGGACGGGCGGTAGTAGGCCGAAGAGACCATGACCCAACTTCGGGTGGTGCGGATGTCCACCGAGACAGCCTCGATGCCAGGATAGGTCCTTATGGGGTGCAGACGATGTTTCACCGTGTGGTGAACCAGGATGGCTGCACCTCCACCGACTCGGTGTCGCTGAGCTGGAGCTGCTGCTTGGTCGGCCCTGTAAATGGTCCATCCAGGGAGCTTCCAGCTGTCGGTTGGCTGCAGATGCGTCTCGATGATAGCTGCAACGAGATCGCCCTTGTCCTGTACAAAACGCCCAGAATTCCTCCATCTTTGCCTTAACCCCGTTGGCGTTCCACTGGACGAAAATGGTGCAGCCCCTAACAGCCATTGGAGGACCGTCCTTGTAGCCCTCGTGCCAGCTCCTCCAGGAGAGAGAGGAGATGTCGGCCTTCCGTGGACGCGATGTAGCGCCGTAGTGATCTGCACAGAGTGGAGATCGTCGACCAGATGTCCCCATCTGGAAGCTCATCTCCACTCTGCGCGGCTCTGGATTGCTGCTGGGAGGCAGGGGCCTCAGGAACCGATGAAGTCGCTGCTTCGACCGGCGCAGTGGATTGAGAGGCCACAGCTGGAGCGGTCACAGGGGCCACTGGCTTCGGGCAGGCTGGTGTTGGTGTCTGCTCCGGTGCCGGAGTCAAAGCTCCTCGGTAGCCAGTTTGGCACCAGCAACGGCAGCAAAAGACGCGGCAGGTGTCACCGGCCTCGCTGCCTCCTTGGTAGTCCGCTGCGGTTGCTTGCGTGGAGGATGTTGGGCCCTTTCGCGACTAACGGCCTCGTCGTAGCGCTTCAACGCCTCCAGAAAGACAGAGCACTGCCGGAAGGAGGCCAGGTGAGGCCTCTCGCAGTGCACGCATTTTGGGGCTGAAGAGACCGGCATGGGACATTCCCGGGAGGGATGACCCCCAGCGCACTTGAAGCACCGAGCAGGCATGGTGCAGAAGACTGCCTGGTGCCCAAATCGCTGGCAGTTAGAGCACATCAGGGGCCCACGGCCACCCCTGAAATGCTCGATCGAGACGTTGCAGTCGCAGACGCTAACAACTTCTAATGTGAAATTATTGGAATTATGGTTGAAAAATTGAAATTTTAATGGAAATATTTGAAACCTCATCTTCTCCGCAGGCAACATTGAGGTATCTCGTGGGTATAATTTCCCTGCAAGTGATAGCTTGGACACTTCTGCATTATATATTTATTAAGATTAACACTTTCTATTATCGTAATAATTAAAAAGGCTAATAATTTTACAAAAACTATAACTTCTCAGACATCAATTCGCTGGCATCTGGATAAAGGGGGATGTCGTTATATTGTAAATTAAAAATAACTGTAATTGAAAATTCAGTGTTAAATAATAAATTATGAATTAAAATTTCAGAAAATTTCTTTTGAAACATTATTTTGTTTATAATGCACTGATGGTGTAGTGATTAGCGTGTCGGCTTTCTATTGCTAAGTTCGGGGGTTCAAACCCCTCTAATGGAGGTTTTATATAAAAAACTATCATCGGTGCCTGGCAGTAGGCAGCAGTACTGTCAGTATGGTATAGAGCCGAAAACAAATGATGTTGGTTGGGCCCAACACAGCTGTAGGCGTGATCAGGACGATTTGAACCTCTACAGTACTGCGATGTGGAAAGCAAGAGGGAAACTACCACATTACAATCCCTAGTAATGATTATATGGTTGGACAATATGAGTTCTCTCGAGGTAAAACAATCCGGAGGTAAAATAGTCCCCCAATCGGATCTCCGGGCGGAGGAAAACATTTGTCGAAAGTAATTTACGAATAGGGACTTGGAACGTAAGAACTATGAGAAAGGCAGGAAAGCTTGAGAACTTGAAAGAAGAAATGAGAAGAAATACAGATGACATTATAGGACTAAGCGAAACTAGATGGGAGGGAGAAGGACAGTTCGACTCGGAAGAATTCACGGTAGTTTATTCTGGAGGAAATAGTGGGGAAAGGGGAGTTAGCTCTGGTACTTAGGAAAGATATGATGAAAAGCGTGACAAAGATAATAGCAACGAACGATAGACTGATGGCAATAAAGCTAAAAGCAGTCCCAGTGGACATGCTGATAATCCAGGTATATATGCCAACGTCAGCTCATGACGATGAAGAAATAGATGAGATCTATGAGCAAATTAATGACATTTACGAAGAAGACGGAAGAGGAAAGGTAAACTGCATAATAATGGGAGATTGGAACAGCATAGTCGGAGAAGGACAGGAAGAAAATGTTGTCGGGCAATACGGACTAGGGAAGAGAAATCGAGGAGGGGAGAAACTCGTAGAATTTTGCATCAATAATGACCTTGTAGTGACTAATACATGGTTCAAAAACCATAAACGAAGGTTATTAAAACATTGAAGAAGACAACTTAGGACCAAGTATTATGGAGAGCGAAGTAGAAAAGGCGATAGTGGAACTAAAGAAGGGGAAAGCCACGGGCAGCGATGGAATACCGGCTGAGATACTTAAAGTCATAGGATCAGAAGGACTAAAAGCGTTCACGAAATTAATTAATAAGATTTACGACACGGGAGAGTGGCCTCAGGATTTCCTAGAAGTAACAATGATCCCTCTAAAGATGAAGCCAAAGGCAATGCAGTGTAAAGATTACAGAACGATAAGCCTTCTGTCACACACATCGAAGATCATCACGAGGATTCTTAATAAAAGGCTGGAGAAAAAGGCAGAAGAAATAATAGGGGAAGATCAATTCGGTTTCAGAAAAGGACGAGGAACTAGAGATGCTATAGGAGTAGTTAGAATCATATCAGAAAGGGCAATAGAGTACAGTCAAGATATCTGCTCATGTTTCGTAGACTGGCAGAAGGCCTTTGATAAGAGTAAATTGGGTAAAGTTGATGAAGATATTAAAGGATATAGGTGTAGACTGGAAAGACAGGAGACTGATTAGGAATCTATATGTGAATCAAGTTGTAAAGGTCAGGTTTGAGAATGTGGACACCTGCGGAATAAATATCGGTAGAGGAGTAAGACAAGGCTGCTGCCTATCGCCAACTCTATTCAATATATATGGAGAAAGTCTAATGCCCAGGCATCCCGATTTGAGCGGGGAATTACCAAACTACATGAAATAAAATTAAAGAAATCCGTCAGTTTGTTTTTTAATAAACAAACGGAAACCATGAGTTTATTGCTATATTGGTTATCCGCTATGTGTTAATATAAAACAAAATAAAAAGAGTATTCAAAAAACCAAAATAAAATACGATATTTAAGTTAAAATGTTCTTATCGAAAAAGTTCAGCTCTCCGTGTTCTTCTGTCACTCAATATTTAGCGTTCTTACACTCGTTTTTTATGTTTCTTACACTCATTAAAATCAAAAACTGCCGAATTATTCCGCCGCACCTCAGTTCTGCTTGGACATTAACTCAAGACTGGTTGATAAGATTGTGGCTAACTTCTCCCTGCTACTGTACTGCCTTAACCCTGGAGCAGGCGCCTTTTTGTTGAGACATTTAGTATACATTAAACTGGAAGATTCATAGCAATGAGTTTTTGAAAAGTGATTTTGGGGCCCCATCTGAACGGGGGCCCTAGGCAGATGTCTTTTTTGCCTATATGATTACGCGCCTCTGGCTATATATCTAATAAGAAACGGGGACGCATGAATGCAAACACTAGGACGGCAGTTGGTTAGTTTGGATGGTTCAAAATGTCTTATTAAAAAATGGTCAAATTGCAAGATGTTCCCACCGTACCCCATGTATCCCCTTCCCGCACCCCCGGTTAGAGCAACTATGAAGGTTTTGTAATGGGTTTCATTTTTAACTGAAAATATGTATTTTTTGGCTGAGGAGCCCTCGTTAATACGTATTTAGCCGCGGGCCCTTGCGCTCCTAGTTACGTCACTGGTAAAAGGCCGTACTTCCCCTATAACTTCCTTTCACAAATGGAATTACTTGTAGGATTGTCTAGGTCTGTATTTCACCCTCGTATTTACAGAATGAATAGATCGACTCCTCACATATCTTAATACGTTAATGTAGGCGTGAGAGGTTCCAAAAGTCGACAAAATGGGTTGGCGATTAAAAGACAAAACAAAGATTAAGAGATATTATTCTATTGCTCCCAAAGAAACAATCACCAAGCTTAGAACGAAAATGGATTATGTTCTCCCTCACTGTCTCTCTGCTCTAAAATATTGCCAATGCTCTTAGTAATAGCCCATCTACAGATAACGTAAATTAAACTAAATAACTACAATGGAATTGACTCACCAGAGTTGAAGATACCTCCCTCTTAGTGTGTGCCTTGATGAATGAATCCATTTTACTGAACTCAGGTCCAATTATGAAATTGAGAGACTCGATACAAATCCGTGTGATTTGGTAATTTTTTCTTTTACGGTAATTTTGTTTCTGCTAAGCCGACCTCAACCTGAATGCCAGTGCCCTTGAAAACTACCCCACATTTTCCCTTAACAAACCATGCAACCGAAGGATCGTAGTCATCATTTGTCTATCTACCTCTTTGCTTCTTTCATTTTATCAGTCCCAGTGGTGAATGAGCGTTTTTTAAACTTTCATAAAACCAAACTTCCCAATACTTGTGGCAAGAACTTCGTGTCTTCAATCTTTATAAGGCCTTTGCCACCCGAGAGAGTTTAATTTGCGTCCCTTTAGACTAGGGCAGTGGTGGCGAACCTTTTCTAGCACGCGTGCCAAAATTGTCTTAATAAGAGAAAATTTTCCTGTTGGCGTGCCAGTACCTATCACAAAAAAATTTGTGTATATTCTTATAATATAGTGCAGAGTATGCCTTTTTAAACACAGGAAGACATATATACTAAATGATTCAAATGATATATCGACAACAAAGTAAGAAATATAGTTTTTTCATGTTTATCGAATTCTTTGTACGAATCCCGCATCTTCAAGACTTGACAAATAATATTAAACGCTAACGAAAATAAGTTGCATTAGTGGATAACGTTAACGGAGTTTTCTTTGGTGGAGGTGGCACTCTCTTAGAAGAAACAAATTAGGTATCTCATGAAAAATCGTTATCGTAAAAATGATTTAATAAATGACGACAATTAAGTAATGAGGAACATGAATGACATGAGCGGAGTGATCCAAGGCATCAACTTCCGTTTGACAAATTCCAATTAATAACATCAGATGTTAACGATATAATAATAAAAATGTCAAATAGTAAATTTAGTGCTGATGCCAGGGGTAGATTGGGTCGCCGGCGAATAACCATAATATAACCGTATACGAAGCCACTTTTTCGCATCGTCTTAATACCTACATTTATTAGATTTCTGGGGTCATTTTTGCATGTCGCTGTGTTAGCGAGTGGCACATTTTATTTCGTTTTCAATTTTGAGGCGTGCCAACGAAACTAGTTCCGCGTGCCACCCTTGGCATGCGTGCCATAGGTTCGCCATCACTGGACTAGGGTGACCAACCGTCCCAAGGGACAGTCCCTTCTTTTCATCACTCGTCCCGCCTTGTTAAATATCACAATTTGTGTCCCGCTTTTTGAAATATCTGGACTAATATCCTAAATTGTCATTTAAATCATTCGGAACGCCCTCACCGGTCACACTAAGCTATCTGATATATATATATATATATATAGCATCTATCTGCTGTTGGCTCATCAATATATCCATCACAAACAAGCCACTGCAATCTGTTCCTCCTTATAGTCGGCAAATATTTGAAAATGTTCCTCCTTGGCTTCCTGAAAAGTTGGTCACCTCAAACACCGAGAAACTATATTTTCAATCGTTTTGCTTTCATAGATAATTTTGGGATACAGGAGTCGCCTACAGTTGTTTTCAAGTGACAATAGGTCTGATATCCCCTTATGAAATGTTTCTCCCTCTCAAGTAAAGGATTACAGCGGAAACCATGACATCTCTTCTTACTTTTTTTCCAGTTAGATTCCACCAGCATGGTTCAAATAGGTTAATTTATATGAGCTTGAAGAGCTGTTTCACAACACATCTTAAAAGAGCACCCAATCTACTGATAGCGTATTAAGGTCGCAAAACACGTGCCGTAAACTCAAAGGAAACGCCTAACTACGGAGCCAAGTTTCGGTCCACAAAGACGGAATCGCAAGACGATGATATTTCACCGTTTGGTTGTTTACATGAAGTGAGCCGCGAAAACCAAGGCATGAAATACGCCGCGCGTAAATTCGCTTTAACGCTCTTCGTAGTGTTGTAGTCTATATGGCTGAAATTTCTTCAGGGAAATTTAAAAAAAATATATTTCTCAAGCGCTGGTCATTCCTCTCGAAATTACTTTACGGTAGGAGGGATTATACTTCGATATGGTCACCGACTCCGATTTCAAAGGTCACCTCAGGCGTTTATTATTTTGGCACGGCACTTTTTTTTCTTTTGTGTCATCATAACGGATGAAAATAATTAGTTATACAAAGAAGTACTTTTATGGAAAATATAGAGCCTTCGTGGACTGGCCAAGAGAGAGAGAATACAATATCCAATCCATCAAATTCATAACTTCTTGTCCGTAAGAATTGAAACATATAATATGAAGGGAAATAATGAGGAGTTTCGATCTTTTACACTCAATCAAATACCAACTTACTACATGAACTTGAATGCAGCTGATAAACACTGTTTATTGCACTCATTTTAAAATTTTTATCAAGTTCTTCCGAAGAGATGCTGCATTGATAAATCCAATGCCAATTACATGTTCCACAGATGCTTCAATTATAAAAATAAAACGTTTTTTATAAAACAAAAATTCATGATAATAAGCCAATTTGTACTTATTTACACCAATAATTACAAAAAGGGTGAGAGAGGCAAGAGAGAGGGGATGAGGGAAGAAGTGGGTAGTTAGCAGTGGATGGCACTTGCTGTATTTTTGATGTCGAAAGTCTACAGTGAATGAAAAAATATACATGTATTCCTTTTCATATTATGGAATTTCAAGAAGTAATGGCCTCATCAGTGAACTACAAAAAGAAAACTGTCCAAAACATTTCCATAAGACTCATCACTGAATACCATTGTAACTGTAGCTGAAATGTCTCATTCATTCAACAATTTAATATAAAAAGAATTTACCTGGATGACTCAAATGAGCAAATCAGTTTTGGCCATCAGAGAAGGTATTTATGGCACCAAGTCATTATTTTGTCAATTTAATTAATGCATAATATAATATCCATACACAAGAGAATTTACCGATCAATGTAAGAAAATTAACCACACACTGACTAATGCAAGAATCAATTGATCTTGGTGAAGTGTACACAAACAGCAACAAGGCTGACCATCTAGTAACAAAGAATTGTCCTTTCGCAGACAAATGTAATTTTATAAGTGACTTTTAATATGCAGAATAGGTATTAAATTCCTCAAGTTGGAATGTGGTGTTTCACATTAATTTCGTGTGATTGACTAAAAAATTTCTCTATTTTAAGTCTTAGAAGTATATATGTAAATGTCTATTCACCACAAGGCTGTGTATGATATATCTTCTATAAATGGTACGGATGACATATAACCAGAATTCCCTCTAAGATTTTTCTACATAAAATTAACTATCAATAAAAAAACTCATTCTATCGAGTACGTAATGAACACAACAATTACTTTTAAACTTTATTGCACATTTTGTATGTCATTTTATACATTAAAATGATTTATTAATGCTTGAGAAAAATAGAGGTGAATGTTAGATTAAGGAGCTCACCACATATGTATAAGCTTTCACACACACACACATATATATATATTTGTATATATATATTACATTTTAAAACATTCTGGAAGTTGGCTCAGAGGTCATGTTTTTGAGAAGCTAATATTAAATTACAACTGAAATAGATGACCTAATTTCAATTGCCTTTTTTCAGTAACACATATTTATATGCATAGAAAATGCTTCCACAATAACCTTTTTGAAAAACTAAACACAGTAAAAGCATTGAGTTCATGGAAATTTTATGGGCAAGAGATTTTAACAGGTTTAAGCTATTTTTTTCCAAAATCACTTTATAAGTGGTAAAATAGTTTATGTAATACCTATTCATGTCATGTACACAATTTGAATGAGAAATTATAGCATGTACATCATTCAACGTAACTAACAATACAAACCCTTAGGCTGAGATGCATAGAAATTCGCGTTAGAATAAAATAACATGCTAATACAATGTAGCCCTTGTTTGCAAAATTTTGGCATATAAATTCAAACAAAAACCCCCTATTCGTACAAGAATATTCAAATACAAACAGTTGGCAATCAGAGACCACGTGACAGTAATATTCATCGTGTAAAAAAATATAATCTATAAGGAAATAATTCCTGCTATAGAGGGAGATGGAGGAAAAGGGGATACAAAACTCCAACTCTACTTTTAATGTTATAATTAGCACAGTTAGGGACAAATGGCAGTTTTGACAGAATTAAATTATTTCCAATAGGAAAATTGCTTTTTTAAAGTGGTTTGCCTAAGTACAAGTTTTTGACGATACGTAAACTCATTTTTTCACATAGCACAAAAGGCCTTATTTGGAGTCACAGCACTTTCAACCAGACAAGCACATTCACATACAAAATTAATGTGTGAACTTCTTATGGCTTTGTACAGCTTTCCCAACAACTATGAACTTTTATATTTATTTTACTTCATAGTCTTTCAGGATATAGAGGAAGAATAATTACATACATGTTTGCACAGTAAATAAGAATAGTTCTTCAGCAAAAATATCCATGTATCATGTTTTGAGAAAAACAAACCCTCATGTTCCATAGGATGCATAAGAATTATATACACATTTTAGTCACCGTTAACACTTTATACAAACATTATTTTCACCAATAGATACCAAAATCGCATATTTGAGTGAATTTGACTTATTAAATGTCTTTGGTCTTCCTGGAATACGAACACAATAAAAAATCTATGTACACTACAAATATACAAAGATACATGTCAGAAGACTCGAAGCATTAGATACTCAAGTGGCATCAGTAGTGATAATTAAAATACAATCTTTGAAAAACTTTCCTTCAATTTTTTTCTGCCACAAGAAATCTTTATGATATAAAATGGAGTGCTTCAGCCCACAATAAAATGCCTATATATTTTAATAAATATAACCAAATGATTCCAGCGGAAATTTTAAGTAAAATCTACGAAAATCAATAATTTTAAACCAACTTATTACTTTGAATGATACTTAAATCTAAGCAATATTACCCAATATTTCACTTATTGAAACACTTCATATGTGATAGAAAAGCTAGATGGGGTTTATCACAGAAAGTTCTTCTGGCACACTTCAAATTTTATCTAACAAGAGTGACAGAAAAATAACAATCATCAATTATAATACTAATTTACAATATTTAGGCAGACTGAAAATGTAAAGAAAGCCATCCAATGTTAGTTATGCAAACCAATTTGATTGTTATATTGCCAAAGCAGTATGAGCACAATGAAGAGTATTTAAGACACAATTTTTACAATTTTGTTTGCATTTGAAAAGTAAATTTTAGTTAAAAGCTGGCACAAATGAATGATATTAATTTTCCAATGTCCATTTTCTTGGCATAGGTTTCAAGTCAAATAAAAACTTTTCTCAATAAAAACAATGTCTTATTCTCTCAAAAGAAGAATTAAAAAAAACATTGCTTGAATGTAGCATTATATACATAATTTACTATATTTATCCATACAACTTCTGCAGGAAACAAACTAATTTCATAGTAAGCAAAAGTTGCACGTTGATAAATAATTTATTTGAAATAGATGGCACTATAACTACCCGAAGTAAAGCATTACATTTACTCAAATTATTGCAACATAACATTATCAAGTTTAAACAATATCAAACTACCTAAGTTCCAAGCTACATGCTCCTAAGAATACAAATATTACAAAAAATCCATCTCATTATAAAAAGTAAAGCTCAGGTACTAATAAATTAGCAATGATATAAAATATTGCACTGTTTAAATAACTAAGCATTCAAAACAAATTATTCAGCATAGTACAAAGTATACATAATAATGTAAGCTTAAAAATTATAGTAAATGTAAAATTCTACAAATTATCAAGAAGAGATTCACGGACTTATATAAATGAGAACAAAAAAGAACAGAAGCCATTAGTCAATAATGGAATTTTTTCTTAAAAATCTTATAAAAGTACGCATCATCAATCACACTGTCTTGTAACACAAGTGAAATGTACACATGAAAACGTGTCATGCAGATGTTATACATCCCTCTGAAAGGCAATCGTAGCAACACTGACACTACATAAACATAACGTAATTATCCCAAGAGTAATATACACAGATGTGATGAGCCAGAAAGCAAAGAGGTAAAGTGTGCGATTACAATAGTCCTCCCTGGAAGGGTCATAACTCGGTTCATATTCCTTGAATACCCAAACAGAACCTGAGGAAAACAAATGCACCACTTGGTTATTTCCAGACACTTATTATAGTTAGCACAATCTAACTTGAGCCCTGAGATCCAAGAAAAATATAGGACAGAGGAGGACTCAAAAATGGCTCCAGCCATCCACTGAAAAGTGATGTTGCTATTGCGCACAATTGCCATCCCTTCCTCTCCCTTCAGTCCTTTCTGTGTGTGTGCTTAGGTAACATCACCCTCCCCCTTTCCTGCTAATTGGCAGAGCTCAAATTAAATTGTGCCAACAGTAATTCATTAAACTAACAGTTTTACACTAAGTCCTAACTTTAGGAAACTAAAGCCTTTAAGGTAAGGATTTTGTTGTATGTATTGGTTAGTAAAATTCACATGAAATACTTTTTCTCGTATCATAAATGTTGATGATGCTAGAAAACTTACTTGGCATGGCGAATAATCAAACTGATAGCACACTATACACTGCCAACATATCGAACTGCATTTCGAGTGAACAAATTCCAATATATCAAAAAGCTTTAAAAAAATTTATTTCATTTAACTAATGCAAATAAATAAACATCAGAAGACCATCACAAAGACCCTTATAATGCTACATCATGCAAAATTTTCTGCGACATTTAAACAATTATAAGATGTAAAGTTTTGGTTTTACAAAAGAACAAACATTCTCCTGACATCATACTGTCACCTGACACATCATTATAATATGCAATTCTAGTATCTGATAACAATATCAACTTGTATCTTTTACGCAACTTTCATTCAACCACTATCTATAAAAGGCTACTTGATAAAAAATTATCTTTCAAAATTTGATTTAGACACATTGAGGAATTGTATTTGAAACATTTTCTTTAAATCATATCAGCTGTTCATTTTAAATTACTTACATGTAAATTCAGTACTAAGTGCTAACATTAAATTTAAATAAATAAACTGATGTGGGCAACACATGACTTGCTCCGTATTTATATGGCAAATTACATGTTGTTAGCTCTGGGATCGTTGTCAATATTTACTTCCGGTTGACAATTAAAAAAAGAAAAAGGAGCGTTACTAAGACGTAACTACGCGTCAATTGTTAACAATAGTCTTCGGTAGGTGGCATGGTGGTGGTAGCTAAAAATATAAGATATCTCTTAAACAATGCATTATATGGAAAAATGTATCAAACAAAGGTTGTAGAAAATGAAATTTCTTACAACTTTTATTCCAATACATTTTTACATTTATCAAATATTAAAGCAAATATTTCAAAATAACGGATGTTGCAAGAGTAAACACCCACTTTCGGTTGACCAATTTTTACCAAAAACTAATCAGATCTAACTTTTATAAAAATGTTAAATATAAAATTTTGCGTTGACCTGATTAATAATTTTTGAGTTAGAACGCCCACAAAAATCTATCACATACAGACCAACAGACATCATCGAGAAAATAGTCAAAATGTGTTCAGGGGACCTTAAAACATGTATTTCCGTTGAAATCTCGAATTTGATTTTTTTCATGAAAACAATACTTTCTCTATACTTCGTATATGGAGAAAGTAAAAATGGCTTATACTTAAGTAAAATGCCATTTAAATACAATGCTGACCCTGCCACCAACAATATCAAGTGGCTGATAATTTTGAAGAATATTCTCACACAGCATCCAGGTCTTCAATGTCATAATTTCAAGACAACTAATAAAAAACTTCATGAACTGCAATCATAAATTAAACTTTAAAAAACCCAAATCCATTCATTACACTTTCATAGTCTTTCTTGCTTTCCCCAACCAATTAATGAAACAAAACTGCAAAGATGGTCATTTTGATATGGCTGTTTTATATATGAATTCAATTTTAAATACACGATTTTGTTTTATGAATTGCAAGTTCAAGTTACTTGTATGAAAAATACACGTGATGCAACAGCAAATATAACTTATGCTTAAATGGCAAAGTTGTACTAACATCAGGGCCATTCTACAACAAAATATTTTGGCTGCATCTCAATTAAGGAATAGAGAGATTTAATAACAATGGCAACCTATAAAATTAAAAGCCACAATAATTAGTTTTCCTGTTGTCTAGGCAAAAGTTTTGCTGCAACTCTTTCAGAATCTATTAAGAACGAGCTTTACTGTTCATTTAAAATTACTTTTTCATACTCAGGTTGACCAACCCATTGATCAACAACATATAAACTAAGGTCACTAGTGATTTTCTGAATACTTTCATATTTGTATCTTAACTCATTTTAACTTAAGAGCGTTAAAAACCAATGCATTAAGAATAAAAAATAACACCTTACCAATAATAAACCATCCCAGCATGAAACAATTGATTAGAGTCTGCATATTAGATTGTCTCATTCTTTCTTCTGGCTGCTCTTCTTCTCGCTGTCTCACTTTTGACGAAATATGAAGAAGCTGTTTAAAAACACCAAAGCCACCTTAAAATGTAAAGAAGAAACTCAAGATTATTATATTGTTTCCATGCAAAATACATTGGATCTAGCTGCCTTAAAAGGTAGTTTCATGAAAAACCCAGCAATACTTACAACACAAAGTAAATACAATAATGAATTTTGACCAAACACTACATCCAAATCCAAATGAAAAAAGTTGTCATTGAGTTCTTAACAAGTAAAGAAATTTATACAAACTATAAAAAACTTGAACAATGAGGACAAAAAATAGCAACAACAAGAATAACAAATGTACTCTTCGCTACTTGTTATGTAGAAAATCTTAAGTGCTTTATGAAAAGCATGGATAAGTACGCAAGCATTTTTATAAACTGCAATTTGAAAATCTTACTAACCTCCTACAACTAGATAAACTGGAATATACTCTCCCTGTGGACAGTCATTGAAGTACATCGATCCAATCACTATCATGCACACTGGAATTACAATTGTAACTCCCAAGATAATGGAGCAGCCAACTGCAATTAAAAAACATCCATCATTTGGCATATGCTTTACAAGGACTTGTGATAACAACTCGTTGAAATTTAATATGAACTATATTGATGACAAGTACTTACTAGTTCCCAGTAGAAGTATAAATAAGTTTTTCAGGAAGTCAAACATTCCTTTGGATGATTTGTGTGCTTCCCGCACTCGACCAAACAGCGAATCGTAGGAAGGCGGAGGAGCTGTAATTTATTAATCAATTATGGAATACACATTATACGACCAATTAATCTGAAACGTACAAGTAGCTATAACAAACCATTTGGATCAATTGTTTCCTCATATGATGGCGGAGGTCCTCTATCATTGCTTCCGTGAACAGGAACAGTCCCTGGGATGTCGTGGTATGAAGGGGGTGGTGTATTCGTTTGTGACAGCGGATCGGGAAGAGGCAAAGGCAATGGACAACTGACAACTGCCTCTTCGTCATAATCCTTTAGTTATAAAATAATAAATGTAAATTATCACGTCGAGACGTTTTACTGCCGAGGCATTGTATTAAGGAAACAAAATTGGCTTTAAAGTAGTTCAGTTCACGTAAACTTCATTATACTGCCCCTCAACCATATTTTTAATGCTTTAAGCTCTATTAATGATGATGACATTTAAATTTAAAATTATATTACAAAAATGTACGGGGTTTTAATTAAAAATAAACACACCTGTTGGTGAAAGAGAGCTCTATACGAAGAAGAGCCGTCGGCCATGTTACCTCATAATTATTCATTCCCTCGAAAGAGAGCAGCACTGCAGTACTAACAAATAACATTTGAAGCTTTGTTTGCGTTTGTGGGTAGTTGTTTGCACAGTCTAGTCTCCTGTCCTGTCTGTGAATGGTTGAAGTGATTTTTTTTACCTTTTTCTTGAAAAATTATTTGTTTAATTTGAATCTATTATTGAAGATCTCTTTTTATTTGGCAATCTATGAAGTTACCTATTTATCGCAGGTGAAAAGACACCTGGCTTTAACTTAAGATAAAGGACACCAATGATGGCATTAGTGAGATAAAAGAGACCATGAGCCATAAACATTCCTTTTTTCGGAAAATGTATCTGCAAATAGATTGTTCATATTTGTTTTAAATACGTGCCTAAGAAACGTAACGATGAATGACAATATACGCCTTGCAAATTAAGTGTTAGAATTTGAATGCCATTGCTGTCAATATCATTAGTCTAGAATCTAAATTTTAACTACATATCAACTTTATTTTTAGGCATGGTTTTCAGCAGAGAACGCGAAAGCATTGCCAACTTCAGCCTGGTATTAATGCATTTCAGTAAAACCTCCGATTACATTAATATTAACATTGGTCTTTCAATTTCTAATGTAGTTTCTTCGGGAATGTTCCATATCGTAAAATCTTAAATTGACGTTACACTGAATTTACACGGTACTGTCACGTAGCTCTTAAGAAAATGGAACGAATTTGGTTCAGATTGCCCTAAAATAAATTTATCAACTCAAGTAATGAGCTTCTATTCTCAAAAGCAACCTATTGAAACATCTTCCAAAAAGAAGAGTCAAGTCTTTGCTATCTTCATCACAAACTTGGTATATTTATAGATGTAAGGTTGACTTTTTATGACCTTCAATATTAGGTTAGTTGAAATGTTTCCTTTTGCTCGTTCATCGGTTATTTGTTCTCCACTCGTCATGCATGGTTTTTATAACCTCACTCATGGCTGAGCTAAGCAATATGGAGAATAAATAAGGTAAATGACTAAAATACATGTCTACCTTGATTTCATTGTATGGCTTTCCATAAAACAACTGATGAAAAAAGTGACGATGAGTACATTAAAATACAGAGGGATACTTAGTTTTCTCAGTATTTAACTTGCACTCCTGATAAGCAAAATTTTGAGCAAGTCAATAAAACTCGAGAGGCTGAATGAAATCAAATACCGGCAGCAACTTCATGCAACAGGAAATGTTTAGCAACTATGGTCAATTTTTAAATTCCCTTTATCTGCTCTGAAATCCTAGAATGCATCCCTATGCCTCCGATGTTATTTCTACCTATGGTAACAATGTTCCCAACAACTAAACTATGTCAATGAATGCATCGACTTCATTGAAGTAATACTATATTTCCAATAATAGTGCTTTAAAACAATTGCTGGATTTTCTCTCAAGCTAAATGAAGATAATATAATGAAAGCTCATTGGCAGTTGCATTGATGAAGAAGTGGTCATCTAATAATACAGAGTACAAGGGAAGATGACATTATAAAATGACATGTAAAAATGAGTTTTTGGAAGTGATAGAAAAACAAACTAGCAGGCAATGTATTAGAATTGACTTATTAATTTGTACCAGATTAAACTTGATACAAATATGAAATAATGTAGCTCCTACCTAGTTTTGAATGAAAAACATCCACTTGCTGGAGTAACGAAAGCACTTGGATATTATAATAATAAAATGAATAATCGGGAAATTTTTAAGCGAATAATCTGGAAAAAATGTATTTCAGAGAATTTGCTACATCTAATTCAAAGAAACCAATAATCCAGCATAGAGATGAAGTAAGGCAGTACGATAGTTACAGCACTGAAAATATACAGCTGCCACTGAATTCTACAGCAGTCTCAACATGAGTGACCCTGTTCTCAAATAGCATGCCATCTTGTCAATTACCAGTCTTTATATCACATAAATGAATTCAGATTCCATCATATTCTCTTATACAAAAGACAACAAAAGCTTCAGGAAGTGCTACTACCACTATTAGAAATAACAGCAAGATTTAATTCTGAACATTAGTTTGGAAGTTTCCAGAAAGATTTGTCCTACAGTAACATAAATACAGCCATTTGTTCAAGTTAAAGCATACAAATGAAATTATCTTCATCATATATACAAATAAATTCCAATACATAAAAATTGACCAAACTGTGTAAAAAGCTAGATATTATATTGTATCATTACTACAGAAATATCAGTGGTTCCTTCAAGTATTAATATATGAAAATTAAAACTTCAAATATCCTTTTTCAAATTACAATGAAAACAATTACTTTGCTTTTTATTTTGAATTTTACAATACAACAGAGTTAAAAGTCATTTCTTAAATTGTTCTACTAGTATCCGCTTAATTTTTTACTCAGCATTGTGAAATTAGGCCATTGAATGTCATTCTTTCATAAACATTTCCAAAGATGTTAACATTTATTTGCAAGGGATCATATCCTTTTCAGAGATTCAAATAATGTAAATATTACCCAAAAAATATCAGTTGCAATATATTATCTTAAAAAGTTACTGTGGATATAAACTGATGAATTTGAATGAAAAATAAATAAATTAAAGTTAACTTGCATCAAGTTTATTAGGAATAAATAAACTCATCCTTACATAATGTAAGATCTTAAGATATCGTTCTTTACCACAAAAGAAAATGTCAATGACTTCACATCTGGGAAATGTAAATTCAACAAGCGATTTTCAGAAGCAAATAGAGGGCCAACCAATAGAAATGATATGTCGATAGTGATTTATCTCCATAAATTTCAAATTTATAAACAAAAACTTAATGAAATACAACGCCTATCACTGGTTCACCAACTTTTCATAATTTCAGTTTCTTACATTTTAGGGCAAATATAATTAAGGAACAACACAAGGAGATGTAATGTAACTTAATATAAACTGTTTAGGCAATGACAAGTCCTACCACTTTACTAATATATTATTTAACGAACATACCACATTTTAAAATATGAAGAACAATGAGGGGATTCAATAAACTCACATACAAGCAATTCATTATGTACAACATAAAACCTGCCAATGATATTACATTTTTTACAGATGATCTAAAAATTCTTTCCTGAAGCCATCATTGTAGCACAACATCAGTAGAATTTTCATCAACATCAATTTCAAAAATTTAAGGTTCCAAAAGATTGGCAAGTGAAATATGAACAGCTTAAAGCAAAACCTATTGAATAGGAATGCAAATGTATCCAATGGCAGTAACCTTTAATTAAACAAAATACTTCCGGGTTAATTTCAGTGTCTTCACCTCAAAACAGCTGAAATGCCATTAGCATTAAACAGCAGGCAATGAAGCAGGAAACTTCCTAAGTAACTTGCAGCCAAAATAGAATGGATAATCAAGTGGCACAGACTAACAGTAGCACGCAAGTGCGAATGGGCTGATAAGATGCAATAAACCCTGAAAACTATTTCTCCAACCACTTCACAGAACTTTACAAGTTATATCTTAACAGTCTTTATCAATCTTTCTAATGATTATTCTACATCCATTTTATCTTCTGTGCTACCCTGTTGTTGGTTTCCTTCGCTTGGTTTAGAGTTTTCCCCTTCTGCTTTCGGTTGTTCTTTATTCGGAGGTGGGGTTGCTTTCGGTTTTGGTTTGTTGATGACTGCATTCACAGTGCTCTCAAAAGCCTGAAAAGCAATAAAAAGTAGATTCAATGTAAAAAAATTTTATGCTAAAAATTTTCCATGTTAGCCAGAATATTACATTTTTTTCTCTCACTTAAAATTATAGTGATTTTATTGATAAAAATCCCTTATTGGTAAGGGAAATCCATTTGCTATACTGTATTATAGTGCTTAACGATGAAAATATATCAGGTTCATATTTGTTACATTGTACAATATCACCACTAGACAAAAATCTGAGATGAAAATCCACCAACTTCAGTCGAGGCCAAGCTTTAACCCTCATCACCAACACAGTCATTGAACTACAAGCACACTCTGGGTTACATAAGCCTTGACTTACGTAAACCTGCACTTATGTAAGCAGTCCCATAAAATATGTAAGAAATTTTTTTGTTATGCCTACAGTAGGGGTTTTCGTTAGCAAGCTTGAACTAAATCTATATGTATGTATGCAGAGAAAGAACGCAAGGCATGGGTTGTAATGCGATATTCCCGCTTTGCTACTCAGCCAATGTTCTAGCAAATTTTTAGCAATATGTAGCGACTTCGGTTTTGAATTATGCATGTAATAAGGCCACAGCGGCTACCTACTAATCTAGTGAATCGATGTAACAATCTACCTAATTCTAGCGACTGGCTACTATTGCGGCGTATATCTGCACTCGTAGAATTATAATTTTTTATTGGTCCAATACACAATTATACTATTGTATAGGACAAGTCAAGAGTATATAAAACAAACATATGAATACAATAATAGATTACATTGTTGTTACATGCCTGTGTGGTTTCTCTCCCAATCCCTTCAGTCTTTTTCTGATCATGGACGCGGATGCTTGATCTCTTAACGTGTGTGTTCGCTTTTGCACAAATTAACGGAAGTGTGGCCCTTGTAATAATGGCTGATAAGCATTTAGTATTTAGCATTTTAGTGAGCAACTCTTTCGGAAATTCTCCTATAACGATTAGTGGCTTTCCCCTAACTGCATAATACGTTAATGGTTTGAATTGCCTTCGTTTTAGCATGGAAATTAGCAGCTTGACAAAATTGACATTCTACGTTTTGTTTACCAAGAAAATGCCAATTGGATGCTGCGAAAGCAAATTGCACATAGTAAAAACCGACATTTCACCTTGCATAATATATTATTGATTTACATCGAGGATTCATTTATTCATCTTCCAACTCACACACCATTAGTCTTAATTTTCTTTGTAAGTTCCGTTTTCTGTAAACTATATCACTCGCATTGGCCACTGCATTTACATGCCTCTATTTTAACAGAGTACTTGTACCATATATACGTATTTTAATTTTCAGAGATAGCTTTTTCAAAACAGCTTCACATACCGAATAAACGCCTTCGGGGACTGGATCCGACCCACGGACCACAGTTTCCCCACCTCTGCTGTACTTTTCGTAGTAAATTTTGAGTTGTGCAATGGGTGCTGGATGCATCACTTACATAACCCAGTATAGCCTGTATATCTATCAGTAGGTAGGCATTTTCTTCATCTATTTTTTCAAGTTTTTACTATCCTATTTGTTTTATGGATGAAGAGCAAGGTAGGAATACTGCTGATCATTGTCTAAATCCCAGATTAAAAAAGGTGTCAGGAAAATTAATTCTAAAAGGCAGAAAAAATTAGAATTGCTCAGTCTTTGAAGAAGTACAGTTCCTGAAACCAACATACATCTACGGTACAAAATTTAGACAAATAAATTTGTGCTAATTCAACAAGGCATCCTGAGAACCAATGAAGGAAAGATTTGAAGAACTTGAGAATCATAAATCCAACTTTGTTGTAGAAAAGTGAGGTGAAGGATTCCATCACTTGTGAAGAGTTAACATCAAAGGCAATGGAAATAATGAGAGAATTAAAACTTCCTCAAAAAAATTAAAGCAAGCATGAGATGGACAAAATGAATGATGTGACAGGAAGGCCTATCTTTATGATGCCACTTCTCTTGTGCAATGTTTGCCCAAAGATTTCATTATAAAATTGATTGCAGCACATCATACAAACACAAAAACACATTATGCTTGGACAAATGAGAAATATAAAAACCAACTCATGTTTATTTTGACATACCATCAAGCAGTCAATGTGAAAGGTGCCAAATCTGTACATATTGTTAAAGTCTACCAGAAATGAGAGGTCATGGATCATTGTCATGCTTGTAGCTTTGGCCAATAGGCAAAAACTGAGCCCATATAAAGCATAGAACTATGCTAAAAAGTAACTATCAGGAGTGATCTTTGGTGCCCAGAAGAAGGCATGGATAAATGGAGACCTTTTAACAGCTTGAATGGTTGAGTGGGTTACTGCATAATGGAAGAATGATTGTACTTGGTGCATTCAGAGATCATTTAACACAGGAAATATTAAGAGGATATATCAAGAATGAGGTCAGGCTCAACCCTGTGAAAGTTACTCATCGAGAAAAAGAAATAACTTTGTGGAAGTGACAAAGTTCTTTCTTTTTCTCGATTACGAGGATAGTGTTAGTACACAATCACCAACATAGTCATAATTCAAGGTGGTATGACAATACAACAGTGTTGAATGTAGCAATTTATTAACCCCTTCAGGGAAAAAACAAATTCCTGTGTTCACGCAGTGGGTCAAAAGAGCCTGGGAAAAAATAACCTCCGAGTCCAAAGTATATGGATTCAAGTAAATGCTCAATATATAACAACATATACAGGAGTGAAGATGATGCCTACTTGGAAGAAGACAATGATCCTGATAACCCAGAACCTGCTACAAATTCAAATAATGAAGAAGAGGAAAATGATTTTTTTTTGTATTTTTAACATTTTTAAAAAATCTTAGGGTTCATCATATTTATAGCCTTATATTTAGGTATTACTTCCTTTCTGCTAAGTGCTCTACCTTGAATAACCTAACCACAATTTATAAAAATAATGTACCATTCATTAGTGTGAATGCGAGTAGAATAGAATACTTATAGTCCCAGCCACACGAGCAGTAGAAACATTATAGTCATCACGACTATAATGTTTCTACTGCTCGTGCGGCTGGGACTATAAGTATTCTACTCGCAATCAGGTTATTTCACTTGGGTTACGACGCTATGTTGCCAAGTTTCCAATTTTGCTCAGTTCATTGGTAGCTGCTGACAAGTGAAGTTCTATGCTCCAATAGATCCGGATAAAGAACGTTCAGGCTTTCCGCTGTTGCTGAAATACGATTGGAAAGTGTGAGCAATCCCGTCAACAGCACTCGTCAAGAAATTTTGTGCGGAGAGGGAAATTTACGACCTCTTATTGGCTGGTATTTTCTTTCCCCCATCCCACAGGTCTAACTGTAGACATGCCTCACCCGCACGAAATGCTGGAATGAACTGTACTTCTCCTGAGCATCCCAAACTATCTACCACATGCTAGCTAATATAACAATGACAACTCCTGTCAATTGCAGATTAGGTTCCTAATGACTTCAATCTATTGTAGCAAGAGCTATTAATCCCATCAATGCAATTACGAGTATGTACTCACACTATGCATGCTGTCTGCATGGTGTTAGACAAAGTACAGCTATGTGAAGCATGACATTGAAAGAGTTAATGAGATAAAAGGGACTGCTAAAGAGAATGTACAATTACATGAGGATGAAGGGCATTAAAAATAATATAGAATAATATTTAAGGATACACAGCATTTAAACCAGGGATGGACACACTATAGTCAATTGACCTCATGCAGCACACAAAGCTATTATGAATGCAAATCCTGAAATGTAATGCAAATACTTTTATGCAGTTTTATTGAAACTATAGTTTCTGGTGAGGTTATTACCCTAACATCTTTACTAACAATTTTCACCAAGTCAACCCCTTATTTTAAATTTCCTATGCTAACTATAATGTGTAAAAAGTCTGTCGACCCATCCTAAACTAAATGAATAAAAGGATAATTTTTCCATATATCATTTCTTAAATAATATATGCTGCTTCATAAACTCTCCTCTCTAATTAATAATTTTTAAATAACAGAATTAAATCAAGTCTTGTTAGAATTAACACTTCTATGTTATTGTGATTTAGAACATTTAATAGCTTTTTCAAAATTATCCAAAAACTAACAAATATGTACATTTTGATAAAACAATAATTATTAAATAGTTATGTAATATAGCTCCTGCCACCACGATGTTGCCAGCTTGAGACTAACATTCCACTCCTCAGACCAATTGCCTCCTATTTTAAACCGAGTTATCAGATGAAATACAATATTTAGCTCTTTGATAATGTCTCTTAGGTTTCAGATAACATTATGAAGTATTTTGTAAGCACAATATCACATTTTGGGAGATAAAACTGACCAGATGAGATTTTTGAGTCAAGCACACAGATTTGATAGATCTGCATAGTAGGATACTACAAAAAAATTGTGTTTCTGTCCAGACAATCAACCAGTGAATTTCTACATAGCTAATGATTTGATTTCAACAAAACTATCACTGTTTATTCACTGTCACCTGCATTGTGTTCTATAGGTGTCATTAATTCCAACCATTCCAATAAAATAAATAAAGTCATTTTCTCTTATTTAATTTTGTCCATACGAATAATACGGAAACGAG
The DNA here is from genome assembly GCA_028673005.1 of Tanypteryx hageni. NCBI lineage: Eukaryota > Metazoa > Arthropoda > Insecta > Odonata > Petaluridae > Tanypteryx > Tanypteryx hageni. Next base: position 180,907,600 of record CM054114.1, read on the forward strand.
TGTAGCAGCTTCATTATTAAAATTACTTAAAATCAAGATACAAAGTCAGGACTTGAACCCAGGTTTGAAGAAAAGAATGAAGTTTTGTTTTCAAACTGTCTAATTTCAAGTGACCAAAATTGTGCCTTGAACAACAAAATTATTAGATATTTTAATCAAAATTTTTTGTTAACCTAGCAACCCAATTGTTGCCTATTATGTTCTCTAATAGCAGTGAGGAGGGGCATGAGGTTATTGCTAGCAGCACACTCAAATGGCACACTGTCATGAGAGTGGAATAAGAGTAAGGGCCATTGGGGAAATAGAGGGATGGGGAATACAACAATACAGGGAAATAGCGAGAGAGAAAAAGGAAAAATGGAAGCAGCATAAAATGTCTTTAGTTGCTGTAATACATTGTAACTATATGGTTAGTCATACTCTCTCGACATTTAATGTTTCTCAAAATTTTCCGCAGTAGAACTGCAGACTCTTTACTACCATAAATACCCTCGTATAATGCGCACCCTCGTATAACGCACAGGGATGTTTTCAGCCTCATAAACTATGATTTTTCTATATATCCGCATATAGCACAGTGTTTTTTAGCGTTACCGTTCCAGAATAAAGTAGGTGGTGTAACGTGGTCTAAAGCAATGATCGAATTATTGGTATTATGTATTGGTAACATAACGAAAGTGCGAAATGAAATTTTCGAATAATGTTCCAAAAGAACATCAGCTAACTCAATCATTACATACTCGATGTTTACTTACAAGGTGATATTAGGATATACACAATAATTCAATTATATTAATTTCATAGTATGGCATATGACATTGTTTGAGCTAATAAATTGAAGGAATGACGATAATCCTATGTCGAAGGCTTTTACATACGTTTTAGTCACGCCTGAGGTGGACGGGTTCGCCCAACCTTCAGCTTTAACCTTATTAGAACACTCTGGAGCACATAAAAATAATAGCAAATAACCATAATTAACTACCGACTCTAAGAATCAAGAATAAACCACGTATGAATGCTGAGAGAAAAGTAGGGAACGATAACTTGATTTAGTTCTACAAGAAGCATAAACTCCCAGCGTACTCAAAGGCATCAGCTGCCACTGTTTCTAATTGTTAGTAGTACCAGTACCTCACCACCAGGTCAGACACCAGTGTAGGGTGACGTCATGCGTAAGATGACGATTCCGATAACAACATCGAAGAAGAATGGTCCAGTGACGAAGAATTTCTTGGCTTTTAAAATGAATAAATACTGAATTCATTCTTTTCATATCTAATTAATTTATGTTTATAGAATTAGTTAATAAATTTTAACTATTATCTATCTTACTTTTCGTAAAAATCACCAATAAAATTATGAGGATACCCGGGCAGTAATTAATGTGCCAAAATTGTGGAAATATGGGGTCAAATGAAAATAGGAAGATTATACCCTCGCATAACACGCATCCTAATTTTTAACTCAAATATTTCGAAAAAAGTGCACATTATACGCATGGTATTTACGGTAATACAAAAAACCTATAAAAATCTGATATGACATTCTCCACACAGGGTAATGAAAATGATTACAAGTTGCTCTCTACAACAGATTCCTCAAGAATAACTATCAGCAATTACAATCATGAATAATATGTCTCACTTTGAATAATTTTCAAATTAAAAATACAAGTAAACAGAATTATTTGTTGCTTTGGATAAAATAGTGATGTGCACCCTATTGCTAATGTCAGATTATTGCGCAAAATATTCATGATCAACATTACAGTTGGTTGTGCTGCCATCGTTGTCAATAAATACAAGAAAATTTGTTTACAAAATACAATGCTAGATGATAATGGGATAATTTCTATCAAGACAAAAATTACTGTTGGCAGCACTGGGATCATCAACTATTCGAAAATTTTATTACAGAAACCAAGCTGTCACCTAGCGGCATTCAATTTGCCAAACAAATTCTAGAGAAAAATCGACACATGAACAAATGAATTATTTCTTGCAACAGTTACTGTATAATTAACAAAAATCTACCATAACAGAGGTAAATTAACATTTATTTGTTGTTTTTATTGAACTGCCCAAAGACTGATAACCACTCCTTCATCGAGCCACAGCTGATACAAACAAAAATAAAATTGGGAGACATTAAACTCAAGAAACGTCAATAGTAAAGAATAATTTCAAGCTCAAAAAGAGGGCAATTAGCAGATCTTCCTTTCGACTCAACTGTACCTCTCTGAAACAATGTTCTATGAAAAAGTGTTTCTAGCAAAAGTTATGGAGAACTATATTATCTACAACTTTGATAATAACAAATATTTACATTAATGGAAAGGAGATATTTGGCAAACAGAAAACTGACGAGTAAACCACCACTTCCAGTTGACCAATTTCAACCAAAATCTAATAAGTTTGATTTTCTAATAAAATGTTTTATAAAATTTTGTGGCAATTTCATTAGTAGATTTTTTGGTTGGAGCCCCCACAAAATTCCTTTTGGAAAATTATTGTCAACAAAGATTCTGAAAATCCAGCATATTAATAACATTCAATGGGTGTCAAGTAAAGATGGTTCTCCTAGATCACTTGTTACAGATTAGAAATCATGTCTTGTTCATCTAGAATCTTTTGCATTTTGCAGAATCAGGAAATACTATCTAATCTAACCAATGCAAAGGAATTCGGAAGACACTGAAGGATTTTTAGGATCAAACTAATGGTACATTTTTTGCTGAATTTCCTTCCTATTTTTAAGACATTTTCCATAAATTTTAAAAGAGAAAATGTTTAGTTGAGCCATGTAAAAATGCATGTGGAAAGATTACACTGGTCAGCATTGATTTTGATGTTTCCAAACATGTAGCTGTTTTAACCAATTTTTTATGCTGATTGCGAAAACGAAAGCCAATTTTGGCTATAATGCATGGTTTTGTTGCAAACAGCACAGGTGTTTTTTTTTCAAAATTTACGTAAAAATTGTGTGGGACTATATAACAATGCATGTGTAGACATATATACTTCATAATATATGATCATGTTTAAGTGATAAATGGATTTACTAGACCAAGGCTAGAGGTTGGCTAGACTAAAAGCCAAGAATCAGCTTTCTGCAGGTACAGGTTTTTCATAGTACAAGCATCATGAACAAGAATTAGTTTCCTATTTTTCTGAACTTGCCTCAATGGTGTATTGCAATAACATTTGTGCCTTAACGAACTACTTTGGAATTGTCTATCAAGCAATTGAATGGTGGGTGTTTATAGACTTCAAAGAGAAGCCTCAAAGGAGTTCTGCTACATAATGGAAACATGTATGCATCGATTCCTGTGGCACACTCAGTGCATTTGAAAGAAAGTTATGCAAGCCTTAAACTTCTCTTGGAGAAAGTACGATACAAAGATCATGATCGGTTTTTGTGTGGAGATTTCAAAGAGAATGGTTTATTGCTTGGTCAACAGTTTGGATACACAAATGCCATGCTTTTTGTGTGATTGGGATAGCCGAGCAAGAAATGAACAGTGGGACTAGAAGACTATGGCCACCTCGGAAAAGTCTTACACCTGGTTCAAAAAATATAATGCACGAGTCATTGAGTGATCCTAAATATGTACTGTTATTCCCCTTGCATATTAAAGTGGGTTTGATAAAAGTTTGTAAAATCCCAGAATAAGAAAAATGATAGCTTAAAATACATTTGCAGAAAGTTTCCTTCACTCACAGTCAACAAAATAAAAGAAGGAACTTTTATAGGCTCTCAAATCCGAAAGTTGTTCCAGGACAAGGAATTTAAAGAAACTATGGACGAAAGTGAAAAACAAGTATGGAACAGCTTCAGAAATGTTGCCCATAACTTCTTGGGAAATAACAAGGACACAAATTACAATAAGATCGTGGAAGATATGCTGGAGAACTTTCGAAATATGAGCCTAAAGGTGCACTTTTTGCACTCTCATTTAGACCATTTTCCCGAAAACCTAGGAAGCATTAGCAAAAGAACAGGGCGAAAGATTTCATGAGGATATCAACGAAATGGAGACGAGGTACCAAGGACAGTGGAATGTGAATATGATGGCCGACTATTTTTGGATCCTGAAAAGTGAGTTCCCACTAAGAGAGTTCTGGAAGGAACTCAAACAAACGGAAATTTAATCCTTTGAACACCTAAAAATGGGCATAAATATGATAAATTTTAGTACAGGCAGTTCCTGCTTAACATGAGTTCACACAACACAAAATTCGCTTTAGCACGATTTACCATTTGGGGAACCTGTACACTTTACACAAAGAATTCCCAGTTTTACACAAGTTGCAACACGAACTATTACGTAAAAATAAAATAAAAAATGTTGCCATTAAGGCAACATGTATATTAATTTATATTTATTCATAAAATACTATATAATATATAATTTGCAGTCTAAAGTCACAGTAAAATTTCACGTAACAACTTTTTGTGACATTTACCACGAATGAGAGAAAGACGAAAAAGAGAAACTGCAGACAAATGAGGGACCACTTGACTAAAACATGCAAAATAAGCATTTGAAGACGAATTCTGATTATAATGCCTTTTGCGAAAAAAAGCACGCTTGTAGTTGTACATGTAAAACCAAAAACAGTATCAAAACATAAGACACATCACGACCATAATGAATATCAAATACAGGCACCCCTTGTTTAGCGCACTTTCGCTTTTATGTGGTTATCAAATCATGAACTTTTCATTTAACGTGGTAATAATTTTCTCATTTGTGGTTTTAATTCCAAGGATTTATAGGCATCTTGATTTTTTGTCTTATTTATCATCTTTATTCGTACAATTTATCAACTTTTGAAAGCCAAAATGAAATAACAGTCGCATGCACCTAATAAAATATTTTAATGAAATTTTTAGTCTCATGAAACTTTAAATTCAGGCTAAACCTTAACAAGCAACAAGTGAAGATATAAAAAGGAATTTTTATATAGCTAATACTTTAATATGAATAAACTCTATAATATAATTATGATAACCTTTCTGCTTGCATGGGCGTAAAAAGTTTCAAAAGTGTCTACCAGCTTTTGAGTGATGTGGGGGTCTCTATATTTAACCTTTAATCTTTTTACAGTTGAGAGAATGACAATGTCAGAATGTCAGAAGTCAGTGGCAAACGTAAGAATGTTTGGTACATAAGTAGTAAGAAGTTTGATAGTATCTATTGTTTCATTAATGAAAATACTGACTTATCCATTCATTTTGCTTAAAATCAACGAAAATATACTGCTAGTTCAGAGTAATTCAGCTTTAGATACTAGTAGGAGTGAAACTGTTGATCACCAACGAGGTTTTCAATGGCCTTTTCATAGGGAAAAGTTTTCAGAATAATCTTAATTAAATAAAAATAAAAAGTTTTTAAGATAAATAAAAACTTACTATCAATAATAATTACAATAAATAAAAACTTACAATTATTAGCAGAAATATCCCTTCAAAAAATGTAAGAATACCTGTATCAATACAAATCACATTAAAATAAAGAGACTTGGTATGCTTGTAATTTGTTCAGATTCAAATCAACAATATAAATACAGAAAAGGAAAGCTAAGATTATACAGTACAAATAATGTGATAACTGTTGTCAAAATAATGAAATTATAAAAATAAACAACTAAAAACAAAACAATTTAAAAAATAAATATGAAAACTGCCACTAATACTATATATCTATCTTCCCACGCAAATTCAAATTAACATTTATCGCAGCACCAATGCGTATAACTGGTGGCCGAGGTGACTAAATTAGGTGAGGTAGCTTGAACCCTGCAAGCAGCTTTGAATTTTTTCAGTTTAGACGGAGTCCAAAACACACACACATATATATATATATACACACACACAAGGTGCTACCCAAAAGTTCCGGGAATTTGAATAGCACATGCAAACCGCTTGTAGTATGGACAATCGCTGCTAGGTAGTGCTGGCAGTATCCTTTGTGAATAAGTGTAACACGTGGCGGCTAGCTGAGTGCATGTGTTCGCAAGTTCTGTGCGTTTTTGTAACGTCGTGTTTAAGTGGTTTTGCGAATTCATTTCAAACCGAAATGGCTGATGTTAAGGAGCAAAGAATTTGCATCAAATTCTGCTTCAAACTCAGCAAAACGGCAGCAGAAACACAGAATGCTTAAACAAGCATTTGGTGATGATGCTTTACGTCAAAGCAAAACATTCCTTTGGTACAAACGTTTCAAGGACGGATGGACGTCTGTCGATGACAATGAGCGTTCTGGTCGACTGTCAACAAGCACAACTCCGGAGAAAACGTTGCAAAAGTGCACGAGGCTATCCTGGCAGACCGAAGGCGAACAATCCATGATGTTTGTGACATCGTCGGAATGTCGTACAGGACGTGTCAATGCATTTTGTTGGAGGATTTGAACATGAGACGCATTGCTGCAAAATTTGTTCCGAGACTGCTGAGCAACGACCAGATAAAACCATCCTGTTGCTGTCTGCAGGGAGCTTCAAAATGAAGTTAGAGATGACCCCAACTTCATCTCCAAAGTCATAACTGGTGATGAATCTTGGGTTTACCCTGAGACAAAGCAGCAGTCGTCACGGTGGAAGTTGCCACATTCACCGCGGCCAAAAAAGCACATCAAGTTCGCAGCAATGTTTTGAAGTGGCTAAGGGTGAACATCTGATGCAAGCGCCCAGAAAAATGGCGCAACAATGGGTGGGTGCCCCACCATGACAATGCGCCCACACGCCACTTGTTATTAGGCAGTTCCTGGCTTCCAAAAACATGACAGTCATCCCCCACCTCCCTACTCTCCTGACCTCGCCCCCTGCGACTTTTTCCTGTTCCCCAAAATGAAACTCCGCTTGAAAGGGCAATGTTTTAACACAATTGAGGAGATCTGGGCAAAATCGCAATAGGTGCTTAACACACTCACACCTGCGGACTTCCAAGGATTCTTTGCATCATGGAAAAAACTCGGGGAACGCTGTATAACTACTTTGAAGGGGATGGTGGAAATTAGGACTTAGCGTAATTTTTTTTATGTACCAAGTCCCGGAACTTTTGGGTAGCACTTCCTATATATACATATATATAAAATATATGTGTGTACATAAAGCCAAGTTAATATAAAAGTTGGTAAAAATAAGATGGTCATTGATGCAGAATGATAGTTTAAATGACCTCCTAATGATAAAGCTCAATGGGCCATTGTATCAGCATGAACATGCTATAGATCAATGATATTTTGCAATTAAAACTATACACCATAAAAAGGGCCATAAGCACCATCTGTCTGTAGGATATGAGACTACCTGTGAGAAGTAAATGCACAACAAATAAAGAAAACTAGAATTGTATGATTTATTATGTTTTAATTTTTGTAAGTTTTAAACTTTTATTGTCTCTAAGAAATCTTAATATGCCATTTTAAACTTTAAAATGTTTTCTTCGTGTACTATTGTAATTTTATACTAAAAATTTTTTAATGAATAAACTTTCATGCGCAATCAGAACTAAGGTAAAAATTATTTATTTTTGTTCCGAGTCTTGGAGTATGGCAATTGAATTTTTGCTTTGGTGACTAGATCTTGGCAAAAATTTTAAATGCTTGTCTAAAACTATTTTAAATACACCCTAATTTTTCATTCAAATCACTTGGTACATTTTTTCCATTTGTCCTGGCACTCAAAAAGGTAAAATCAGACATTGAATCCCAGTAACTCACCTGTAGCTCCTTCCTCATATCTGCTACTTTTACAGGAGGATCACGGAAGAGGGGACAAGATGTCAAACTAGATTGCTTCTCATCCAGCCAAGACTGTTTCTCATTGACTGCTTGAGATACTGTATTCACTTCAGCTTCTGTCAAGTGATTGAAACGTTCATCGCCACTCTGGAACATTTCAACAGCCTTTCTAGCTCTAATTAATGACCGTGTAAAATCTTCTATCACCACTCTTCTATCTTCATGCTCTGCATACCTGTTGTGAATTGGGTCGCTGGAAGTCTGTTGGAGAAAATCAAAAAGTTTACACATTTATTTATTAATACACTTCACTAATTATATCAAATAAAACCTATACAAATTACAACAGGAGTATACCGCATTAGTCTGAATATAGTCCCCCGCCCTATTTCTGAAGCCTCATTTTTGGGAAAAAGTTTGAGCCCCATTACAGACCTCACTTTTAATATTCTAAAGAACGAGTTTCAATATGTACGAGCAATTTAGATAGAGCTATCAATTTACAATGAAACGGTGACATCACATTTTGAGTGTTATAGTTGTAAGCATAATTTAAATATGTATCAAGTGTTACTGAACTAAATTCGAAAACTTTGCATTTACAAATGTTAATTAAATTCCATTAGTATCCTTCAGATGCCGTTGACAATGGCTACTTGAATCGTGCCTGTATAAAAATAATTATCACCAGATTTCCAGTTAACATTCTTTTCATAATTTATTTTACCCCTTTCATTACTTCCGATATTTATGCTTTGGAATATCACATCAAGGAATACATTCTGTAGATAGTTGAAACACCTTCAACACCTCGGTATGATTTACATAAGTAATACTTTTATAATGTGACTGCATTATATATAATCAGAAGCTGTGCAAGCTGCACAATGTAATCAGCTGATGGGTAACAAAGATAATTTCTTTCGTCATAGTGACATTTTCTCTAAAATAACGATAGGTGTCAACACTACATATCAATCTTTGGAACTTAAGGAAGCAATGAAGTTGGCCTATCAATGCTTTCAAAGTGAAAACTTCTGCAATTCCCACTATTATGAAAATACGAACGTTTAAGGCAAGGATTCCAAAGAGTGAACAAAAAGAATTGAGTTAATGAGGCATATGTATCAAGAAATTCTCCATAAAACTATTAAATCAAGTGAGGGCATTAATTGTTACCTATAATTACTGCCGGCGGTGATATTTTCGTTTGCTAATTTTTTGGGCGCGAATATAATCCCCCCTAACTTTCATTACTAATATTTTGAACAAAAAAGGGGGGACTATATTCAGAATAATAAGGCAATTGCCTTCACCACAGCAAGAGAAGACTGCATAATTCTTATGATCTAGAAAATTAATAGATGCAAACTTATAGACCTCCATGACATAAAAGCTGCCAAAAGGATTTAAGACATTGTCAAATAAAATTTCCCTCTATTCTCATAGGGGAGGTTCCAGCCTCCTATCAAATCATCAAATCCGGTTAAAACTTCCAATTCTTGTAAACTTAAATTCCCCAGCACATTTTAAAATATCTAATTCCTAGATTTAATGGTTAAATTACATCATTACAGTTCTCAGTAAAATTAATGGATTCACTTTGCTAATTAGGCAGACAGACAATATTTTACAAATTCTTTTACCTTAAGTACATTGAGCTTATCAACATAAACTTGTCGATTGCAGTCTTCTCCTTCTTCATACAGCCAATTCTCTAAATCATCAAGTTGCCGCAAGATAGAACTGCATTCATTTTCTGCTACGAAAGAAGTTAAGGCACCACCACTAAGCTTCCCTCGTAGATCATACAAATATTCCTCAAGAGCATTTCTAGCATCTATTCTTTCTTTCTCCATCTTATCCTGAGAAACCATTTTACACTGCAAAACAATAGCATTAAGATGAGAGGAAAAATTGCCAGGCACCTCAACTTTACAATTCTTACAAAATTAATAATTTACCTCCTGTTCTGTATAATTATTTAACTCTGTCTGGGAGTAGCCATATGTGAATGCTTCAATAGGAAGCTCAATTGTTTTAACAAGAGACTTCTTTTTCTTCCCATCCTTCTTATCTGCACTATCACCTTCTTCCTGCAAATTCAAATAAATTAATATATATTAGAATTTAATTTAAAATATAATTAATGACAAGCAAATTGCATCATATACTTCTCATTTAAAGAACCTTTTTAATGCAATCCAGCATAACACCAAATGAAATTTGATCTAACAATGCATTTACCATATCTGCCTGAATACAAGCTGATGTTATTTATCAAAATCTATCATGAACTAATCACCCCTCGGCTTCAAGTCTGAGAAACAATTTGGGGTTAGGGTTAAGTTTCGTAATCACCCATAGATGGGAGCACCTCTCCCATTGCCATAACGTTCAAATGATATTACAGTAATCCCTCTCCAACCGCGGTGGATATGTTCCTGGGTTGACTGCGGTTGGAGAGGGCCAAGGCATATGGAAAATAGGGGGTTAAGGGGAATGATCCTTGAGAGACATACCTTAAATCTTATAATGCATACAAAACATGCTTAAAAATGTTGACAGCCATGTGGAGAACTATGGGTAATTAAGACTGTAGGCCACACTTTTGAGAAAACTTAATTAAAAGGCCTGTGCATTTCCTCCATTTTTGCGAGTGATCATCGAAACAATTGGTTTAACATAAAAGAGGTCCACCACTTAAAAAATATTTAAACTATAAAATGTTAGCAACAACACTATTCTGACTGTGTAGATCAGAGGAGCCCAACCTTTTTACATGGCAGGCCACATGCGTAGTTGTGAATGCTTCGGAGGGCCACATTGGAAGAGACAAGAGCTTTGGCAAGCCAGATGCGTGTTTACATTATAATTACCAATGGATTCTGTGGTCTCATATTAGCGAAAATCAAGTCTAAATAAATTACTAGTGTTAAAGCTCCACCAGAAAAGTTTTGAGACAATAATTACACTGAAAAAATATAAAATTGTTTATATCAAATTTTACCGATCACCTTTTCAGCATAGCTTCGTGAGTCACATGGGGACCACATTTTGCCCACGGGTTGGAGATCTCTGGTATATATTATATTTATCGCCTTTTATATTAGACTGTGTTATCAAAATTCACACTGCGCAGTTATGTAGGCAATCAGTCCGACGAATTTGGAGCGGTTTTGCATACATTTAGGCGCACGCGGGAAAGCCGAGGAAAATGAAAACCACGGCTGGAGAACCCGCAGTTGGAGAGGGACTACTGTACTATATTTTTCGTTAAGTAAATATCTGACCTAAAATTAATATTAATCAACTAGCATAATTGCCCATCAAATATGTCTGAATTAAGTATTAAGTTAAAATAAAAATGAAATAAAAAGTTAATGAAACCAACTTCTCTATTCACTAAAAAGTAACAATAAATATAAAATTCACATAATTGAATGTTCCAGACAGTAACAATAGTTTTAGGTGAATAGACATTGTATGACAAAGAAATACATTATGCTATACAATTCTTAAATGCTCAAAATTATTTTTAATTTATGGAACATTTAATTTTGTCTCTTATTTCCTCTCTCTGAACTAAGGAGAATGGTAAGAATAGCTTATGCTAGGCCCGCTTCGATTCCTTATCTCTTAGTGATCAGTGATAGAGGATACCTTAATTTTTTATTTTGTTCTCATCAGGCAAGCAAATGGGTGTTATGTAACACTCGTAGTATCAAAGTATCAAAAGTTGTTAACACTAATGTAGCGGTTTATAGAATTTGTTTTGTTTTTTGTCAATAAGGATCTCGAATAACACAATCCATTCAATCCTCAAGGGAACCTTTCACTAAAAATACAATATTATGACGAAATATTGTGTTCTTAGCATAATTTGAGCGATTTCGAACCAAAGGCAAAAATCGACGATAACAATAAGAATCTGCGTATATTTTTCTTTAAAATGATCCGTCCAAAGATAGTAGATAGTCAATTACTTCTAAACTAATTTTGCAAAATAAAAAAGCCTGCAAGTGAAAAAAAGGGATTTTTAACTCTTCTCTTATGGAGATTTGTATAGAGCGTTCCGGACAAACATACCAACAGAACCTGGGCTTTCATTATCTTTATAATTACTCAATATCTGTTCATCTGTCCCCCCTTTTATCTCTTGAACTGTTTGTCATAGAGAAGTGCTGTACACACCATTTTGTTTCTGCACAAACAGGAGACCCTGGAAAAACTATTTTTGTTCATGTAAGTGTCCCGGATTTGACTCTGGGAGACCATTATATTTTCCCATATGTTTACACAGGAGTTTAGATTTATTCAAGGTGCGAGACATTTCTTTCATCCATTAAATTAGGTAAATATGGACCGAATTTGTTTTTGCTTTATTTGACGGTTAAAACTATAAAATATCTAGTCCTGTGATGTTTAGCTGTTACATGGAATAATTTCTCATAAACGCATATTTCTTTTCGAAATTGTATGGCTTTTTTGTACTCTTTCTGGGTTTTGCCAAGGTGACCTGCATTGTTGCCTCTGATTGAATTAGCATCTATTAAGCCTTCAAATAGATAAAGGAATAGCATCATTTGCTTTGCGCTGTTTATGAAGCAATGAAATTATAGTTGTAGTAATGTCAAACTTAATAGATTGTAACGTTAATAATTAAAGATTATTATTATTTAGTAAACTGCATGTGGGCTGTGAGCATTTTTAACGAATGACCAAAAGAAAAAATCTTTCTTTATTTCAATACTGGAAGGTGACCTTTTTCATATGGGAGAAACAATTAAAATTGCACCTATAAATTATAAAAACAAACATGCTACATTCAAAATATCAGTTGTCTAATTTTATAAGGAGAAATTGGCTATTATTACTTTTAAACATGCTAGTATTACCGTATTTTTCGATAGATAACGCGAACCTAATATATTTATTTATTTAATTTATATATTTACAATGCAATTGGGCACCTGGCCCGGTGGCAAAGTTACAAAAGTTTAACCTATGAACATATTAAAATTATATTTACAATTCACATCCTAGTTACAATATTCTCTCCAAGAATCTTTCATATCAGGAGCTCGAGTTTTCGAGGTTCTTGGCAGGCCTTCACAGCTACCGTAGCGGTCACGGGGCCCTCGAAGTCCCCACTGTACCTCACCCTACCAAGCAATCCATCTACTTCCTCCAGCTCCCTCGTTAATAATTTGTCTTAAAATATGATCACATAGTAATACTAAAAGTAATGAATATTGTTTACATTAATATTTTTAACTCTAGATTTAAAAGTTTTAACATTTCTGGGGAAGGGTTGGAAGAGTTCCTCAGGTAACGTATTCCATTCCCACACCCCACGATTTATAAATGAATACTTAGATACATTACTTTTCTGCCTTCTTAGTTTTATTTTATACTTGTGATCATTTTTCCCCACAAACTCAGGTTTACTTAGCCACCTGTTCATGTCTACCCAGCCATTATTATTTACGTACGCAATGTACATTCCTCCTAGCCTGTTAACACGCCTTCTCTCACTTAGCGTTTCCCAGCCTAACTCTTTAATCATTTCTGTTACGCTATCCACCTTCCCAAATCTCCCTAACACATACCGCACTGCCTTCCTCTGGACCTTTTCTATCTTATCTGTGAGCCCTTTCCTATATGGATCCCAAACAGGCGTTGCGTACTCTGACGTTGGCCTAACAATGGAAGTGTAAGCTAATTCCCTTGCCATCTTTGAGCACCCTCTAAGGTTTCTCATTACAAAATGTAAATTTTTGTACGCTTTATGAACTATATTATCAACATGCAATCCCCAATCTTTTGTCATAAGGACTCCTAAATACCTGCAATGATTCGACTTCGGTACCTGTTTCCCATTTATCTTGTAATCATAATTACTACTAACTCTCTTATTCGTAAATTTAATACATTTGCTTTTGTTCACATTTATATTCATCTTATTTAATTTTATCCAACCTGTCACCTTATCCAAATCTTCCTGAAGAGCTAAGCGATCATTTTCATCCGAAGTCTTCCTATAGATGACGCACTCATCCGCAAACAACCTAATATCCGACTTTATTGAAACCGAGAGATCATTTACGTAGACCAGGAACAATAAAGGTCCAATAACACTCCCTTGCGGAACACCAGAGGTCACATTTGCTTCTTTTGAAAATTTCTCACCTATTCTGACCTTTTGCCTTCTACCCTCGAGAAAATCATTTACCCAGTAAGCTACTTTCCGATCGATATTCATGTCCCATAACTTTCTAATTAATCTATCATGAGGAACTGTGTCAAACGCTTTTGAAAAATCTATTACCACCGCATCAACTTCCTAACGCGCACCTCGATATTTACATCGTTCATTATAATGTATACATAACGCGCAGATGAAAGTTTTGATACTTAGATATATTGGTACTTTTGCGTTGGGTTAGGTTCCTGTTATTGTCGTTACAAATCCTACAACAACAACAGCATACTAACGCAGATTCAATATTGCAGATTCTTTTATCAAATTAATAACAATATTAGTTTTCGTTTAGACTAGACTTCTTTCAACAGCCAAAACTACTAACGCCTCCAGCGCCTGAATAATGTACTTTGTAGTCACAACATCTATACGTCTATTCCAAATATGTAGGAACATTGTAGTCTGCCCCACCAGGTTGAGTTAGTTAGTTGAAGTGTTTTCGTAAAAAAAAATTTCAACAAAAAATTTATTTAAACATCCAATACACCAAGAAAATTAACAAAAAACTAAGTTTTATAAAATACATGATGCTATGACAACGCAGTCCATTATTCGGTCGCTAGAGGCATTTCTAGTTCTCAGTTCTGACTAAAAAAAGCGGTATTCCGTCTTTTGTTCTCGGCTTTTATCTGAAGAGACACGTGGTTAGTTTTGTTGCCATACTTTGATTTTTAAATTTAATAGTTATCCATGGAAAACAGCAATAAATCTAGGAGAAAATCCTATACAGCGCAATTCAAGCTCGAAGTAGTAGAAGTAGCCAAAGAAAAAGGGAATCGTGAAGCTGGCAGACTGTTTAATGTTGGAGAAACCAGTGTTCGCGAATGGCGGAAGACTGAAGTGGTTCTGAGGTGTTTACATACGCGGTTTAGAAAGTGCTTCTGGCCAACCATAGAAAAAAAACTTTTTGATTGGGTTGTTTGTGAAAGAGCAAAAGGTATGAGAATTTCTACTGTCCATGTGTCACAAGAAGCAATAAGAATTGCACAGAACGATAACATCAACGATTTCAAGGCCTATCCATCATGGGTTTTTGGTTTTATGAGGAGAAACAATTTAAGTGTGTGTTCTTTGACAAGTGTTGGACAAAAATTACCTTGTGACTGGGAAGCAAAAGTGGCAAAATTTCGATTGTTCCTGCAAGAAAACTTGTGTGGCGTTGATCTTGTTCATTTTGGAAACATGGATGAGGTTCCAGTTAGTTTTGACTTACCTAGTTCAAGGACTGTCAACCTAAAGGGAGCAAAGGAGGTTTCCATTGTGACAACTGGCCATGAAAAGTCTAACTTTACTGTTGTTCTTTGCGTAACTGCAGATGGTTCAAAGCTGCCACCGATGGTGATATTTAAAAGAAAGACAGTTCCCAAAGGTTGCGATTCAAAAGACATTATTATCACGGCAAATGAAAAAGGGTGGATGACTTCTGAAGTAATGAAATTTTGGTTGGAGAATGTGTGGCGAAAGAGAAAAATGGCATTTTTCAACCCGAAATCATTGCTAGTAATGGATCCATGTCGTGCACACACGACAGCAGAAATAAAGATGACAGTTTGTAAATATTCAAAAATGGCTGTCATTCCAGGAGGTTTGACAAAATTACTCCAACCCCTTGATCTTTCAGTGAATAAATCGTTTAAAGGCAAGTTGCGGGCTAAATGGGAAGACTGGATGATGGATGGCATCCATGAATACAGCAAAACAGGGAAGATGAAAAGACCATCTTATAAAGATATAGCGGCATGGATTGTAGAAAGTTGGGGTGCTGTAACTGAAAGTTGTGTAAGAAATGGTTTTATTCAAGCACAAGGGAATGCAATGGTGTCCGAAGATAACGATATTCTAAATGATGATGTATCTTCTGAAATCGAGGTCCAAGATGTACCGAAAGAAATCTTCAACGCAATTGACACTTTCATGATCGAGTCTGGTGACGAATTTTATGGATTTGAATAATTTAATGTAATTATCTTTAATAAATCTTAGTAAATAGTTTTACCTTATTCCAGAGTTTTATCATTACATGTGATTTAACTTACAAAAATTGTCGAGTTTCCCATTGATACCTAAGTCCCGGTCTTTTTGTTATTTGTCGTATTTAGAGCTTGACTGCTTTATAACAAAGGAGTATTTCATGAATTCGTTCATTTAATATGAAAATATATGTAGTCTTTTACTATTTAAACTTTTAATTACAATTTGGCTATAATTCGAAACTTAAATAAATACAGCTCACTTGAGATATGTTATTTTCGAACATTTTTAAAATCTACTTTCAGATTGTAGTAAAATATGTTTAAACTCAAAAATAATATATTCTTAATTTACGAAAATCCTATTTTATATACTTGTGTAGGCTGAGAAAATGAGACAAATGATTATGAATTAATCGTCAAGATGGCTAAAAGCGTAATAATGTCATAACTTGTAAACTTATATTCGCTTTTAAAGTTTTCAATTTTTTCTTAAGTATACTGCGCATGTCCATTTTTCCCGAATTTTAGATGTTTTTGTCTATCGAAAAATACGGTAATTATTTTATATATATATATATATATATATATATATATATATATATTAATATTAACCAGTATTAATAAATAATAAAGCTAGAACATTGAATTTAGCCGTACCTGTGTTTTGTTACAGTTGTTACCTGTTCATTCATTTCTAAATGCTATTGGATATTTTTTTTTCGTTTCTCAGGGCTATGCATATGTATCATTAAGAATAGTTAGCAAATTGTATTATTTTTCATTAGTCATTATAATAAGTTTCTATTAGTTTTACTGGGCTATTGTAATTATTGGTATAGCCATTGAAATGTTTGTATTGACTACACAGACGATTACACAAAATGCGATGATGGCTTTGGATGCTCAACTGTTTGATTTTCGGTAAGTAAAGAAACATCTGCTCCAATCGTATGAGCAATGGCGTGAACTGCAAAACTCAGCTGATGATGAACAGCAAAACTTTACATGGAACGTGTATAATTATAAAAAATGAAATTTCTTAAGCCAATGTAAATACTAATTTCATTGGGAATACTTAGATGAAAAATCTGATGTGGACACCACATGACTTTCTCCATATTTGTAATTTTTCTAAAAATTCCAAATAGGTTACATATTAATAAATATTTTTAAAAACTGCGAGAAAATTTTAGACTACAAAGAACAGAAATAAACTCAAACCAAAGCCTTCTGATATTGGATATAGCCACAAAGCTCCAACAATTAAGAAAATAAAAAGGAGCATTACTAAGACGTAACTAAGGGTCAATTGTTAACAATAGTCATCGGTAGATGGTAAGGTGGTGGCAGCTAAGAATATAAGATATCTCTTAAACAATGCATTATATGGAAAAATGTTTCAAACAAAGGTTGTAGAAAATTAAATTTCCTACAACCTTTATTCTGATACATTTTTACATTTATCAAATATTAAAGCAAATATTTCAAAATAACAGATAAGTGAAAAGAGTAAACACCCACTTCCGGTTGACCGATTTTTACCAAAAACTAATCAGTTCTTCTGACCTTTATAAAAATGTTAAATATAAAATTTCGCGTTGACCTGATTAATAGTGTGTGAGTTAGAGCACCCACAAAAACTGTCACACAGACCTCATCGAAAAAATGGTCAAAACCTGTTCAGGGGTCCTCAAAACATGTATTTCCGTTGAAATCTCTGTCGATTTTTTTCATGAACACAATACCTTCCCCTATATGGAGAAAGTAAAAATGTTAAATATAAAATTTCGCATTGACCTGATTAATAGTGTTTGAGTTAGAGCACTCACAAAAACGCTATCACACACACACACCAAGAAAATTGTCAAAACGTGTTCAGGGGATCTCAATATGTGTATTTCCGTTGAAATCTCAAAGTCAATTTTTCAAGAAAACAATACTTTCCCCTATACTATGTATGAAGAAAGTAAAAATTACTTTGGCAAGGTCACTATTGCTTTATTTGACCTTTTGTGAAAATGAAGATGAATGAAATCATCGTCACTGAATGTGCAACATTATTCAACAATGCAAAATTATTAACTGGAGTAATATTTCAAAATGTCAACAACTAAACCATTTCCGACTCCTCTTCAATCTCAAATAATGTATTTTAGACCGTGCATGAAAGCCTGGCACACTTCAGCATAAAATCTACAAAATTTACATTTTTACCAAAAAATGTAGAAATGTTTTGGGGGATCGGCTTAAACCTGGGGTTGGCTTCTATTCAGGCAGATATGGTATATTCCATAGCCCTAATCTGATTGATGGATATGCTTTAACCATTTAATATAACTGCAATATTATAGAAAACTCCAACCCCAAAATTTGAAACTTTTCTAACAATATCATGGTTGTTATCTCATGAAAAATTTAGCTGCAAAGCTGTAATTGTTCCACAAAGACCATTTGTTAAAATGAAACACACAAGTCACTAACCGTTCCCCTTATTAATAAATAATAAATCCTAAGTGCTAATTATGACTTGCCTCCCCTTTCTGTCCACCATCGGCATTCGCATTATGATTTTGGCGTGGTGAATCTGGGCCATCCTGTTGTTTTGCAGTACCATCTGCATTTGTATTAGCAGCATTTGTATCCATTGGTTCTGATTCGGCAGCATTCTGCTGGTTCTGCTGCTCTTCATTCACCTCGTCACCTATGAGGCCATCCTTCTTCTCCACTAGGGAAGCACTGCTCACAGCAAAGATACCATGTATGTTCACTCTGACTCTTACCTTAACTTTCGGGCTCTCACCTTCTGGTGTTGGCTTTATATCCTTTATGATGTACTCCCCTGCGAAAAAGAAAATCAATAACCTTAAAATGTATGCTTTGAAAAATACTAAATGTGATCAATTATTGTCAATGATTGCCAAACATATGACAAAAGGAAAAGGGGGATATCCCCTAATGGTTATATGATCATACCAAATTATATGTTGAGAATAAACCACAATATTGTGCACTGAATAAGGAGTAACATTACATGCCTTATTAACCCATATCTGCCCAGTGACAACATTTGTTGCCAAGCAATTTAGAATTTTTTTCTCTACTTTGGAGCAACCTACAAATATAGTTATATTTTTTACAATCTCAATTTATTCTATAATAAATATGTATATAAAGCCTGCATCATTTTTGCTTCCATACCCTTTAAACAAAAATTTCAAATGTTGCTGTATGTTCATCCATTTCCACTGACCTCTTGTCATCTTTCTACTCTAAGTAGAATATAATTTCTGTTAAATTTTTATCATATTCTCTGTCTCTATTTTCAAATTCTACATAACGAGATAACATGAAAAAATAACAATTGAAAAATATTGTTTATCACCCCCACAATTGAACAACAAACTTAGGTGCCAATAAATGTTGCCACCAGGTAGATAAGATGTCACTTTTAGGTATTGTCATATTTTGCCAATTTTTTATATTTCCAAAACATTGTTTTCTTTCTTAAAAAATGTTCAATGCTATTCAGTAACAAAGAAAATTAAAATAACCATACCTATGCCTTCGGTTATTTCGCAGTATGATTTAAATAAGGGTGGGGTTGTTCTGAATGATCAATTTGTTGCGCAGTACAGAGTAACTATTAGAAAAAATAAATAAATTACTAAAAACATTTCGTTGATTATGTTCAAGTTTAAGTAAGCGGGTTACAATAGCAGTTTTTGTAAGCGAGCAGGAACTAAATATGTGCATGGAAGAAGAACACAAGGCGTGAGTTGTAATGCAGTAGACACACTATGCTACCCAGCCATTGTTGCCAACCTAGCAAATGTTTAGCTAGATCTAGTGACTTTAGGTTTGAACTAGCACCTAAAAGAGGCCACAGCAACTGCCTATAAATCTAGTGAATCGATTTAACAATCTACCTAATTCTAGCAACTGGCTATAATTGCGACATATATATGCATTCATACAAATACAAAAACAAATTACATTATAATATTAACATAGTAGCAGTAAATGATATTTCATTTTCATCTAATGTTACACAACAACACGTCTACAAGTAGTAGCAATAATTTTAGCAGGGTTCACACGGAGACGATTTTGCAAGGGCCAGTTTCAATTGCGTGCAATGGAGTGTGTATTTGCAAAGGGAAGGACAAGACAGAGGATTTTGAAAGTGATTAAAAGAATCTAGATGATTTATTAGAAGACAATCGCAGGTGAAAGAATGCATGTGTGAATGTAACCATTTTGTCTCATTTGCCATCTGTAATCAAGCACGTTACTCATTCCTTCCATACACCGTTTACACGCACAGTTTTAGTCAGATGACAGAACGTGAGGTCTTTTGAAAGTTCCAACCAAGAAAATGAGTGCAGGGTTGTCCTTAGATGGTTAGTAGGTAAGGCAGAGAGGGAGGCAAATGAGTTGGTCTCGTAGGCTGATTTAACGTAAGGCACTTTATGGGCTCAAAGTGCATTTGTCATATAACTCATCGTCGTTGAAAGCAGACAACATATTCATATCTATCAGATACAGGAAAATATGCAGAGGGTAAAGTTAAGACGTGAATGCGAAAATCAGTATCAGCGCAAACCTCTAGTTTCTACTTCCCCAGCAACCGACAATAAAAGGCGGCACTTCGATTTTTCAATCCCACAGCACTAAGATTAGGCTTCGACACACTTCCCAGGGGCTCTTTCCCCACATTAGCAGTTGCAGGTGCCTCAGCAGGGCAGATAAGGGGCTACATGGAAATTATGTCATATTGAATAGCCGAAAATAATCAAAATAAACAATATTTTAGCAATGAAATGTGAATAGATAAATATATACAGCATTAAACGTTTTACTTTGTCTGATTAAAGATCTACAGTACACCACCTTCTTGAACTTCGCGTGCTTGAGTTCGCAACAAAACTGGTTATGACCATTACTTGTGTTTTGTGCATATTACTTGCATTTAGCGTCATGCATTTAAGATGCCAACAAGCGTGAACTCCCTCTCCTTTTTTTTCTAAGTTGATTTTAAACTTTAGCACTCTAGAAATGGACATTATTATTATATTATATTTATAATGCTCGTTATTAAGTTTTAAAAGTAAACAAACAATATAATCATTGACTTAATTCTCTTGTAGCTGTTTAAAATTAACTGCCAACGGCGCTATTTTCAATAACAGTCCAAGTTGCTGGCATCTAGTGGCCAAATTAGAAATTATTGGCTAATGGAAAAGCGGCCAGCACGTTTAGTTTTTCACAACTTTTACAAGTATAACATTGAAAATATCCGTTCTTCGCATATTAGGTTGCTGGTTTTTGACCGAAATGTTTAATGATTTAATACTTTTAACTTTGTATTTTGAATGTAATTTAAGAACTGTTGATTTGTTAGGTTTTCATTATTTATTACGAATTTTTAATGTAAATCTAAGAATTGCTATCATCTTGTAACAAGGTTTTCTGCCGCATATTTTGAATGTGATTACTAAATGAAATGTTATAACTTTATTACGCTAGGTTTTGATTTTCTGTTATGCATTTCTAACGTAATTATTAAAAGAAATGGAACCACCTTTAAAAGCTAGTGCTTTTTTTAGACTTGGAAAATTTTGTTGCGGAATCCAGGAAAACATTTATGCATGATGTATTCAACATTCCATTTGAGCAGTTTAATTTAAATTAAACCATTTTTTTAGAATGAACAAAAGAAGATCGAAAATTGCATGCAAAATTTTGTGTAGGTAAACTACAAGTGCGGAAAGTGTAATCGCGTTGTTATGCAGGGTTTACATTTACTATTACATGTTTTGAAAGTAATTAAAAGTATTTTTTATTTTATAATGCTGTTTTTAATTTTCGGTTACATATTCTTTTATTTTCTGTTAAACTGCATTATTTAGGATAAAAAAGTGAATTTCTTTAGGTTGGCTGAGAACCACTCTATCGTAATAACATGGCGTCTTATGGGAAAATAGGACTTGCACTTTGCAAATTTGCATTTTGCGTCAGTTTTCCAGAACCAATTATTCGTGAAGTTCAAGAAAGTGTTGTACTTAATTTTCACAATCGCTTTCTCAAAATAGCTTCGCATGCCAAATAAAATGCCTTCATGGGCCAGATCTGGCCGGCGGGTCATTATTTCCCCACCTCTGCTGTACTGTATACTATCAGAGGTAATTTTCCACTTATGCAAATTTCGAGTGACATAAAGGGTGCTGGAACGCATTCCTTATGTAACCCCGGGAGTGCTGTACTTGTCTATTGAATCTAGAAATTTTTAAGCATGAGAATGTTGAATGTTGAGTTTTTCTTATCAGTAAATGCATAAGCTTTTAGGCATTTGGTAAATGCTATTGTATGCCTATATTTCATTTTAATTTATGGGCATAAAGAAAGTTCTACATAATTTATTAGCTTAGAATTTAAGGTGCTGACTAAGATGAAAATTATACTTCAGCATGTTCTGATTAAGAAATGAAGGAAAAATTCTAGAATGCATTAACTGTGTAATCCTGCTCTCTCAATTCACTAGTTTTAGTAAGTACCACACCTAATAATTATTAGATATCAAATTTTATATAAATAAAATTTACTTCAAATTGATCAGAAACGTGCATTCCTGATTTTTTTGTTTCTCTGTAACAAACTTGAGAATTTAATTAGAATAGTAGGAATACTATTTTCAAATAGCATTTATAACATGCAGCGTTATAGATTAAGCATTTTTTTTTTAAATCACTCTTTAAGGTCATACATTCATTACTTAAATATATGTTAAGCACTCAGAACAAGCTATTACTATGTAAAATTAGCATATAAACAAACAAACCTATGTAGGGATCAGGAAATGGAATGTTTCCTTTGTATAAAGCCTTCAATGAGAAAGGCTCTCTACGATAAAATGTCAACATTTTCGTGAATGGTATGGGATGATTGCTGCTGAACACCTCCATCTCCCTGAAAAATCAAGAATTTCCAAATATATTTTACTTGAATAATGTTTACTATGTGCCAATAGTATATTCAGAACATTTATCAACAGCTAAATGAAAATGTAAGAAATCTGATCATTAAATCTAAAAACTACATTAAAATTTTAAAAATATAACTGATACAAAATCCTCAACAGAGAAGATATATAATTTTTATTAAAAAATCCAAAAAAATCAGATTGCCTCACATTAGAGATCAGTGAACTGAAACCACAAAGTAATATTTATACTCAACATCATTTGAGTTAGGTAATCTTTAATACATAGTGATTAATGGATATGTTTTTAGCAGTCAGGCTCCTTCAGAATAATTAAAATTTATGAGAGAGCTCTCAGTTTAATTGGTTAACATCTCTTGTTATGCAGAAATCTTAGTTTGAAATAATAAAATCAAAATTAGTTGCAGTTTTTCTTTAATGGCAATTTTCTTTTTTCATTTAGTGATTAATCTTAATTCTGACAGCTATTAATCTGCAGCTTGCCAATTTTGCAAATTATTGCTGAAAACGTTTTGATTATTGCTCCCAAACCTGATCAATTATTATTGTAATTGGTTAATACTTGAAACCAAATATAACTTTTGCTTTGTAAAGAAAAATTAATCAGCCAAACCAGCAAACATTCATATAATGAAAAATGCAAAAGTTTAATCTTAAGGTAAATTGTAATTTATCACCATTTTTATAAAAAAATGTAAATTAATAAATCTTATTCAGTTTTCCTACGGTTAATATAAACAAATGTTAATCATAAGAAAGAAAACATCTAATTTTATCAATGCATAACAATCTCTGCAATTGATCTGAAATATGCAAAGGGTTATGTGAAAAAAACTACTTGCACTATTACAAACATTCCAAAGGAAATTATAAATAACTATTTGTAAAATTGATTACTGCACACGTCACTAGCATTTCATAAATGATTAAACACAAAACAATTGAATTTTAATACCATAAATAATCTCTTCAAGTATGATATACTACAATGCGAAGGTGTTATAAGTTAAAATTAAGACCATGCACTTATCACATCATTTGAAACAATTAAGTGCATTGAAAGTGATGGTAATAAAAAGATCATAGAATAATGATCAAAATAAATCCTAACAATGAATGTAATTCCTACTTCAAACAAATGAAGGAAATAGAAAATATTAACAACAGAATAATATATACAGACATTTTCAGAGTAATATAATAGAGCCAAATATTAAGCAACAAATTTATACTTAGCACACTACAATGAAAATGAAAGACTAAAGCACAACTAGTACTTGAGAGATATTTTAGTATGCTAACAACAAATCTTTAAATAACATAATTGTATTTTTATGAAAAATACTTAAAGTATTAAGTACGAATTTTATCATAGTTATGCATGGAAAGTTCAATTAAGCATTAATTACAGTTTTGAATAGACAGTAGGCATTAGAAGATCCACATCACCCTAAAGAAATTTTGAATGCCTAATATGATATATACAGGAGTATTTAAATTGACTCCAAACATCACGTATCTTGATTTACTGTATCTGCCTGAATATAAGCAGAAGTTTTTTGTCAAAATCTATCATGAAAAAATCACCCCTCGGCTTAAATGCGAGTCCAAGAAAAATTTGGGGTTAGGGTTAAGTTTCGTAATCACCCATAGATGGCAGCATGTCTCTCATTGCCATCAGCTTAAAACGGCAGTATTATATTTTTTGTAAAGTAAATATTTCATCTACGATGAATATTAATGAATAAATAATAAAGTTAGAATATTAAATTTAGCAATACCTGTATTTTGTTACCGTTGTTACCTATACTTTCGTTTCTAAATGATATTGGATATTTTCTTTCATTTCTCAAGGATATGCATATGTATCATGAAGAATAGTTAGCAATTTGTATTATTTTTTATTAGCCATTAAAAGAAGTTCCTATTAGTTTTCTTGGCTATTGTAGTTACTGTTATATCCATTGTAATGTTTGTATTCATTTAAAACCTCATTCATGGAATCTATTAAAATTGCATACATTGACTATGCAGATGACCATGCAAAATGCAATGATGGCTTTTGATGTTCAACTGTATGAATTTCAGTAAAACTTTACATGGAACGTGTATAATTATAGAAATGGAATTTCTTAAGGCAATGTAAATGCTAATTGGATTAAAAATTATCTTTGCAAGGTTGCTATTGCTTTGTTTGACCTTTTGTGAAAATGAGGATGAATGAAATTATCTTAACTGAATGTGGAACATTATTCAACAACGCGAAATTGTTAATTGGAGTATTATTTCAAAATCTCAACAACTAAACCATTTCCCACTCTTTTCTTCGATCTCGAATAATGTATGCATGCAAGGCACACTTCAGCATATAATCTACGAAATTTAAATTTTGCCGAAAAATGGTGGAAATGTTTGGGGGTAGGATTCTATTCGGGCAGATACAGTAATACTTTTGCAACAAGTCAGTTATAGCAGTTTAATTACGTTGTTGGATGAAGTCAATATATCTATATCAGTTAAAATTTCATATTGCATATAAGTAATCATTCATTCATAATACACACATATTATAATAAAAAATTCAATATTCATAGGAGCACTTAAGACATACTAGTGCATTGCTTAAATGATTAAACAAAAATCTGTCAGCAAATGTGTTTAGCCATCTTGTTTGCATCATAGATTATTTAAACACAATGCATGGTGGAATAATAAATGAGAAAATATGAAGGAAAAGCTATTTTTTTAATCTCCTCAAGAGATTTAACCTGATTCGAAAAACAGAATATATATTCACCCATCATTAGCTCATGAACTAGACCCATGGCTTAACATAATAAGAATAAGGCAAAAGTTCTTCAAGCATAGCATCCCGCAACACGGATTGATTTTTAGGTGATACCCTAGCATGCAATGAATTTCTCCTATAGTGGAGATGTGATTCGTTCATATATGATTCTAAACTGAATGGCCAAATTTGAAAAATTATCATAATAGAAAATAACATTAAAAAATGACTTCTCAAAACGATACCGATTTTTATTTCATCTTTATTCTCCCTCTGCCTTATAGCAATGTCTGACATAGTAAAACAGCGGGGGAGAGGAGAGAGCGTGCGTTGTTGCTACCTCCTCATTCATTGCACGCCCGGTCATGTAAATGACTCACTAACATAGAAGACATGGCAGCAGCGCATGCTGCAATTGCTACTTTCCTTCTCTCTCCTGACAGTTTTGTTAAGCCAGAGGCGGAATGAAGATGAAATAAAAATAGGTATAATTTTGGGAAGTAATTTTCTGATGTGGTGTCCAAAGTGTGTCAGTAAACTGCACGTACCTCCTAGTTGGTAGGACACGGGCAACGGAATGTTGGCTCACGAGGTAGTCTCTAGTGTAGAGATCCTTGCTTGTGTAGAATAGCATAAGCATACCTGGGGTAATACTGGGTGTTGGTTTCGCTTGTAGCATGATGGCTAAATTTTGCCAAAACTGACCGGTATTGTGCCCTTACCGTTAGTAGGGAATGCTTAATGTGGCACGGGTACAGTATAGGCTGGTAACCTTGCTTACCCTATTTTGAATGTTACTACAATGTGCTATAAGAATGCCTCGGACGACCGAAACCATAATTGGCGGCATAGGTCGAAGCAGGTTGGCCCATCTGATGATGACCCGGTATGGAAGATTGCAACATGGAATGTAAGAGGTGTGTATGGGAAAGAGTGAATTGATGAATGAAATGGATAAAAGGAGGATAGATGTTTTGTGTGTGAGTGAAACTAAGCATAAAGGGAGGGATGTGATAGAAATGAATAACGGTAGTTTGGCCTTTTGGGCTGGAGTAAACGAATGCGTGCACGGTAGTCAAGGTGTGGGATTGATACTGAATGAAAGGGCTAAGATGCATATGAGAAAGCATGAATTAATGACACCAAGGCTGTTGTGGGTGCGGATGAAAGTGGGTGTGCGCAGGATTATGCTTGTTACATGTTATGCTCCGGTTGACGGTGAGAATGAATATGATAACAATAAATTTTGGGAAGAATTGAGAGATATTTTGAGTGAGTGTGAACCAGGAGAAAGAGTAATTATGCTCGGAGATATGAATGGATGGGTGGGAGTAAAACGAGAAGGCACGGAAAGGGTCCTTGGACCATTTGGTGATCCAAGAGTGAATGATAATGGTGAAAGCTTGGTGAATGTATGTATGGAATTGATGTCTCGAACACATGGTTCAAGCCCAAGTCAATCCACTTGTATACATGGACAAGAGGGGAACCGAAGAGTGTGATAGATTTTGTTGTGTATGATGTACAGATGAGGGAGCTGGTGAATGATACGGGAGTTGTGAGAGGTGTGGAATGTGGATCAGACAACTATTTAGTGATCTCTAGAGTAGATCTTGGGAGAAAATGGATTGCGAGAAAGAAGAAAGGGGAGAAGTTAACTAGAGTAAAAGTGGAAAGATTGCAAGAGCAAATGAATAGGTGGGAATATGAAAGTGTGCTAAAAGAAAGGCTGATGGCCGAAGAGAGTGAATGGAAGGAGGAAATGAGAGAAGAGAATGTGGAGAAGGCTTATAACAGATTGAAAGGTATTATCTTGCAGTGTGCTACTAAGGTGTGTGGGACTGCAGTTGTTGGAAGAATGAGAGGTGATGCATGGTGGAATGAGAGAGTTAAAGTGGCTGTGAATGAGAAAAAGGAGGCATATGTGAGAATGATTGCTGCTAAGAATGAAAATGGGCGAAAGGCACTGTATGAAATGTATAAAGAGAAAAGGAGAGCTGCAAAAAATATTGTGAAAAAGAGTAAAGAACAATTGCGGATGAATGAAGCTGAGAAAATGCAGAATGATTTTGAGGGGAATAAGAAGTTGTTCTGGAAATGGATGAAGAGAGCAAGGCAAGGAGTGAGTAAGGGTGTGAGCGGAATTCAAGGAAAGAATGGTGATATGGTGTAGAATGAGAGTGATGTAAGGGAGTGTTGGAAAAAGTATTTTGAAGAGTTGTATGGAAATGTTGTGAATGGGTCTAAAAATCCGAGTGAATCTGTTAGAGTGAATATTATTGAATATGAGGGGATTAGTAAGAACGAGGTAATTAAAGCAGTGAATATGTTGAAAAATGGAAAAGCTGCAGGTGTGGATGGCACAACGAGAGAGATGTTGAAGTATGGAGGTGATTTGCTTATGTGTTGGATGCGGGATCTGTGCAATCTGTGTGCAAGGAGTTCGAGAGTGCTTGCTGAATGGAAGGATGGTGTAATTGTACCGTTCTACAAGGGTAAGGGAGATTGGACTGAATGTAAGAATTATAGAGCGATTAGTTTGCTGAGTATACCTGGAAAGGTGTATGGGAAAGTTTTGATTGAAAGAGTACAAAAGGTAACTATGGATAAAATGTGGGGAGTGCAATGTGGCTTCATGCCTGGAAGGGGTTGCACCGACCAAATATTTGCCCTACAGCAAGTGGTTGAGAAGTGCATGGATGTAAGAAAGAAAGTGTACTGTGCATTTGTTGATCTAGAGAAAGCATATGACAGAGTGAATCGTAATGATTTGTGGAATGTTGAGCGAGTATGGAGTGAATGGTTGGTTGATGAATGCTATAAAGGTAGAATATACTGAAAGTAGGGCATGTATAAGGGTGAATGGCATGATGAGTGATTGGTTTAGAGTTGAGCAAGGTGTACGACAAGGATGTGTCATGTCCCCTTGGTTATTTAATGTGTTCATGGATAAATGTGTGAGACAGGCATGTATGGATATGGTGGGTGTTAAGGTTGGCGGAGAGAATGTTCGTGTACTTTTGTATGCTGATGATGCTGTGTTAATGGCTGAGAATTGCAGAGAATGTTAGATAGCCTGCATGATACGACAGTGAGAATGGACTTAAGGATAAATGTGGCCAAAACCAAGGTAGTTGTGTTCGATCGGGAGAATGAGGTGAACGGCTGGCAATTTAGCATAAATGGTGGAACGATTGAGGTAGTGGATGAATTTGTATACCTTGGTAGAATGTTTAGTAAAAATGGTCGAGTAGATGGGGAAATCAAAAGGAGAGTGAATGCTGGTAGAAAGGTGGCAGGGAGTGTGTGGTCGATTGCAAAAAATGAATGGTTGTCAAAAGAAGCGAAAATGTCTGTATACAAGAGTGCTTTAATGCCTACCTTGCTGTATGGCAGTGAAACATGGGTGTGTCAGGAGAAGCATAAAAGTAGTTTGAATGCGGTTGGGATGGGATACATGAGAAGAGTTTGTGGAAAATCTAGGAGGGACAAAGTAAGGAATAATTGGGTGATGAACGAATGTGGTATGAAAGCTAGTGTGACAGATTTGTATGAGAGAGGTCTGCTGAGGTGGTTCGGGCATGTAGAAAGAATGGAGGAGAGTAGAATCACCAAGCGAATATATAAAGGAAGAGTGAATGGCGAGAGAGGGAGAGGCAGACCGCGCAAGAATTGGTTGGATTTGGTTAGTGAGACCCTGAGAAAAAGGGACGTGAAAAGAATGAGGAATAAAAGGAAATGTGTGACTCAGTGTATGAGTGTAAGTGAAGCAAAAGAAGTGTTCAAGGATAGAAGTGTGTGGAGGAAGCATGTGGTGATGGGTTGGTAATTGGCAGACATATGGCATGGCTTACCCCACAAGAAAAAGCGTCAGGGTGTGTTGTTGTTGTTATTTTCTGATGTGATTTTTTACATATTAGTAATATAGGCATTTGTCCAGTGATAACAGTATCTCTAACTTTGAAAACAATCCAGGATTGATGAAGATAGCAAAATTTCAGAAATGTAACAAAATGGGGTATTAATGTTGCAGTTATAAAATAACGTTTCCTAATAGTTTTAGGCTATTTAAATTGCAAGTTGATACATTGTAGGGTTTCTGAGATGTAAACATTAAAATTGGTCTTATCGGATTTCCAGGTCTAAAAACCGAGTTTTTCTTCAAATACATCCCAATATAAAATATTTAAACATAGACTAAACATTAAAGATGTACATCAGTTAACGTATAAATCAATTCTCTACCCGCGACTTTTCACCCCATTAAAATCGTTGAGGTTGTTTTCAAGATATCCAGTCTCAAACTCGGGTGTCTAGACTTTTTACAAGGACAGTGTTATGTGAAAGAAGTGGGTTGACTTATACAGCAAGTTTTGTCTTATCATTTAATCCTAAATGTAAGTGTTTTGCTTATAATAATTTACAGAATTAATTTATGCACTATATATAAAATTTGAAAGGTTGCAGTATAAACAAAATTGCTTGATTTAGCAAAAATTATTACTTTCTCCATATCGAAGTATAGAGAAAGTATTGTTTTCATGGAAAAAATCAAATTCGAGATTTCAATGGAAATACATGTTTTAAGGCCCACTGAACATGTTTTGACTATTCTCTCGATGATGTCTGTGACTGTAATTTTGTGGGCACACTAACTCAAAAACTAATAATTCGATCAGCATAAAATTTCATATTTAGTATTTGTATTAGAAAGTCAAGAACTGATTTTAGCTAAAATCAAATGACTACAAGTGGATGTTTACTCTTGTCACATCAGTTATTTTGAAATATTTGCTTCAATATTTGATGAATGTAAAAAAGTAATGGAATAAAAGTTGTAGGAAATTTTATTTTCTACAACCTAGGTTTGAAACATTTTCCCAAATAATGCATTGTTTAACAGATAATTATTCAGTGTTTAACAGATATTTTAAAAACTATATTTTTTAGCTGCTCCTTTTTATTTTCTTAATTGTTGGAGATTCATCAGAAAGGCTACAGTATGAGTTTATTTCTGTTCTTTGTGAAGTCTTTAAATTTTTCTTGCAGTACCTTGAAATATTTATCATCATTTAACCTATTTGGAATTTTTAGAAATATTACAGGTATGGAGCAAGTCATGTGGTGGCCTCATCAGATGTTTTCATGTATTTTTTTGATCTTGGAAACTAATCCTATTTTTCTACATAGGTGTAATGATTACCCTAGCATAGATTCCTACAATTCCGGATCTTTCTAGAATGTAATCCCCAAGTTGAGAGAAGTTTTAATTTACTAACTGTAACAAAGACAAGCACAAACATTCACACCTACTATATAAACCCATGACCTAATATATCAACCACTTATTACAATTCCCTAACTCTTCAGTAGAAAAACAAATGAATGATAAAAAATATCAAATTATTATGCCCAGTATTTACAGAAAAATATTGTACTATTAATGATTGAGATAACTAAAATAAGTCAAAGAAATAATACTAGATCAAAGGATAAACATCATAAGCACCTTTCAATACCAATATGAATATACAATTCTTGCAGTGAACTATCACGTTTCTCATTGCTTATGACACATTTGTATTGGTCCAGTGCTGTTAATGAGGCAATAATAAGTATGCGAATAAAATCTTACAGCAGCTCACCAAATTGATATTAATCGCACTCTGCCATACCATAAGATTTGACATTAACTGCATTAATATTAAGCCAAAAACATAAAACCATGCTTCAGTAGCCACCAAGGATTAAGTATCTATATTCCTTTCTCCTTTACATCCTTCAATTCAAAAACCTCCTAACACTTCCATTTCTGCCATACCTGATATTTTAGGATAAAGGTGTGCTCATAAGACAACTTAATTAAAAAGAAAGTATTGGGTGTAGCAATCCTGATATCTCCATAAGATTTACCAATATAATTACCAATGTCAATTATTTTAACTAGATCCTTCAAACACATACGAGGTTCCCTACTGCACTGTTTTCAAATCTTTAGCATCTATGATAATGAAAGACATTATTGTAAAGCACCCATTATTTTAGCAATAATGAAAATGGAAATAGTTCAGCTCAAAGAAAATCAAATATTAGAAGGTTAAACCTTCAATTTGATATTTTGGAATATAGAAAATGAATATTCAATTTTTTTAACAATTACAGATCAACAATGAGTTCCATATATAGTCACAGAGTTATAGTTACAAAAGCTGACCAATGTATGCTGACAACACTGACAAACTATTACTAAAGATTAAAACCAATCTTCCATAAATGAAAAGGATAATATTACAAAAAGATGATCCAATCAGGTCACCAAAAGATCTTATCCACAAATCACACCATGTGAGTATAGTTAGTACATGATACTGAAATAGGTTGAATTACAATAACCTTAGTAAGCCAATGCTGCCATTTGATAGAAATGTAACGAAAGTATGGAATACTCCCAATCCCAAGGTCACAAGAAACTTGCCCGGATGTACCTTTGGGCACCACAAAAAACTGCCTTTTCAAAAAATCTTCTCGGTATAGCAAAGCAGATATGAGACAAACAGAGCTGCCATTTGGATCTAGAAAGAGAGCAATTAGCCCATACTGTTTACTTAGGATAACTATCTTTAAACCAAAATGAGTACAAATACTTCACAGGAAGTAAAGGTTTATCTGCCAAATTGGTATTCTTCACCAAAGATAACAAGTTTCTTCTAGGCAATATATAGAAGTACTAAAAAAATACAATGTAAACAATTGCTTTCAAACCATTCTTCAATTACTTTATGTATTTTATGTAATAATTTGGAAGTCCCTTTAAATTAACATCAACACTTCAGAAAAACATGGAGAATTATTCCATCCAAACACCATAGATACCTGGATTTATACACCTTTCACCACAATCTGAATTCGGTTATAGTTATTTAAAATAACAGGTTGGATTAGTAGCGATCAAATAACTGTCCTTTCAAAAATGTGATTCCTCAGCACGTCTTGTAAATATGAAACCCAAAAAATGAGCAAGAAATTATGAAGAGTAAAATATAAAGAAATCCCTTAAAGTCTACTTTCCTAATTGCATATGGTAATAGCCCCAGCTGTATATGGAACAGCAAAATAGTGAAACCAACTTTTTTCTTACTATTTTTATCACTAGGAACATTTTTCTCAAAAATTCTATAAGCCAAGATATAAACAAAAGTTATTCAATTGCTGCAGAAAAATAAAACCTCTTCAAACTTTTACACAACCAGGCTTCATTGTTTGTGTTTTAACCTTTAAACGCCGAATGTGCCCATAAGGGCACACAAAATGCAATAGCTTATGGACATATTTTTCATAATATTTTTTTGACGTTTCCTTCTTCTGCAAAACAGAAATATGCAATTCTTCATTATTTTTACAATAAAATGCCTTTTATTTGAACATTTTAGTACCAATAATTCATGAGATACATGATTTTTCCATAAAATGAACAAAAATACCCCAAAGAAGTTGATATTGCTATGTTGACGATATATTATGTTTTTGGACAGGTACAATGAGACAATTGGATGTTTTTAACTTTTTTAAATTCCAGATGCAATCCCCTTAAATTCACTTGTGAAAAAGAAGTCGATGCTGCCATTAATTTCCTGGATTTAAAAATATCCATTGTAAATAACAAGCATGTATTCTCTATTTTCCACAAGCCCACATTCACTGATCATGTAATTCACTCCAATTCTCATCATCATATTTCCCACAGTTGGTTGCTTTCCACTCAATGGTCCATAGATTATTAACCATCCCAATGCCCGAGAAAATTTTCAATGATGAGTTAATGATAATAAAACAAATTGTGGTAAACAACTGATATAATAGTAACATCATAGACAATATTTTAAGGAAAAAACAAATGAAATTAGCCTCATTAGCAATTTAGTCTTCCCCACCCATTTCTGTTGAAAAACCACACCATTGGTGTAAAATTCAGTTTGTAGGAAAACTATCATACAAAATTAGTAATTAATTGCCCAACGAAAATCATAGAGCAGCTTTTTACAATAGGTGTAACCTTCAGAATCTTCTGTCATCCCCTAAGGATAAAATTGATGTTAATTGTAGAAGCGGTATTTATAAATTAAGCTATAACAATTTTAATGGTGTGTATGTTGGCCAAACTGGCAGGAACTTCAATATTAGGATAAAAGAACACAAAAGTTGTTTTTTTAATAATTGGAATCAGTCCCACTTTGCCAATCACCGGTTGGAATTTAAACATCTTAGTGATTTTGTACCCACTGTGTTACATTTTATGACCAAAGGCACGAAATTGGATGCATTGAAGCAGTTAGAAATCTTACATTGTTTGTCGGATAATGATTGTCATGTGGTTAATGAGTTTCTATACCCTTCACATTCCTCCCTGCTGGATATCCCTCACCTATACCTCCCCCACTACCACCATCCCTCCCCACAAACCCATACTCCTATTCTCGCTTCGCCCCCCTCCCTCCCTTAACCACTGAGAGCCAAACCCATAATTTCTTTCCCTTTCCTCGCCCTCTAGTCTTCCTATATATATGAATGGTCTCTGTTTTCTGTTTGCCTGATGATGTTACCCTGAAACGAAACCGGTCGAAAGTAAAACTTTTTTATACATGGAATAATATGTCGTCTTTTCCATTTTCCTGATTTATAAAATACCCCAAAATAAATTCGACATTTAAAGGTTAAACAAGTATTCCAGTATTGTTATATTATAACAATTCCATTTCAAACAGGAGTGCTAAATGCTAAGTTTGTAACTATGAATCTGAACAATCACTAAAATTCCAAAATTTCAAACATATTAAGCCTACACCTTGAATTCTAAAAAAAATTTTAAAATGGAAAATGCACTATAAGAGGAACATGACTGACAGGAGAAATTATACACAAAATACTGCATAATAACCCGCTGTAATTTTTCAATTCCAAAATACTACAATACAATTACTACAATAAACTCATTTTTGTGATATTTCCTCAGTGTACCAAAAATCTGACAGCCTAAATTCCATTAAATGTACATCGCCTCTCTTAAAAAACGCATATTGTTACAGGAAACTGTACAATGCTCTTATATTTTTATATCAATACAACAGTTAAAATTGTCATAAATTGTTGTCCAAATTATATGGGAAACATTAAATGGTGGCTCTCATTCAACAAACAATGTGCTCCTAAAAAAACACCTGTCGAAAGATTGTGGTTTTACAATTACTACCCCAGCCAAAAAATATTTACCATGTGGCTCTCCATACTAATCTAGTAAAGGAGTACAGGTGTAAACTCAATGCATTTGTACCTCCAAAGAACATTTTTTGAAAGAGTATTAACAAACTGCAAGAGCCAGTAAAATATTTAGAGAAAGTTGTTATCTGCCTTTAGTGAATGGCAGGACTTGAAAAATGCAATCATCTGCTTGTCCGTGACAAGTGAAAATTTTTAGTAGACGGGTAAAAAATTCGATCGAGCTGTTTCAGTTCAATTGGCAATTATTTATATGTCATACCTATTGTTGAGTTGAAATATTTGGAAAAATTGCCAAGCTATTTAATTTAGTGAATGTTGCAGCCGCTAGGAGGTAGTTAACTATAGCCACTTCTACAAGCACATCCAGGGGATTTCCCTATGCTGTGCATGCCAGGCCATACACAAGTGGTATTTTAGTGCAAAAACTGTAAGACATGTTCAAGGTCATAAATCGAACAAAATACAACAAAATGTTGTTGTTGAAGTCAAGGTAAGAAATTTATTTTTTGTGAGAAAAATGTTCATATAGCTTAAAAATATAAAGAAAATTAAAACTTAAGAAATTAGTGGTTTTGAATAAGAAGCCTAACTATTTTAAAATTTAGTTCACTAACAAATACGATACAATCCTAAATCCTAATTCATAATACATGGATTAGGAAAAATTTCATATTGAAAAAAGAAATAAATACAATAGTAAAAGGTAAGTGTTGAGTAGTAAATAAAAATCAGGTATACAGCACATGAAATTAAGGAATTTGATACAGTAAAAGTAAAAGAAAATTTATGACTTACCCATCTTCTCCAAGTGAAGCATCCCAAAGAAGTTTGATTGGATAGCATTGTACATCAGTCACGTTAAATTCTCGGACCCTGACAGCAGGTGAGAGCATGGCACATTGCAGAGCACAGCCACGAGCTACTGCCTCATCTTGATTGAGTGTTGTGCTAGCAGTCTTGCCAAACACAACCTCCAATAAATGCTTCAGCGCAGGGATGCGGCTAGAGCCACCAACTATCTCAACAGCATAGATCTCATCAAGATGCAGCTCTGCAATTAATGCATCAAAATATAGCATTATTCCACCACTATGCCAATGGTTTTTGAATAGTTTAACTAGACAAATACTGGAAACAAATTAAAATAAAACATAATTATGATAAAAAATCAATCACATTCAAACAGGAACTTATGAGCTGTCTTATGACAACAGCATGAAGTAGCAACAGAGTGATTATCTACATGAAATAAAAAACCAGAATTAATTTCACTGCCGAAAAATGATGGTAATACATGCATATGCAAATACTTGCAAGAAACAGTTAAAGAATCAACATCAATTACATAAAATTTTACTCGTTTATATTAAAATGAATGCTTATCTATTTAAAGATATAAAATAGCATAAGTAAACATATTATATATATATATATATATATATATATATATATATATATATATATATATATGTACTTCAAAGCATATTATCTTTCCACCAAATGAAAATTCATCAACAGTGACAATCATGAAAAAAACTTTTAAGAAAAGTGAAATTACTTGAATCTTCCAAGCACTTCCGTAGTGTTCTCTCTACCCTTTCAAAGAGATGACTGCACAAAGCCTCCATGTCAGTCCTGAAAATAAAAAAATGAGGTTTAAAATAAAATTTATAGAAATGTGTTTTAATTAGGGAATTGTGAACACCAAATTTTCAACTTGAGTTGAGTTCAAGTTGAACATTGTTGAAAAATTCGAGGTTTGAGAAGAGTTCGAGTCTTATGTTCAAAGATATATTTAATGATTTTGTTAGGAAGAGTAAAAGTGCTTGAAAAGCCTTTTGGATCTTGTCTGTTATCTGCCACCCATCCAAGTTAATATACACAGCATGCTTCTGTTAGCGGGATATGGAACTAGTGCGGGATACAGCTGCTCGGGCTACAACATATTTCAACTCGCCTCCACGGGTTGGGCAAGTTAGTTCAAGTGTTTTGGTTTCTTCCCACATTCACTGTCCCGCTCCCCTGAGGGGGGATGCCACAGTGAAGGTGGGAAGAAACTAAAAGCAATTTAACTATGGTGGTGATTTCCGGGATTCTGCCGTGCCGTGTTGATCCTGAAGAAGCCGACTGGAACGTCGGCGAAATATTGTCCAGGAAATGGATCAACACGGCAGAATCCCGGAAATCACCACCATATCAACAGCACGCCATGGAAGCCTTCGTACTAAGCAATTTAACTAACTTACCGAACCCAGTCGTATCCCGCTCGCTTATTCTTTTTTCTTGCAGATAACCTCTATACAGTTCCTTATCTCGCCACTTCATTTGGTTAGGGTGCTGTGTATATTAACCTGGGTGGGTGGCAGATAACAGACAAGGCCCGGCCTTTTTTAATTCAATATTAATTATTCTTAATTTTTATTGATTCATAACAAAGAATACGAAATCTACATTGAAAAATTAAGCCAGATGGTACAAAGAGTATTTTAAAAATCTAGTACACTTTGGTTCATTGTTAGATGACATTTTTGTGAAATATTTCCATATCGGAGACCTTTTTTCACTCACCTCACTATGTATGTTTGAACTTTCAGACATTTTTATGGGCTAAAATATTAATACTAAATGATTAATTGATAGTAGCTCAATAACTTTGGGCAAAACTAACAAAAGTGGAATACTCCTTTAGTTGTTTTGGCTAAAGGAGTATTCCACTTTTACTAAATGATTAAGTCATCAAACTACTCATTTGACAATTTTCAGATAATAATGCCACAAAAAATGAGATAGCATAAAACAAATGAGTAAACACACTTAAGTTTCAATACCAATATTCCTATAAACAATTTTTTACATCTATAGCATGTGGACGAGTGTAAACTATCGATATCAACTTCAATAATTGTAAGTAAAACTTAAGACATAAGTTTTGTCATGTTGGCATTGTTTTAAGAAAATACTAAGCAAATTTTTTGAAAGCTCGATTGTTTTCCAAACTTTTATGTTTGATCGAACCGATGATTGCTTAAAAGTTTTTCTATTTTATGGTAAAGGATTAAATATCAAAACAGATATCAATAGTCATAATTTGATACCGGTAGTCATAATATGAAATGGTAATGGCATTAGAAAATGATAAACTAAACATTCATGAAAGTTATGTTTACAAAACACGTTTCTGTCTAAAGGAACTTGTGGGCTGCATGTGACCTGCAAAATGTTTTTTTACGGTCGGCAGCCAAAATGAAAAATGTGTAAATAGAGATTGATGTAAAACAATTTTGTTGTTAGGGTTGGAGTTTTTATATCCACTTAAATTTATTCTTAATAAAAACTCATAACTCGCTTTATCATAATGTATGTATTTTAATTTTATCTAGTAAGCCCGGCAGAATCGGTATAATCGACAAAGCCGATCTCAGGCTCGGAAAAATAAATTCTCCAGCCACTTGATAGAAAAAGGTTTTACACAACTGAACTAAATCAACCAATCATCAAGGATTAAATTCGAATGCAACTTCAATAGTAGTAACTTGATAAATCTTTTGAAACAATTTTTTAATGATCATGTAAGCAT
Organism: Tanypteryx hageni; assembly: GCA_028673005.1. Taxonomy (NCBI): domain Eukaryota; kingdom Metazoa; phylum Arthropoda; class Insecta; order Odonata; family Petaluridae; genus Tanypteryx; species Tanypteryx hageni. The sequence continues at coordinate 180,946,229 of CM054114.1, forward strand.
AATGTTAGGAATAATTTTAAAATGAGAAAAAAGTTTGCTATGACCAGGCATAATTTTTTTTTAAATCCACATTTTTTATAGTTTGAAAATTTTGAACTTTTATTTCAGCACAAACCGAGCCGAGTTTTAAAATAAAACGCGACTCGCTTAGAAATTTTGAACACTTCGCACATCTCTAGTTTTAATCTTTTGTGGATAAATTACACACTTCTAATTCCACAAAAACTTACCAATGTCATAAAACATGGTAAGTAGGACTTAAAAAATTTCAAATCCAATTTAAATCCATAAAATATTGAGAACAAAATATTAAAAAAACAAACAAAAAAAGACAATTTCATAGCTAATTTTTGGGCCAAGTACTGTATCTGTCTGAATAGAAGCCCCGGATTTAAGCCTGTTCTCAAAAAATTTCCACCATTTTTTGAGAAAAAAGTCAATTTCATAGATTTTATGCTGAAGTATGCCGGGCATGCATGCACGACCTAGGATACATTATTGTAGATTGAAGAATAGAGTGGGAAATGGTTTAGTTGTTGAGATTTTGAAATATCACTCCAATTAATAATTTCGCATTGTTGAATAATGTTCCACATTCAGTTACGATAATGTCATTTATCTTCATTTTCACAAAAGCAACAGCGACCTCGCAGGGATAATTTTTAATCAAAGTCTATTTCCAATGAAATTAAGAAATTCCATTTTTATAATTATACATGTTACCAAAATTCAAACAGTTGAGCATCAAAAGCCGTCATCACATTTTGATAATTGTCTGCGTAGTCAATGTACATAATATTAATAGATTCCATGAATGAGGTTTTAACATGTATATAAACATTACAACGGCTATAGCAATAACTACAATAGCCAAGTAAAACTAATAGGAACTTCTTTTAATGGAAAATGAAAAATAATACAAATTGCTAACTATTCTTAATGATACATATACATAGCCCTGAGAAACAAAGGAAAATATCCAATAGCATTTAGAAACGAAAGAACAGGTAACAACGACAACAAAACACGGGTACTGATAAATTCAATATTGTAGCATTATTATTAAGTCATTAATATTCATTGTAGATGAAATATTTACCTTACAAAAAATATAGTACTATCATTTGAATGCGATGGCAAGGTGAGATGTGCTGCCATCTATGGGTGACCACAAAAGTTAACCCTAACCCCAAATTTTTCTCAAACTCACATTTAAGCCGAGGGGTGATTTATTCATGATAGATTTTGACAAAAACATCGACTTATATTTGGGGAGATACGGTAAATTTAACTAGCAACATTAAAAATAAAGCATCACTTGAAATATACTAATGTACATAAAATGTACTAAACACCATCTAACCAATACAGAGAAAATCAATAACAGAAAAAAAATTCTGACAAATACCATTATGAATAAAATACTAGGACATTTCGAAATACATGTGATAAAGGCAGCATATTCCATGATTAAATCTCAAAATGCCATGAAATCTTTCTGCCAGATATACAGCACAAAGCAATTACCTTTTCATATCTCCATGCACATCTTTGTCATCCATGAAGCATTCAATGTTCATGGGAAGTTTCGTAGAATTAGCGGACATCTGCTTCTTCAACTTCTCCACTTCAGTAGTAAGGCGAAGATAAGCTCTAGGATTTGAACGGGGATCTATTCTATAGCGAGTTTGAAATAAATTGGAGAAATCCTCAGCTAAGATAATGTCTATATCTCTGCCTCCCAGCTCAGGATCTGATGCACAAGCAAGCATCTAGCAAGTAAAGAAAAAATATTCATAATCAGAACCACAATTTACACAGCTTAATTAGAACAATGCTACTGATAAACTATAACAATAGAAAATTCATAAAAACAAATTTAGCTATGAGAAAAATTACAGAGAAACAACCATATAAAAATGAATACACACCTTCAGCTTTCCTTTATTGAAAGCACAAGCAGATACTTGGAGAGAAGAATGACCACTATCAACAAATATCACATTTCGAGGCTTTTCCTCAGGAGCAGGAAGATCTTGCTTATAAATGCCATATGCTAAGGCTGTAGCAGTGGTTTCATTCATCAACCTCAATACGTTTAAACCAGCTATTGCAGCCGAGTCAAGAAGAGCCTTCCTTTCGGAATTAGTAAAATATGATGGAACCTAAGGAAAAATTAAAATATTTCAATAAAGCATTTTTATAAAAGAGGCATCACCAGGTATTTAAATGGATTGGGGCTCAGACTCATAGGATTCTGCCCTCTCAAAGATTTGATGATTAAGAATCAAATTCTCCAAAAAGCAGAATACATTCATAATTGGATGATACATTTTAATAACAAAAGAAAAAACAATTAAAAAATCATGAATATATTTTCTTTGTACAATAAATGTTTGAAATTAAACTAGAGCCTTGCATTCAGAAAACTGTATATAATAATATTAAATATTAAGAGGGATAATAAGTAACTAGAATTTTGTTCCTAACATTTCAAAGTAGACAATAGCCAAAACAACAAATTCCAAAAAGTGTCAGTTGTATGTTCTGTTCTACTCAGCATCTTAGGGAGGGACAATATTTCACATGTGACAATAACATTATTGCAGCCATCACAAACATAACCTTTTATTAAAAAGTCATAGACAATCTTCCATTGTGCTGGGATAATAGCCTTAACAAACTCAATGGCTATGAGGAATAATAATATACCTATATCATTATGTTAGTTTTATTTAAGTCAAGCAATAAATATAGGAAATATATTTTGGTTACTTATTGATTCACCTTCATAATAATCTTTATTGTGCTACAGATACAACTTGAAGATTACAAGTTCTATTTAGTAACTCAGCATAGAGGGCATATGATTGGCATCATTATTATTTACTTCAAAATATATGCCTTAAAAATAAATCAAAATTTCTGAGTTTAATCTATTGAACTCCTTGTACATAGAGAATTATCAGGGTGTGTTTATGGGAAAACAATGTTGTTACTCTTTCACCATTAGTCAAAAAAAATACTACTGTAGCCAATGAAAAATTGGATAAACCTTAACAGCAGAATAAAACAATGTGTATAAAGCTTAGAAACTGCTCTAAAAACTAAAATTAGGCACTTTACTGATAGCATAGTTCCACATAAACAAGAATTTAAAGATCTGAAAATCTTGCACCCAACACGATTATGCAACTTTATAGGTAGAAATTGAAATTTATTTGTTATGGCAATTTAGGAGACTATCAATTCCAACAGAAATTGTTAAATTTATTACTGCTTTTCTACACATGTTTGAGCATCAATTTGCTACAAACCACGTCATCATAACATGCAGCAGTTGGTTGTGCTCGATTATAGTCTAGCATTCTTGAGATATCAGAGCCCTGAAAACTCGAGAGCCCTGACAGCAATGAATGCAATAGTTTTTCAGATAAATTTGAAGCAATCGCCTTGATTTCATTCAGATGAAATACTGCAAATCTATTTAGCTCAGAAGGTTAGTTTATGATATGCATGTTTATGTTATGATTACTAGATGCTGAGCCTCATAAAAAATGCCTATACAAATGTCAATGACCACACAGTAGCTATTCACGTTGAATAAATACTACCAATTTAAGATACAATGATCTCCTAAATGTAACCTCAGAAGATTTTAGGGCAAATACAAGAAATAAACAATGATAATGTGCATGAAACAAAATAAATTAACAAAAGGCACATTAATAAATGTCAAGCTGTAGTTGTTTTACTTACTGAAATTACACAGTCATTTACTTTAGTCTTCAATGCATTCTCAGAAGTTTCCTTTAATTTGGTAAACAACATAGCTGTAATCTGTTCTGGTGAAAATGCATGCTCCTCTCCCAAGTAATTGACCTGTAAATGAAAAACAAATTATGAGCACACTGAACTTCATTTCAAAATTTGGAAGAGGGACACAACAAGTAATTTCAGTGGCCAACATACTTTTATTCCAATACTGCCATTTGGCTGCTGTACGGTTTTAAAAGAAAGATGTTTAAGCTCTTTCTGAACAAATGGGTCATTATATTTCCGCCCAAGAAGCCTTTTAAAGCCATATACTGTATTTTTCATATTCGTAACCATCTGATTCTTCGCTGCTACTCCCAGTATTCGATTTTTCCCACTGAAGGCAACACATGATCTAGAAAATTAAAAAAAAACAAGAAACATGGGTCAAAGGATTTAAAATCCAAGACTTCAAGGAAGGTAGGGCAAGGTGTTTTCTACAAACAAACCAGAATAACCTAATTAATAATCTTCCAAAACGTATATCACCAAAAGAATTACTAAGAAAAAATCTTTCCCGCACCTTAAGTCCTTCGATGAAAATGGGCTAAGCATAATAACAAATCAAAAAGGGGATATACTATCTCATTAGTATAATCGCCTATCAGAAATAACGGGTAGAAATTAAATGGTCTTATTAACTAACAGATACTAACTCATCCGAATTTTGATTATATTTCCAGTAATGACTCCCTTCATATTATAAACTACTATGATTTTCCAAGAAAAATAATTTTTCCATTTCCAATGCAAATAATATTAATGTCGTAAAATATAAATTTCCAGACAAAAGAAGAGTAAATAAATCAGTCATAGAAATTAAAATTTATTCAATTCCTCATAAATTTACATCATACTTATTAAAATGCAGGAAAAATTGTTCACAACTATAATTTTTCGTAGTTAAACGCTTAAAAATTTCTCGTTTTTTCCGGTTGTAATCAAACATTTAAGATAATTAGGAACTTATCCAACTTTTCCTGAATGGAAAAATGAATTTCGCTTATTTTAACGCCATCACGTTCAAGATTATCCTGGAAAATGGGAGGTGGTTTGCCGTCAATATTTCGTGTGCCGAGGTGCGTATGTTTGAGAAACACCGGTCTAGGCTTCATAAATTATATATAATGACACCTGCTAGCTAGCAAATGTCTTAGCGGGACGTATAAATCGCTGCGCGGTTCGTAGTTCTGGGACGCGTGAACTACGTGGAAGCAATTAACATGACAAATGTAAATGGTTAAAAGTAATTTTATGTCAGTATAAAACGTAAAAAACTTTACAATGCCGTTCTTGTATACTTCGTCTTTTAAGGCAGAAGCGACCTTTAAAAAAACAAGTCGATATTCTTTATTACCTGCGCCCGAAACGCCAATGTTGTCTTCCTTACACGACCAATCGAAAATATTTTCTTTGATTAGTCACAAAGGGACGCGCCATAATTCTGTAGGAGGGGGACAGTTGGATTTTAACAGCTGAGCATACGCGTAGCCTTATTAGGACAGCTTCCACAGCCTACTTTCCCGGCAAAGAAATGCTTGCCGAGGTCCCCGCCCCCGCGTATCCTCAACAACGATGGACACCGCGAAGCGAGTGGTGAGGAGGAGACTGTGAAAGGGGAAGAGAAAGAAGCTGGGAGGCTGGAGGGAGGAGTTGCGGCTCGGTTTTGGTGGGACACGGAATCCAACCGAAGTAGTGGTGAATCACAGCCATTGCGTCACGAATCCGTCCACTCCTCGCAACCCCTTTAAAAAAACCGACGACCTTCGCGATACATGGCCTGTCTCTTTCCGCGCAATCGCGCAATGCTTTCCGGCGGTATTCGCTAGTCAAGACCACTACGACGATGGAATTTTCCTAGAATTAAATATTCACGAGGACATTAAAATATCCGACAGATATGACCTTTCCGTAAAAGAAAAAATAAAGTGATTACTACAATAAGAGGTTAAGGAGTTCTCGGCCCTAAATGCGCTTCCCTAGCAAATGGAAATGAAAACCTACGCAATGAAGGCAGACATTGGCACTACCACGCAAAAATCAGTGGTTGGAGATTCTAAATATATCGTCACCTAACAGAATTGCTCGAGAAATAATGACCATGGGAGCAAGCAAAGAACACAAGCGGAGTTCATTTCACTCGTCTTTACGGTGATATCTTCAAAACCGATAGTACCAAAGTCAGTACAGGCACAATGAATAATAAAAAGATAAAATACGCCGGTAAAACTTACTTTACTTGATAATGCTTGCAAATCCGCAAAAGTCACTTTTCTCCAGACGTAACTGAATGATATTTTAAAGTGCATCATGTTATCTGGCAATTAAATAACAATATCACGTGATATCAGAGGTGATTGTCGACTAAAAACAGTAATTAGTAACAGTGTAACGTGAAATGAAAACTCAACTATTTTGCACCGTTTATTCTAACTAAAATGCGAAAATACGTATTCTGCTCGACATATCTTCCATGTAAGACACGATGCTGTAACAAATTATCGGCAGATAAATTAAGATCTTGAGATCGATAGCACACCCCTGCAATGACGACGCTCTACAATTGAACAGTAGATCGATATGCATCTGATTCAAATAGCGCGGTTGGAAAGCTGATGCACCTTAACACCTGGAGTTAGTTCCCAAACTTCGCTATTCTTGGAAGATTTTACTATGATAACTAGTGCTGACCTTTTATAAATCCTTAATAAATATAATACCCAGTGCATTACAAAAATAAAAACTTGTTTTCTCCCACAAAAAGGCCGTGAGATATGAAATAAAAGTTTATTTTCTGCAAATATTGGATTATAACAAATAATAAATTCTTCGAAAGTACAAGAAAATATGCAGTCGAAAAGACGCTGGCAAAACTTGCCTTATCGATTCAGTAGCCGATTGCATTGCAGCATTTCCACCTGGTACTCGGGTATGGATCTATGTTCAGACCCAGAACTAAATAAATGACAGAGTAACTAGGTACTAGGACTATAATTTAATACGCATGATAATGATACAATCATACACAAATCATTTAAAATGATACCTACTGCCTTCCCTTCCCGTTAATCTACCAAGAACAAATGTTTTGCGACAAGCTAGTGGACAGAGAAGGTTGAACATATTATATATACCGCTTTCAACTAACGATAAGAGACATTCTCTAGTCAATAAGAGTAACCATGTTAAAACTGATTCACTTAGAATGCTATCATAAACATGAAAATCATCGTTTTGCGTTAAACAAAACTATTAAAATTGTCTATCGACAACTCATGTGGCATGATAGAGTAAGAGCATTAAAGCATTTATGTCATTTAATCACACTGAAGACCATCTTTCTCTACACAATGTGGAACCCTCTGAAATTTGATACATTTCATTGCTGATTACCTAATCGCAGATGGCATGCAACCCTCAAGTATGGCATGCTAGTAATATATTTGGAATACAAAAATTATAACATTTATAATAGCAATAAGAAACATTTTTTCATTCAAAGAAATTTTATTTATAATCAGAATTGTGAAAAGGGTTAATTAGATTTAATTTGTGATATTTGGCGACGTCGTATGAATGCATCGAAAATCAAATTAAGGCTAGAATAGAAACCACTGAATGATGATTTTGGTTGTCAAAGGGCAAAAACACTCCATAAAAACGAACCACAAAAAGCAACACTGAATGCGGTCCTTCGTATGCTGCCTATCAGTCGAATTTCATTTTCACTGTTTCGCACATTCCATACATAGGGGAGTTAATATGATAAAATACAATTCCACATCTACTAAAATAAATTAACTAATTTAATAAAATTATAAATAATAATTTCTCTTGGGAAGAACGAAAAATTTCACAATTCGCAAACACAGGGTACATCAATTGCAGGAACGGTTTTCTTGCGATTTACCCAAAACAGAAATCCTTCAACACCGAAATCGTAGATTATTCGGTATATTTGTGGGAGATGCACCGAGTAGATTAAGGTTTATACCATGCTTATAATTGACAATGAGTAAATAATGCCGTCTTGAGTACAGCCATATTGATCTACAGATTTCTCAATTAACAATATTACGCAATTGGAACATAACAACCTAACTTAAATATTACAATATGAATGGATTAATGGGAATGGACTATAAAGCAATAAAATCTATACCAAGATACATTTAAGCCATTTAAAGAAACTAGGATCGTAAGCCCTACTTCCTCACAAACATAATTATAATCAATAACCAAACTGATGATGATTTAAAAAAAAACTAATAGAAAACAAGTTGCTTAAGGAACTAAATAATAACAATGGCATTAGAGAACTTTCTAGAAAAATTAAAGACAATGCTTCAACGTTTACATGCATCAAGATTACATAATGAAAAAATGAAATATTTACAGCAGCAACATTTCAATAATTAAAAAGAATAATGTATAACATTTTATGAAAGATGGTGATAAGCATGCTAAAATATAATTCGCACATAACTAGGTCAAAATTAATGCACAACAAGAGAAGCTTCTGGCTATCCAAATTATAACTGCGCGCTTCGCATAACTTGATTATTACATTAAAACAGAATATGTTCTGTTGAAACTAAAATCATTTCATATGATCATCAGGAAAGTATTTTTACTTACGGTGTGGCTCGAAGACTGTAGTCATTCGCAATTGTTTCAATTCCTCCAGCACGCGCTACAGCAACATAACAAGATTCGTTTCCAAAATCTATACCGATTACAGACATAGCAGCCATATTTTCGAGTTTTTACCACGAACCACAACGAGTAAACAGATTTTCACAGCACGATTTAACAGCACAGCACTCGACTATTTCCTCTAACGAGACCAATCATTCACCGGTCGGCGGACGAACTTTCCAGAGCACATGTGTGTTGGGCTCGCATTAATTCTAGAATAGTCGGATTGAAGATACTGCAGCTATATCGGCGAGTTTCACAAAAACGTCACGAGCTTTAAGACGACGTCTGTGATTGGATAATTTGTAATTGCTAGGGCCAATCATTTTACTTGTTAAATTACCGCGACCGGTAAACTTAAAACAAAGTAACGCTAATGTTTCTGTTTTTTGCACGTGTTGATATTTTCCTTTTTTATTGATATTAGAGTCAAAATGAAACTCTTTATCCTTTTATTGCACAATAAAAGGCTCAAGTTCAACCGGAAATAAGTCTTTCGCTTATGTAGTACCTATAGACTACTACAATGGCTACAGGTCAATCTAGTTTTGGGGAGCTAATAGAGGTGAGGATTTATTATTTTATTTACATGTGTTTTGATAAATAAACGGGATTTTATCTATAAATAACTTTTATCAAGCATTAGCAGTGTTATTGAAATCCAGTGAAATTCCCTTTAACATTCAAGTTATGTACATTTTGGATTGACATTTAAATTTACAGGATTATGAAGTCCTTAACTTGCTCGGTAAAGGAGGGTTTGCCAGCGTTTATCGGGCGAAATGCTCGAAAAGTGGCCTGGAAGTTGCGATTAAAATGGTTTGTGCTCTAGATGTGTTTCTTGAAAGATTTAAATTTTCTTGGAAAGTTAAGTAAAAAATATTTTCTTCCCACAGATCGATAAAAAGTTAATGAAGGCTGCTGGTATGGTGGAGAGAGTTCGCCAAGAAGTTGCTATTCATTCTCGTTTAAAGCATCCTGCTGTTCTGGAACTGTATACATTTTTTGAAGATGCAAATTATGTTTATCTTGTCTTGGAACTTTGTCACAATCGAGAGCTACAGAGATACTTGAAAAATAGCAATAAAATATTATGCGAGGAAGATGGTAAGATAAATTTGTGCATATTTTTATCTCCTCTCAAACATTCAGGTCCCTGAAAAAACCTTTTTTCTTTAAATTTAGCATGCCACGTATTTAGGCAAATCGTGGAAGGGTTGCTGTATTTACATTCTCATAACATATTGCATAGAGATCTGACATTGGCCAATTTACTCCTGAGCAAGGATATGCAAGTGGTTAGTGCCGTTTTATGCATTTTATATTGTTTTGTTTATTTACCCACATTCTAATTGTCGATTTTACTATACATGTAAATAGACACTATAACTGAAGTTAGTTTTAAATCTGACGACTTTTCAGAAAATAGCAGATTTTGGATTAGCCACACAGCTCACTAGGCCTGACGAGAAACATTTGACCATGTGCGGAACTCCAAATTACATATCTCCTGAGGTAATTACGTTGAATTATAATCTAGGCAAATGAGGCCCTTGATCATGTATTATAGATATATTTTTCATTAATAATTACACTAGCTACATTAGAGTTTGCTGGATCAATTTTTTAATATTTTATTTTAATCCAAAAGGTTGCAACTAGAAGCTCTCATGGCTTAGAGGCAGATGTTTGGGGCCTTGGTTGCATGCTGTATACACTTTTGGTTGGAAGACCACCATTTGATACAGATGCTGTCAAAAGCACCCTCACAAGAGTTGTAATGGCAAATTATCAGGTGAGATTACACATTTTTGGTATAAGTACACTTATTGAAACATGTACCGACATTTTTGGAAAATGACATTTTTCATCATAGTAATTTTTTACAAATCATCTGTTGGTGATTTTATGAAATAGTATTAGTTTAAATATTTTTTTTAATGCTTCTGTATACTGTTCGTTTTGAATGTATGTTGATGCAGCAATACTTTGAATTTTGCCACAAAATCCATTTCATTTTAGCTGCCAAGTCACTTGTCTCCAGAAGCAAGAGATTTGATCGATTTGCTTCTAAAGAAGAACCCTAAAGAAAGAATAAAACTAAGGGCTATTTTGGAACATCCATTTATGAAGAAAAATCAGAAACAATACGAGTACCTGCAAAAGGTAGTATTTTTAGTGTGCCCATGTTCTTTATAATGTAATTTTTGCATGTGACGTTTTTACAATGAGAATATTTCCGTTACAGAAATGGATGATGAGGGAAGGAGATAGTGGGATGTGTACAATGTCAACAGACCCACATGGTGACAGTGATAGTTTAAACACTAGTACTAGCAATAAATTGGATTTTGATAAAGGTAAAATTATCTCTTTGTATTCTCATCAATTAAATGAAGACTACAAAAGTAAATCCCTCTCTGAAACAGAAGCTGTAAGTGTTCCAAGCATCATGTACCAGGAAAAACATATCTTACCTCCAAGACTAACGTGAGCATAACATCTTTTTGTCATTTTATCGTATTATTTTGTATTGGATTTCGTTGTAACTTGCTCTTATATGTTAACAGGATGGAGGAACCACATCATCCCTCTACCAGTTATCTCAGGTGTAAATTTGATGATAAAGAAATGAAAAACTTGGAAGATAGATCACTCCTTTTGCCAAGCATTCGTAAACACGAGAAAGATCTGTCAACTGAGAGACATCAGTCATGTGTGGCTAACTGTTGCAGAAATTGTAACAGCAGTCTACACAACTTACAAGCAGGGCATTCAAAATCCTATGCTTGCTGTCAGCCTTCTGAGTTTGGATGCGATAATGGTAATTTGACCCTTATTGCAAAAGGACAATCAATTCACAACAGGTGCAAAAATGGTTCAGATCATGACCGTAGACATTGTTTTGAGGGGATAAATGCATGTAATGTGGAGAATGTGGAACTCGTTAAAAGACAGGCTACAAATTGTGTGAGGTCTTGTTACTCAGATGGTCTACTTTCCTGCAGGATGGCTAACTTACATTTGTGCGAAAGGCATGGACATTCTCATTGTGAGGTTGTGGAAGCACAGTGGAAGTCGGGCCACACCCCATGTTCCCACCAAAATGCCGATCCAATGCCAATCAGTTTCCATCAGCAGGAAATACCCACAGATGATTGCTGTCATCACAAATGGCCCGACCCAATCTCCCAACAAACGGACAATTGCGGTGTCATTGCCACATTGAATGTTCCCAAACATGAATCGCAATTCAAGAACAATGGGGATTCGGACAAGAAAGGGAGTGTCTTGGCAGAACGAAAAAGTAATATCCCCAAAAGTGGTGACAGTGAAAGTAAAAGTGAAGGCAGAAACTTGCATGGCCTTACTCCTCCCTTGAATTCGTACCGTTTGCAACCCACACGTCACAGGACAAAAAATGCTGTTCTGAGTATTCTGGAGTCAGGAGAAGTGTGCATCGAATTTATAAAGAAGAGGGGTGGTGAAGAAAAGGTTGTGGATGTGTGCAGAATATCAGCTGATGGAATGCGAGTAAGTTTACTATTGCTTTACATTACCTAGGGTTCTTTTAAACTATTGTCTTATAGCCTATGTTATTTCATTTGTCATTTTGTTAAAATTGATGTAATGGAAGCATCAAAAGTTGGCCAAATGGATAATGAATTGTCAAAACAATTCAAAAAGAAAATGCGTTCCACATGAAAGTTAAAGCAATTTAATACTCGCTACTTAAGTAAAGAGTATATTTTTATGAAAATATAAATATATTTTAGGTGATTTAATGAGTTATTTTTCAGACTTATGTATTTCTTATATTGATTGTAATTCATCTAGAAACAATTTTGTAAGCAGTATATTTATGAAATGGTATAAGAAGGTCCATGAGTTTATTGACTTAAGGCAGCATTTCTTAAACTTGAGTAATCTGAGGACCCCTTTCATGTAAATTTCTTTACTGCAGTGACCCCCTCGACTACTGTTGGAGACAACGGGGGTCTGCCGATCCCAGTTTAAGAACTGCTGACTTAAGGGAAAATATCTAATAGTGTTTCATTTAAATGTTTTCAAGAACCATAGTAAAAATTTAATATTGTTGAAAAGGCTGGAGCGAAATAATTATAAAGAAAATTTTCATTATTAATAGGTAGTGTTATATCAGCCTAATCAAGGAAAGGGCTGTTTGTTGGAAAACTCCCCACCTGAGCTTCCAAAACAAGGCACTGATGCAATTTACAGCTATGAAAGTCTTCCACAAAAGCATTGGAAAAAATACCTCTATGCTGCCAGGTAACCATGCTCACTAGTTTTCTTTTCATATGATGCAGTTGATATCTTTTTGTCTATTAATGCATTTCTCTTTTCAGATTCATTGATTTGGTCAAAGCAAAAACTCCAAAAGTGACTTATTATAGTGAAAAGGCAAAATGCTTGCTCATGGAAAATACTCCTGATCCTGATTTTGAGGCTTGCTTTTATGAAGGTTTGTCACAAATTTTACACTTCTACTGTAGCTATTCATAGTGTTCATTGTTTTTACAATTTCGTATTTCTAGGGGGGAAATTTGTCAAAACGAAAAATGAAGTTAAACTCATTGATGCAGCTGGTAAGTCTACCATCATAAAAATGGATAGTCAAGACAAGAGCCTCCCAATCAGTGTTGACATTTTGTGGAATCATTTTGAGCAGGTATTACTTGACATTTTGCCTGTGCTTTTCAACTATTAGAAATGATGCTGCCATGTTTTATTTTGCTTACCCCTATCTCACATGGATTTCAGTGCTATGATCATTGTACATCATTAGAAAAGAGCTTATCAGAACTGTCTGAAAAAAGTAGCGTGTCTTGTTTTCCTATCATCGTTGGTAGAAGGCCTTCATCAGGAGTTAAAGCTGTTTTACAGGATAAGGAAAATGTGCCGTCCAACCAAGTAACAATATCCCCTCAAAATGCAATGGTATTAACCTGATATTTAGATGACTTATTTTGTAATAAATATCTGTATCAAAGATTGCATCTAAATCGTACATATCAATTGTATAAATGACAAGTATTCCTTTTCAGTTTCAGTCATTTGAAAGATCTTCAGCAATTTCTATGCATGTCAATGCATCATATGGCAACAGTACAATGTCTAGTAGTAGATTACATCCTAAAAGTACAAGTATACCTCATGAAGTACAATCACCCGAGCCCATAAGACAAGTTCTCGTCCCTAACATTGGCATTGCAACTCAGGTATTTAATTAAACATTATTAAACTAGAATTAGCAAATGTGATTCCTGCATTTTTTAAAACCATCATCACGACTCATCTTCTGCAGTTTCTCTCTGGAGATCTGAGGGTGGAATATCTTGATGGATCTCAAATCACCGTTAATTCTCACAAGGCCACAACTGAATATGTCAGTTCAAATGGTAAAGCTGTATTTTACCAGCAGAAAGACTTGCTACCTTTCCACATAAGAGAAAAATTATCTCTCATGCCCAAAGTAATAGACCAACTCATGAATGGACAAGAGAGGTGGCCAAAAACTCGTGGGATAAGATGATTTGGCATCGCTAAAGGGATTATAATTCCACAAACAGTAAGGTGTTGGTGTGTTACGAGAATGAATGTGTATATAGATAAAGAGTATATGTTAATCATCCGTCCTTCAGTATATTATTTACGTTACAGTGCAATGTATTGACTTAAATTTAAATCAAATTGACTTTTCACTGTTAGAAAATGTCATTCAGCGACACTGATTAATTCTCTATTTTGAGGTCAGTTTAATGACCAAGCTAATTCTTAAAATGTTTCTGTATATATTTCCACCTTTAATATAAAGTTGGTTTCAAATTTATCTTGAAGTTTGAATATATAAAAGATTTGTTTTTGTTAAATTTCAGAGCCCTGTAATAAATTAATTTTAATATCTCAATTTATGGGGAGAGTTGTTCTTTTTATTTTTATTTCCTCTCGGAGAACTTGCTCAGTGAATGAGTAATAATCTATTTGCTTGTATTCTTCCTTCTGATGAATGGCTAATAAAATTGCCATAATGGATATCAGGTATGTAATTTGGTAAGTATTGCTGTTTCATTAGTTATAAATTACGGCATAGTTTTTTAACAGCTCTACATTTTAAAATGCTTTTTCACATTTGAAATTAAATCAGCCAATTTAAAATCGATTAAATTTTTGACCCCTCAAAATCTTGCTTTAAGAGTCCATGCAATTATTTTATTTGAATGTCTGGAAGTACTTATTGCTGTTCTTTTTGCGTGTAGTCATTTATTTGTATGTTATAGAATGAATTAGCTCATGATTATCACAACTGAGAAACATACATAATACAAATTGATATTGATATTGAAAAATTTGTAACTCTGAATTTGATTTCATGGAATTATTAGTAGTTTGAGTTGCACAGAATGTTGATGTATAGCACAAAAAATTCAGATCAGATGACAAGTTCAAAATTTGTATAAACAAGCTAAATCCACATGGAAAGGTATTATGAAGTTCAACTTGTAGGAGGAGCCAAATTGATGGTGAAAATATCTCCTGTTACAGTCAAGCAGTTAAGTATAATGTACGTTTTAGCTGCAAAGTAGTCATGCTTTTTAAGATAATGATACATTAATGACCACTGATGATGTCTTTTTTGTAGCTAAAATGTACATCTTTATGCGACCATCCTATGGCTATAGGTCAAATCATGGTAATGTAAGAAAATGTTACGTGCTGTAAGTCATTGGTCTTCCATCCAATGATTATGACAAGTTTTTTTATTTGTCTTACTTAAACAATTCCATTTATATATGATTGTTTACCAGAGCTCTTCCTATGGAAACCGGCTTCTCAAAAGGTTCTAGAATGTTTGCTTGCTAATTCACAACTGTATGTAATGCAAGCAAAGATTTGTCATTGCTTACATTATGTGATGCAAGGATTACTTAAGAGCGCACCCAAAATTTGCAGCTCCCATCGATTATAATTTTATGCAAACGCGAATTCACGAGAGAAATGCCAATTTATGAACTATCATTTTTAGTTCCCGTAGTGATTTTTTCACCGCCGTGGTCATGGGATCCTTCCTGTTTCGGTCTCAACGATTTATCATAGACTTTAATGTCCATCTTGTGAGAAACACAAATAAAAGATAAGAACGTTTCAACGCTCTAGTTTTGTGATATAATGTAAGAGCGTCCGTGAACATTTTTCTTGACCTTAGATATACTATATATTTTCGATTTTGGTTCGAAATTTCGACGTCTTGTCGAAGTGCATTTCCAAAACCATGTCCGTATCACAAATAATTTATTTAACATTAAGTAATTTCCCACTGAAAATTATAACGCCGGAAACAAGAATAGTTGCACGGAAAACAACATTGTGATACGTTTTGGATCTATCCTCAATCTCGAGATTCCGGGAACTTCTCTAGGACCTGGAAAGCAATTGTCTTATCAGTGTGATTTAAATGGAAAAGAAAAGGGAGGAGGCCGTGATGAATGAAGGTTGCTTCTAAATATTTTCGGCTAATTTTAGCGTCCGAATGCAGTGCGTTATTTGGCCAAGAAACTCTGCCTTCACCTAGAAAGAAACTAAGGGAAATTTATCGTGATATCCAAATGTATTGCTAACGAAATATCCTCGTAAGATGAGGCACAGGTATCGGCATGTGCATGTTTTGGGCTGCGTGGTTTAAGGGCGCAAACAGCACGCGCATCTCTGCACTTTCCTGCGCTAACCTGTCAAGCACCAAGAAGCCCAAGTTTACATGGATGGCCTGTACTTGGAAAAAACCGGGTACACTTCCGCCATTCTTACGATATGGGGAATTCAGCTTCTGGCGGGAAGAATTATTCTTAGCTTGGTTGTTTTGTTGACATTTCGATAACATAGCAACGTGACTCAAGCATTTTTTTAACCGCGGAAGTTTAAAAAGTTTTCTCCGATAATTTGGTCGAATTTCTCGCGTCATCGGGATTAGTTTACTCGTGTCTCTTTCTCGTCGGTTAGCCTTGCAATGTTGCCAGAACTCCGCTGGATGCCTCCGTTCGTGACAACGTTTCAAGTAATCGCTATTTTTTCTTTCAGAAGTTCACGTTCTTATGAAGTTCTATATTTTCGGAAAATATATTTAAAAATGTATTTTGATCGGTGAATAAACTAACAGAAAAAGCAATAACATTGTGCGTTTATTGAATGAAACCTATTTATCAGAAACTGAATAAGCAACGTTTTATGCGATACTTGCATCTCGAAAATGAAATGTTTTATTGTTTGTCCTTAAAATTTGGCTTGATTGTTAGACCTAAAATTCCTAGTCAACATTTTATTTTGGAAAAATCTTAACCAATTAAAAAATAAAATATATTCGTGTAAAAATGACATTGGGTCGAGTTAAAGATATTGGGCAGATATGCCCGTGACAATCCTAGCTCTTGTGACCACAAGTTCGACAAGCCGAGACCAAGCTTATTTTTAGATCGAAAGAATATATTTCAGACATATATTGCCAAAAATATAAACGAAACCTGCCGCTTCTTACTATGGTCAACATCAATTTTTTCCTAGCTCATCTCCCTCACTAGGGTTGCCTACGAGAGCGTTACCGGTTATTTCAGTCCCATCCCTGACCCCATAATTTATAAATTTACGGACACTCTTTCCATCCGAGCCCCCTCCGCTCTCAACATCACTTATTCCCTCCACTCATAATTTTCCATAAATACCCACTAAATGCATCGCGAGGTGCCGCCAACTGTGATCTTAGAAACCCTTGAAACCGAAGTTTTGATCCCGCCTTACGTTGTAAAGCATGACCTTCGAGAAATCCGTTAGTTCTAATTTATCGTCACAAATGTTACGAATTTTACTTGATTAAAAGTTTCGAACTAGATGCTTAAATTTCGACCACCGAATTGAAGTTAGAATCAAAGTCACCGGCTTCATAACTGAAGAAATCGGAAATTGAACTGCGAACGCATCTATACACTCCATGTAAAAATAGCTGCACTCGGGGCCAGTTAAGTTTATATTTTGAAACAACTGCGTGAGCTGTTAACCTATACGTTTCATTGTCGAACAAAAATGCCTGATTCAACGTCAATCAAATTCCTCCATTGTACAAAAATGAAATATTTATCTTGGTTTATCACTTGATTTCCTGTTGAAACACAGTCAGACCCCGATTTAGTGCCCCCTCCTATATAGTGCCACCCCCGCATAGCGTCCATGAATCGTGAACAGAACTTCCATCATGATTACATAGAACAAGCATATAGGTACCTCGATTTACCGCCACCCCCGCTTTAGCGCCAATGTCAGTGATAGACTAACGGCGCTAAATCGGGGTGACTGTAATCCAAATCGAAAAAATATGATGTGGCCACCACATGACTTTCTCCATTCCTTTAATGTTTCTAAAAATTCCAAATAGGTTAAATAATAATAAACATTTTAAGGAACCGAGAAAAATGTTGTCTTTACAAAGAACAGAAATAAACTCAAACCGTAGCCTTCTGATATTGGATATAGCCAGGAATCTCCAACAAATAAAAAAATACAAAGGAGCGTTACTAACTGTAACTAAGCGTCAAGTGTTTACAATAGTCGCCGGTAGGTGGCGTAGTCGTAACTAAAATATTTAGTTTTTAAGATATCTCTTAAACGATGCATTATATGGGGAAATGTTTCAATCAGAGGATGTAGAAAATTAAATTTCCTACAACTTTTATTCCAGTACTTTTTTACATTAATCAAATATTTAAAAAAACGGATGTGACAAGAGTAAACGCGTACTTCCGGTTGACCGTTTTTTACCAAAAACATCAATTCTTGTGACTCATAAAAATGTCAAATATAAAATTTAGTGTTGACCTGATTAATAGTTTTTGAGTTAGAGCACCCACAAAAAACACACATCATCGATAAAATGGTCAAAACGTGTTCCGAGGACCTCAAAACATTGAGCACGCCGAGGGTCGTACATTTTATTAAGATCGAAAATACGCGAGAGAGCGGCGGGCTAATTTAATTTACACTTGACATTTTTATTAGCAAAGTACTGTGACCTGGAATGTGGCAGAGGGTATACACTTAAGACAATGACGAAGCGAGAGCGGCACTATTAGTAACTTTTTACGTGCGGGAATAATCACAGTCATGAAATTATTGATCGGGTTTCATTTGGTCAAAGATATCCAAGAGTGGCGATTTTTTGATCGCAGAGTATTGAAGAACAGCCCATACAACGTTGGAGTTCGAGGGTCTGTGTCGAGATTTCTAATGTCTTGGCGAGAAATTTTGAAATTTCTCGCTGAGACGAGAACTTCTTTCATACATCCAGCCGACTACAAGGTGCTGCCTTTGAGTCGATGCTATAACTAGGAACGTTCCGCCCTTGGTGTTATGCTACCTGATGAGATGCTTCTTCAGCCAGGAAGTCACGCTTTTTCGTATTCTAAAGCTGTTGACTTTGGTTCTAAGCTAAGGACAGAAGAATGGTACCAGTCTTCTACTCAGCCAAACCTCAATAACTCTCGAGGGTCTAGGGTCATTTTCATTCTTATGTTTTTTGTCCCTTGTAAGTAGAGCCTGTTTCGTGGGGGGCGAGCGGGACAGTCGCTGGGGGCCGTTATTTTTGTAGCTATCTAACGAATAGCACAATACGCACTGTATAAACACTTTTAAAAATATCGTATGACTTTTGTCTACATGTTTTGAATAATTTTTCGCGTATGTGATAAAAGATTATAGGATCAACAACGACTGGTCTAATTCGTCACTTGATATCAAAACATTTCAATTAAAAAGAAACGTGATGTGTTCATAGCAAAAAAAACAAGATTGGAAAGGTGTACTCCATGTCGGAGTAAACAGTTTCCAAATGCGTTTTTTTGGGATTTCACAATGTTGAAACAAAGGAACATTGTAAACTACATGTAGGTCTTCATGTAAAGTGGCTGTAATTGTTGTCCGATTTTTACCAACATTGGAATATCAAATTTCATCAAAATACGTCCAGCGCCTCCCGAGTTGAAACAAAGGAAACATCGTTAACTACATGTAGGTCATGTAAAATGGTCGTAATTGTTGTCGGATTATAACCAAAATAGGAATCGGTCAAACAATTTTAGCTAAACTCCCCAATACCAAATTTCATCAAAATACGTTTAGCGGTTTCCGAGTTTTAAGATACGGACGGAAACGACCTCCCCTATATGCATTCACTTCGTGCAAAGAACGCATAAAAATAGCTGGAAATTTTGTTACGAAAAACGGTCATCATTGGGGGCGATTCAATTAATGCTTTGTATTTTCTGAAAACTATTTTTTGTTAATAAAGACCAAAAATAAGTTTGGTTCTGTAAGAAATATTTTTATACTAAAAATATAATATTATTTGTTATATTTTTAACCCGATATTTCTCGTCTCGCCGCGAAATGAAAAAGATAGTAAAGTTGATCACAAATAGGCGCGTTTCGTGCAATGGAGTATTTGAAACTGTACGATATAATTTGACCGAGCACACACCATAAAACAGCAAAACACCACGACCCGATTGTATCTTTGTCTATTAAAAATTTCTTCATCAATAAGCATTACGTAATTCTAATGACTACGTACTGAAAAACGATATATCAGAAATGATTCCAGGGAAATATTCAATTTATATTTAGTGATTTATTTTCTAATCAGTTTTAATCAACCGAATAATCGAAAATTACTTAAAACATACCTCACCTGAGTTCAGTAGTTGTAATATTTACGTTTATGTTCTTTTCTTCGCCGTAAAGAATCCATTTCCTTCCGCTTACAAAATCTGTCATGCACGCGTAAGGAATTAAATGAATTTTGTAATTATAGCAGTTCTTCCAAGTTCAAAGCGAATTACGACTTTCTTGTTCAATTTTCTTGATAATGGCTACTCCCACGATAAAAATGTATAGGAAAATAAATACTCTACGTTACTAATTCTACAAGTTTATTTGAAAACTATTTTAATTTGACCAAACATTTGCGAGATATGACGGAAAGTTCATTTTTTGTCACCAGTAAAGTGGTACCCCTGATTGGCATACGTGATTTATTTTTGCGATTTTCTTATTTTCTTTGACTGTAAGTCCTTAATATCATATTTCATAAAAATCCGTTCGGTAGAAGCCGAGAACGTACATACGAACGGACAAACCGACGCTAATAGGCGCTTATGCTGGAAGCGAAACGCGCCTACAAAGATCAAGAAACAGACAGACCCTCTAGTTCGAGTTATGTGCGCTCAATGCCGCTTTGCCGTGTATACGTATATAGTCACTTCCCTAAAAAAAGATAAAAGAGAGTTTGAAGAATGCATCATACTATAAACTTTCTCGTTATCAATTCTAACACGTCCAGACAGATACGCGAGTTCCAGAGGATTCTAGATAAACTAGGACTTTCTCAACGCGAGGAGACATTAAAGCAGTGTCGGCCAAAGAGTGAGTGCAGCAGATACGAGACATCCGGGCCCCTGAATAATGGAGGCTCCCGAAGTTGGAAAATCTCAATTATTCAAGTATCGGATGTAAATTTTACATAAACTTTTACTACAATTCACTTGCCAAAATGATTTCCATTGCAAAAAATGGAAAAGTTACAATTTTATAACTGAGGCTCCCATAAATCGCAGAATTATAACAATATATTATACTGTTTAATGCTTGTTGTACACTTACAGCTTACAATGTTTTTAATGTGGCATTGTTCAAATTAAAAACAAATCAAAAATTAAAGCAACAGTTTTAATCACACTTCGACTTATAGGAGAAAGAGGAGGGGAATTGGTTGTATTAACCAAGTTAATCCAACCAATTCCAACTTCTCCCCATCCGCTATTCACCTTTTACTCTTAATTTCGTCCACACCTCACTCTCCTTGAACCAATCTTCTTTTCGCCAATTCCTTCTTCCTCCCCTCCTGTTGGTATAAAAGAATTTTTTTGAATGCTCGTTGCCTGATGATGGCGATTAATCATCGAAACCGCTCGTTCTTATAGTGCTATGTGGAATAAGTCTAAATGTGATTAAAACTTTTAATTTTTGCTTTTTTTATTTTAACAACGCCACATTATTATGAAATTCCACGAAGTCTCGGCCTCGTCTTTTAATTTTAATATTTTTTAATTAATCAGTGCTTTGTAAGAAAACTGCAATAAAATTTCATAATTCATATAAGGTAACCAACGGAATATGTTTTACTAGTCCAAGTCTCCTCATTACGGCCTATGAAGGCCATATTACCCATTTTGTGAGCCTTAAATAATGACAATGACTTTAGATCTCATTTTGTTGTTCATTTCTTTATTTAAATTAAATTTTGACCTCATGTGCCTAAATCTTTGGTGGTACTACAATTTTACGATTTTGACCTGTGTAAAATTAGAATCTTGACTTTTATTCTCTCATTTTTTAGTTATTTTTGCCTACCAACAATTTATTGTAACCATTTTTGAGCAATCAAGCATTAGAATTTTGATACAAGTACTTGATAAATATTTCACATTCTTGTTCTCTTATTTTTTAACAACCCAATAAGTCATATTGAGATCATATGTTCCTAATATGGCCTAACAGCAAGGTTTCGCAAAAATGCTAACCAATAATTCCTTGTTGAAGCGTTATAGTTGTAACATTTTTTCTGTTTACTTAAATAAACTGTGTAAGAGTACATTATGTTAGTTTTACTTTCAGCATTTGGGAAAGGTGCTTACAAAATTAATGAAGCTTAGCTAGGTCATATTGGGTCGAGTTACCTTATGTCTCATCTCGGAGGAAGACAAGGTTTTTCGCATCCGGGACCCTTTCGCTGCTTGGTCGGCCCTGCAGCAAAGATCTCATGCGGCCCACAAAAATAAGTTACTTTATACTATGATATGATTCAGACTCGTGTATTTCTCGTAGAATATTTCGCACGAATAAATAATCTAAGAAATCTAACAAGTGTGTTAAATCATCACTTTCAAAATATCCGCAACGTATAGCTAGTTACCATTTATAACGACCTGCGCAATTAGGGAACTGTAGAATGATCTTCCCGGCGTCAGCGTGTTCATTTTGTGCCCGAAGTGCCTAACCCACGACGCCATGTCTACTATTTCTGTAATGAATGGGTGTAATCGCGCATCGAAGGGTGGGGTCGATCTCCGTCCCTATTATAAGGGGAGAGTGAATTTGAGAGGACTGGGAGAGGACGTAGAACGCTGCCCGCGTGTTTGGTCCGGCGCTTTGATGCGGCACGCGAGCCGATGTGAATTTCAGTTCCTTGAATAAAATGAAGTTTCTAGAAAGAGCTTCTCTAACTTGAGAATAGTTCGTTATTTTTCTGGAATCTTCGGAATGGAACTCCAAGAACTATTTGCAGAGGGGGAGATGGAAAGTGCGTGTTCTTATGAGACTAATTAGCTGGATGACTCAAATTTAATGAGACCATACATCCCGTTTTCTATTTCCCGAGCCATTTTGATCGAAGAAGTGGCTCAGTGCCGTTTAGGATACTAACGCGCTTAAAACCTTAAATTTCTGACATTTTGCGGAGAAAAATGGTGCAAGAAATCTGGAATTACAGGCAAAGAGTAGCTTGTCAATTACAGGACACATCTTATTCGTAATCTAACGGTTTTTTCGTTACACCAATTAGTGAGTTTGTGGAAATTATTCGTTTGTTATTCTTATATGATTTTAAAAATTATTCTGTAGTTTATTGTATTTCGTTAAAGCCTTGAACGAAATGTTAATTTAAAATAAAATTATAGTGTCCAACCACACTGATTTAATCAGTACTCTATTATCAAGAATGAGGTCAGGCTCAACCCTATAGAATTTATTCATCGAGAAAAAGAATTAACTTTGCCACTTCCACAAATTTATTTGGCACGACCGGTTTCACTACGACCGTAGCATCAGTACTGTATTGATTTTAATAATTTTGTATTGATTACTATCCTCTGGTTCTCGAATATTGTCATATTTCACAATTTAGCTTAATGCGGTCACTTAGCGCACATATCGAAGTTTTTTCTGATTTTTCAATTCTTAGAATATTATTGCAAGATTTGTTGGTTTTTCATGAGTAAAATATCCCACGTTTATTGATGAACATAAAACATATTGGTCACTCTAAGCTTCTTCCAAATGGCGCGTTTGGTTTGTTTTCATTGTAAATTTCAACCTGGGAAAAGAAATGGTAATTTTAGTCTAGTATCACGTCTATAAATGCAATAAATGGTCAATAAACGTTCATCTTGTACATGAGTAAATCTTCGTCCCGTTTTTGTCTTGCGGATTATGGGAAATGTCCCGTTTTTATCTCATTGGAATCTGGTCACCCTATTCAAATGCAAAAACAGAAATATCATTTTAACGTTTTAACTACGAGAATTGTCCATTGTTGACGACATGGCTATTACCAATTAACTTATTTATTGATCATATAAGTTATTTTTAATGTTCATTGTTATATTTCCTCAAACTGTACTATTGAGTTGTGCGTTCTTTAAAAAAATAACAGTTTTCATTGCGCAAATCGTGGTTACAATTTCTTAGAACAATGTCTTGACAAATAGCTCTGAATATTAATGATATACTCAAATGCCTAGTACAATCGATAGATATCCAAAGCAGGGATAAGGGCTAGACGAGCGAGCTACCCGCATAGGGCGCAGCACGCTTAGGGGAACCACGATTGACAATTTGGACTTTTAAGCGTAACGTTTTATATTATAAATATATTTTATTTTACTTCCACATTGTTAATAAACTGTTTCGAGAGGTAAAATTGTGTAC
Organism: Tanypteryx hageni; assembly: GCA_028673005.1. Lineage (NCBI taxonomy): Eukaryota > Metazoa > Arthropoda > Insecta > Odonata > Petaluridae > Tanypteryx > Tanypteryx hageni. Next base: position 180,970,565 of record CM054114.1, read on the forward strand.
TGTTTACTTTCATTAGGAGGGAGGGGTAATTTTCAAACCTTGCCTAGGGCTCAAAAATATCTTGTCCCGGCTCTAGATATCTGTTAAACAAAAACTTAATATTTCCCGAAAAATACCTGTGATTCTTAAAATATCTGTCAAACTATTTACCTATCATAAAACTAACATGGTTAACCAAGGATTTTATCTTTCTGCTTTTGTCCGACTCACAGCTTTCGTCATCGCTTCCTCTTCCTAGCTTCAAAATAAATTCAACCGATAGAACAGGAAATATCCCACTGTTACCCATTAATAAAAAATAGATGTTCATATTTTGATCGAGAATACACAATTTCGGGCATCCGAATAAAAAATCGAAAACTACAATTTCAATCGATATATATATATATTATAACCAACTTATTATCCCTTTGCAGTCAAGTTACCGAGGCTGAAAACACGCTTCGCGTCTTAACGATTCCTGCAATTACACAATTTTCCCTGCCTCACTCTTAAGTTCTTGCATTCGTGTTGACACATGCAATGGCAGTATTTTTCTCATCACAATTGCTTAGCAACCGTTGGCTATCAACAAAGCCCCTATCACGTCAATCCGCCTACAAACACCATCGATTAGCACAGGTAAAGCGCGGAACACACAAAACGTAAGCAATTATTCCCACAATAGAGAAATGCGCGTCAACAATGATGAGACCGAATTTTATGCATATACACACACACAGAGGGTGTCCGGCGACTTTAATTAAAGGCCGCACTCTCGCTCGTTTAATATGGGATGCTTTGTATCCAAATCCTTGTCGCTAGATGCGAAAATTTTCGTGCTATCTGGGTAGATAATAGTAAATTGCAGTAAAATAAAATAATTAGAAAGTGATGAGTTTTGAGTTTTTAATACCTTTGTTTTAATATAATTTATTTAATTGTATATTTTCATACTTTATGTTTATAATCATTGCCGTGTTTAACAACCAGCTCGCAAAATTCTTGAAAATTTAACAAACGGCTCGCGCGAGCCAGCTCCAGCCCACCACTGGGGGTGCCCCTTCATTCTGGTAGTACATCTGAAGTCGTGTTTGCAGAGGAATGTCTTCTAAGAGACCCGGCATTTCAGTTTCCAAAAAAACCAGCATAAATGGCACATGTCAGACGTGGCGGGAAGAAGTACGGTACATTGGTTCCCAATGACACCACACCACACGTTCAAGGAAAAACGGAGTTGGAAGTTGTTTTCAACTGTTCCGTGAGGATTTTCGCGAGTCCATAAATGGTAGTTTCTCGTGTTGTTTATTCCATCGCGAGTAAACTGTGCCTCGTCCGTGAACAAGATGTAATGGTTCAGGCGGGCGTGTGCATTTAACCCACGGCAGAATTCCAACCGCCTAGCCATATCCCCGGGTTGAAGATACTGAACTTGCTGGATATTGTATGAATCAAGTCCCTCATCGTGTAATGTTTGCCAGACTCTCATTCGCGGAACGTTGAGGCGGGCGGACATTCTTCGTGTACTAAGACGTGGACTTCGTTGAACCATTTGAATAATGTTTTCCACCTCATCCACATTAACTTGTACTGGATGTTCAGCTCTCAAATATACACACGGAAATGAGCCATTTCTCGTAAATTTCGGTGAACTTGAATAATAGTACGTCGATCTGGTGTTCTTCTTTGTGGAAATCGTCGTCGATATTCGTAAACGGCAGCAACGGAGTTTCCATCCCAAAACCCGTACACGAAGTACATATCCGCATACTCTTCATTTCAAAATGTAAACGGCATTATTGAAAGTTAATGATACCACACGTGTCACAGCGCACTACACTGAATGCTAGCTTACTTTCTACTGACATGCTGCCCGCGAGCTTGCAAATTACGTCCATGTGTTGTGCAAGCGTCATGCTTCTCATTGTTGTAACAATGGATTAAGTATCTGTTATGTACTTCAAAATTTCCCTCGTGTATGTGTGCGTGCGTTTTAAAACCAAAACTAATAAATACGCTACACCAATTCCCACGCTATTCAAATGAAATGCTCCTGGAACCGAAATCGGACAGTTTTTGTACACAATTTTTGCTAGAATGCCCAGATTAATCCGTAACCAATTGAAATCAATCAGTGAAAACGCAGAAAAGTTTTGTTTCACTTCCCCATAACATTGTTATTTTATCTTCTCGTCGTCATACCTTGCTACGCCTACCGAGTTACGATTATTCCCAAAATTACGTCATCTAGCTCCTTAAAAATATACTTCTCTAAAAATATAGTCGTTCTTCTAGCAATATCCTGTATAAAGCTCCTTAAAATTACGAAACTCTTAGTTTCGTGTCATAGTTTCTGACTAATGGACAGTCAAGCATGCAGAATTTTCTCAAGTAGGGTTACCATACATGCCAGTCCCGGCGCCTCGATAGGCTGGACAAAATTGCGACTAAGTTCCGGAATCTTACATTAAACCGACCATAAATTCATTTGTTCTGAGCAAGATATTCCGAGGGATATCACGTTTCTCATTAATCAACTAGAACGATTTCCCTCTAATACTGCGATGTTAGTATACCCTGCCTTGGCCACAAAATTTTACGTGTGACCTTCAGCAACAGTGTTGTGGGCGGAATAGGATATCAATAGCATAACATAAGTGTCGAAATTCTTACCATACGTCCTGATTTGGCTCGTTTTATTCCATATTTAGGCAAAGAACCAAAAGGTTACAAATTGCCCCAGTTTTTCTATTTCAAAACTCGTCACGTCCCGGTATTGATTCTTCCGAATAGAATAATGAATTTCTTATTATAACTGTTATTATCCACCTAGTTAAGTAAATAATGAAAAATCATGATATTTTATCTCTAAAATTTTCTCTCTTACGAGTTCATTTTTTTATTTTCGAATTTAAAGAAGTGGACATCTGAATCCAATGGACCGCCCCTGTGATCGCCTCAGTTCATAGATTTGCTTCACTTTCAGTTGCTCATACTCCAGTGTTACCTTTCTCACGATAGTCCCAAGCACTTGACGCTCATTCGAACTACGGCTTTAAGCAGGGATAAGTAACATGTCTCACTTTTTCCTTAACGTTCTGCATAATTCTTCCCGTGAAGGCCGTTCTCTTGTTGGCGGCACTTACCGCCCGACGGGAGTTCCACGATAGAACGCGACGCCTAAGTATTTAACATGCTTGACTACGGAGATATCTATTCCATCGATTAGGTACGTCAAGTCTATCGATTGATTCTGTCTGTATCTGCGCTTTACGTGACAACGATGTCACAAAAAACAAGAGTTCTTCAATTATTAAGTAAATTTAACTTCTACTTCCACTTTATTAAAGGAAGTTATACTAATCCTTTTAGCAAGGTTCATCCAATAGTTTGCAAGTTTTATCCATTACTCCGAATCAGAGCCGGGAAGACATTTTTCGCCCTAAGTAAGGTTTGAAAATTACGGCTTCCCTCCTAATGGAAGTATACAGTACCCGAGTTTATCTCTCAAAGATAGTTTATTTACAATGTAGAGGTAAAACAAAATATATTTTATAATACAAAACGTTATACTTAAAAGTTAAAATTGTCATTTGTCGCGCCCTTGACGAGTGCCTCGCTCGCCTAGTCCGTTCACTTTCAGCGCGATTTTTGCCGTACCCGCATATCACATCTCAAAGATTATTTTCATTACTTCAGCAAAAAATTAATCTCTGTACCTTCCGAGGTTAAGCGAAAACAGGCGGTTTTGTCCCACACTTCTTTTTCGCTTCAGTATACTTAGAATGGCGCATCAATTCTTCGAATAGATTATCCTCATTGTTACATAAATGTATACAAATCGGCGGAACATAGATTGTGCTATCTTTATCGTAAATAGTCACCTTCACTTCACCGGTTGCATCATTGTATGGACAGCTTGACGGTAGCTGGGAGTGAAACTAGGTGTATTGTCACTGGACGCTACATAGTTATTTTATAAGAAATGCGCCTTATGCAGTATTGTTTGTGGCAACGAGCTCTACAGACGAATTTAATTCTTTAAGCTATTTTTATTAAAACGACATCGGAGAATACCATTAATAACGAAGTACCATCCATTTTTTTATTTTTACGAGTTATGGTTCATTTCAACGTTTTCAAGTAGTTTCATTAAATACAAGATTAACTCCGACTTGTTAAAACAGAGAAATGGAATTGCAAAAACAACTTTTTCGGTTAAGTGTATACAGGGGTGAACTGCCAATCTGTTAACAATGGGCTCGCTATATATTAACAAAAAAATGTGATGTGGCCACCACATGACTTTCTCCATACCTGTAATATTTCTAAAAATTCCAAATAGCTTCAATGATAATAAATATTTTAAGGAACTGTGAGAAAAATTTAAAGACTTTAAAAAGAGCAGAAATAAACCATACTGCAGCTTTCTGATATTGGGTATAGCCACGAATCGCCAACAATTAAGAAAATATTTGGGAAAATATTTCAAACAAAGGTTGTAGAAAATTAAATTTCCTACAACTTTTATTCCAGTACTTTTTTACACCCATCAAATATTTCAAAAGATCAGATAAACAACAAGAGTAAATACCCACTTCCAGTTGACCAATTTTTACCGAAAACTAATCAACTCTTGTCCCTTTAACAAAAATGTCAAATATAAAATTTTGCATAGCCTTGATTAATAGTTTTTGAGCTCGAGCCCTCACAAAATTTCTATCACATACACAGACATCATTGAGAAAATTGTCAAAACGTGTTCAGGGCACCTCAAAACGTATTTCCGTTGAAATCTCGAAATTAATTTTTTCATGAAAAAAAAATACTTGCCCCTACACTACGTATGAATGTAAAAAGGTATAAATTAGAAATAAACTTGCATGAGAATACTTTTAATTTAATTTATAGTTACAAGCAGGGCCAGATTAAGTGGTATGCAGAACACGCAAGTGCGTGGGGTCCAGAGGATGAGGCACAGTGGGCCGACCCTATCTCATCTCGAGGATACCCTTTCCAATTGTCGCCGCACAGATCACAAACCTTGCAATAACTTATCACTTTTTACAAATTTACAATTTGGTTGTGGACCTTTGCAATAAGTCGTTACTAGTTGCAAATTTATAATTTGTGTGGGGCCCATGGATCTCCTAATCCAGCCCTGGTTACAATTATCGAAGTAAAATTTGGGTTATTATCAATTTTCTTGAAGGTTTAATGTATCATTTGCGATAATCAGAAGAGCAGCGATTAGAGCAGTATGATCTGAGTTTTGATGAAGAAAAGCAAAAATAGTGGTGCGAGTTTGGCAGGATTACGAAGGCAGAGGACAATTTAAGTGAATATTGAACCCCAAACATTATATTGTGCAGCATGAATGAGACAAGTGATGTGGATCAGCATGGACCTTCCTTGGAGATCTAATGCTCAAATTTAAAAATCTGATGTGGCCACCACATGACTTTCTCCATATCTGTAATATTTCTAAAATTTCCAAATAGGTTACATAATAATAAATATTTTAAGAAACTGCGAGAAAATTTTAGACTTGACAAAGAACAGAAATAAACTCAAACCAAAGCCTTCTGATATTGGATATAGCCACAAAGTTCCAACAATTAAGAAAAGAAAAAGGAGCGTTACTAAGATGTAACTAACCGTCAATTGTTAACAATAGTCATTGATAGGTGGTGTGGTGGTGGCAGCTATAAATATAAGATATCTCTTAAACAATGCATTATATGGAAAAATGTTTCAAACAAAGGTTGTAGAAAATTAAATTTCCTACAACCTTTATTCTGATACATTTTTACATTTATCAAATATTAAAGCAAATATTTCAAAATAACAGATAAGTGACGAGAGTAAACACCCACTTCTGGTTGACCAATTTTTACCAAAAACTAATCAGTTCTTCTGACTTTTATAAAAATGTTAAATACAAAATTTCGCGTTGACCTGATTAATAGTTATTGAGTTAGAGCACCCACAAAAAGCTGTCACATACACACCCACAGACATCATCAAGAAAATGGTCAAAACGTGTTCAGGGGACCTCAAAACATGTATTTCCATTGAAATCTCTAAGTCGATTTTTTTTCATGAACACAATACTTTCCCCTATACTACGTATATGGAGAAAGTAAAAATCCATTGTGTAGAAAAGATGTTAGTTTTTAAGTAAAATACTGTAAAGCTTCGCTGTATATAGTACACATGTCCGATAAAGTTTAACAATGCGCTCAGTGAATGAGTTGAAATTTAACATTGGGCTTGAGCGAGCCCATCACAGCTCATATTTTTTCATGATCACAATTATTCCATACCCCGTACATGATAAAGTAAAAATGAAATGAGAAAGAAAAAATTAACTATACATTTAGATTAAATAATATTTCATTTTTTTCCTCAAATGACTTGAGAAAAATGATAGTAGTAAATTTCAGAGATTATTTTTCTGATAGAAAATAATTACAAATATACTATTCATAGTTTCTACTAGAGAGCATATGTAACAACTCATTTTTAGTTAACGATACAAATGTCGGCACTTTAAAGAACTTCAACCATGCAAAAATGAAATTAATGGATCCACAGTTATGCATGGAACAAGAGAAAATGAGACATCTTCACAAAAAGTCAATAAACTAAGGTTAAAACGTACATCAATAAATGGAATTACAAATGGAAAAACATCTATTGTCCTTAGTACTCATTCGAGAAAAATTACCATACAATTCAATAAAATCAATGTATAACCAAAAGATTGTATTTTTAGGCATATCAACTTTTAACCTATTAATAATTTCTCTTGGATATAAATATAAGTTGCAGTGGACAAATTACATATTCTTTCTCTTACACCACTTATAATTCCAACTCGAGCTATAATAATTTTTTAGATAATTCCACCTTTCATTTTCATCTTTCATTCCCGATGTATTTACTTCTTTTATGTGCAACTTCTATTATTTTTACATGTATTATTATATTTATATGAATTCCTATTTTTCTCCTCTATCAAATTCTAAAATCTACCTTCCCAAATATTGCCTTGATTTTTCCTTTGTCCCTCGGATAACTAAAAATTTTACCGAGAACAAAATTAGGTTGTAGTTATTGCGATTTGAGTCCATGATTGTGTAATCATGAAATAAAGCTACATTCGTTGATTCTGATTACCCTTTTCCCGCAAATAGAGCAGATGGCATCCTTAGCTGGAAAGTATGTATGAAATTCTTTTAAATCTCCACTAATATCAGGAAATCAATTTCTATCTCAATCAACTATCATCAACTAATGGAAGAAGCTAAACCTAAGAATATTGTTTTTTTAGGTAACAAACATGGCTCAAATGACTCATTTGCTAAATACCCTGCCAGTATCTCATCTATTAACATAGTATTGACCCTTAACTGCTCTCGCACTCCATGCATCAGCACATTTTGAAATGCTGGGAATTTGTAAATTTAGCTTCATATACATTGTTATTTTATGCAACCTAGTAGTATTACCTGAATAGTCAAACAAGTTGTTTGCAACCATCTCACTATTGTTCTTGAGGAGTAAAACAGATGCAAAGCTGTGCGAGTCGCTTCTACTGCGCTATATATGCATCACAATTTGTCTGTAAACATTTGAATATTTCAATAACGTTATTTTTTGAGCATTATTTCTTCTATTGTTACAACTTTTAGCCTAAATTGGGGCTTATTTTAATACATTATAGCAATAAATAAATACTTTTAACAATGAGAATAACAAATCATGAAATACATTAAAATACTGAATAAACAAAAAATTAGAACGAATTTATCGTTATTATTATTATTTACAGCCATGTTGTCCACATAATGCAATGGTGCACTCAGTGAAATTATTGACTTGAGCAGTTAAGGGTTAAAAAGAGTCCATTAAAAACCAACCTAATTATAATGGTCATGATTTTAATGGGACCTAAAATATTAGGCTAAATAGCAGTTATAACTAGCTACTTAGGGACAATTTGGATTACTTTAGAATTAGATATTACAATCATGAAGCTAAAACTTACCAATTAATCAAGTTTTATCACATTCTTCATGATATCTGGAGAGTAAAACCAATATTTGAAATGTAGCTTTAACCTTTAAATGCCTTGTGGTACACATATGTAACACAGGTAATGCAGTAATATTCTACACTCTTGTACATACTGAGCCACTCCAAACTTTGTCCAATGCTTTCTAGGTAAAGTTAGGATGCCTTTCCTTTGAACTACTTTGCAAACAGGCAAACTATGGATAAAAAAAGCAAGTTTTATGACTCTTGACGTCAAAATGTTAATGGCTCAGCTGTGCTCGGCTCAACTTTTTATAGGACAGATGTCAAAGGAAGGCTCCTCTTTGTGTGACTGAATTGGAAATGAAGAAAACATAGTATTTGGCCTCTTTGGAAGGAATTAAGACGGGAAAAGGGAGAAAGGAGAGGCAAGGAAATTTCTCAGTGGTATACACAAGACATCTTGGTCATCATCAGCAGATCTGCAATAATGCCAAAATAGGCAATGGCCTAGGGGCAGCAATAAAGATTGGAATTCAGGGCAGGAACGAAAAAAATCAATATTACGCAGACTTATGAAGCATTAGACCCGGGGTCTTCAAAATATTTTACAAGTGGACCACTTGGTTAATCAATTTTATGCTTGCAGGCCAAAGTAACAACATAAAAAAGCTTTTGAAAAAAAGGTTCATTGAAAATTAATCACATGATTCTATAAAATTTGAGTTCATTATCATAATTTAAACAAATTCAAAGCAAGAAACTCTTTTATCAAGTTAAACACATTGTGCATGAAGTCATGTGTACTCTCTGCCACTGGCGGGTGACTTCATATGAAGTCATCGGTCTAGGGACACTATTTACCTTGTTTCGGTGCTAACATGCTCGGGGTGACCTTTTTGCGCTACAACGTTCTTAGTTGTTCCTTAACCATCACAGAGGAAGCAGCCACTTCATTGCCAGCCAATTTTTTTGATATCATGTATAACTATGATAATTATAGCCCCTTAACGTCTATACTAGCAAAAATTAGAAAAAAATACCCCGTCACCAGGAATGGCAAACAAATTTGCACCTGCACGGAATTTGTTAATGGCCATAAATACTATTAAATTGACTACTTTTCTTAAACATCTGTAAATAACGTATTAACTACAAAATTATTACACATAACTGTCTACAAACTGATTTCAGAGCATGGCCAGAATTAGTATGTAATGTAATGCATGACCAGCAGTCAATAGGAAATAGAATACTGTATTAAAGTCGCCAATTAACAGATATATGGCTCATGTTAGACAAACTGGTTGATGATATGTTTGCTTTCATTAGTATCATTACATATTTACTTTAACGTATTTTCATTAAGTTGCAATGCTCATCTTCCCAATTCATTCAAACAAGTTTTCAATCACATACTTAATTTAATCACATCTGAATGTCACTGAGTGACAATAAACTACACTGCGGCAAATCTTTAAATCACTTTTTCAAACGATTGGGTGTTATGTGAATGATAAGCATTTAGTATACAAAAACATTTTAATAAAAACATAATACCAAGTATTAAAATACATCAAGGAAAGTCCATCTCAAACACTAAGCACCCTTGTATGAAAAATTTAAAAATTATTTAATATTTTTTCATAATAATTATATCATTCAAAATAGTTTGGTGCAATATTATTAGTATGTAAGTAGAATAACTAAAATCTAGAGTTAATGTTGACAAAACATTTTTAACTTAACAACCAATCTTCACATCCTTATGCTTCCTTTTAGTAAATGAACAAATAAATCCTCATTAATACAAAGGATTACATTTCTTCAATACAAATTTTGACTCCAATTTAGCTCAATCCACGATTTGAAAATACATGCTCCAATGAGCTGGGTTGGTGATTACCAATACACAAGTATCAGTCTCCTAGTGCATATTTAGAGAGCATACAATTTTTACATAGTTTAACTGTTTGATATGTTCTCCCTATTAGCTGCCATTTTTACGTAGTTAAACTATTCAATACATTCTCCCTATTAGCTGCCATCACTATGGACGCTACTTGACAATTGAAATCACAAAACAACAACTTCAATTCTCCCATCACCATTTCCATTCAGATATGCTATATCGAAAGCATCAGATCTAAGGTGATAGCACTATATACAAGCTTGTGGAAAATGGCCCCATTCTAAAAATATATGAAATTTGGTGGCATAAATATCCACTATTCTAATATTCAAGTTTGATTACTAGTATCTGTACATTTCCATTGAATGCCAAAGAAACTCCCAGACAAGATAAGCAAGAGTCACTACCAATTGTTTTGATGGTTAGTAGTGAAACCAACCTTGTTACTTAGATCAAAGATCTAGTATTAATAGTTTTTTAATATATGGTCATAAAATAATATTAATCAAATTCCAAAATTATTCATATTCTAAGTTAAATTCAAATTAACTATCCCATCCTAGTAATTTTAAGTTCATTCAAAATCACCTCCCAAGTTCATTTAAATTCAACATCCACAAGCAATTTTTATTGGCACACCCTTCTGAAAGAATTTTGCTGAATCCAGTGCAATAAATTGATGGTTACTCTTACCTGCCAGATTTATATAACAAAATGTGCAGAATCTGAAGTTCAGAACTGAAGATTACCTACTCAGGCAACATGATGGAAATGGAGAAAAATCTTTTCGCTCTAGGACTAAAATTATGTTACTTGTTCTTTAATACTGATAGACAGGGCAGTGCCAATGGTGTGCTTACAGAGGCCCTACACTCTCTGAAAATGTTTACTGTGCTTGTAAAGTACATACATTAAAAAAATCAGAAAAAATATCGAATACTGTCATAGCAAAGGAGATCACTTAATCTATTTGAATTTACTATTAAAAATTAATGATCCGAAAGAGACCCCTTGCATACAATTTGAACTGGGTCTGGCAATTTTCCTAGCTGCCTCTGATGATAGAGAAACAATTTAATCCTCAAGGAATGATATATAAAAGATGAACACAAATAAACTGCAAAAGAAAGGAAAAACAAATATAATAATTAATGCTGAAAAACATGTTTGGATGGTATGTCTTACAACCAAACTTAGGTATAATGCAGTTGTAGTTTAGTTCTTATAAACTGTGAAGTGTTATTCTGTTGTCAAATACTGAAAGTAAAATACTATGGCAATAAATATTTTCTATTTTGGTCCAAAAACTAAATTGTTTGAAAGCTAAAATACAAACAAGAACTGAACATTTACATGCAAGAGAATTTTGTTTTTTAAGGGAAAGCATTAATGTGTTATTAAGTATTAGATTAAATATGAATTCCAACCAATTCAATTATTAATCAATTAGAAAAGATGACAGTGAAACAACTACTGTTAAATTGTAAGGGTTGCCATTACAAATACTAAATCAGTCAATAAACTTCCCAATGTACCACACCACTAACATGAACATAAACAAGAAATTCCATCTCATTTAGAATGAGTAAATGCACTCCTTGGCTCAATCATATGTTTATCACGGGATTAATTTCCTACATGGGTTAATTGGTGTAAATGTCATACAAAATATTACACAATATATATGAACACATTGCTTGTAAATGGCACTTTGAGCTTTCCATCACTTCCTTCCACACACTAAATTATTTAAGGCATTCATTATTTTTCAATTCTATTTGTTAAATAATTGAAAGATATTTGAAAGCTATCAACAAATGTACTCATGGAGTCAGGGATAGTTAATTTCAAATACAACTTTATGTTTGTGACCAAATCATAAATCGCCCCTGCATATTCAGGTAAACCAAAACAGTTTCATTGACCAACCAACCAAATAAGCACCAATCAAATACAATCTCATTACCATCAATCTTATTGAGCAATACCTGAAAACCATGTTGGTGCAGATTTCAATAATACTTTGCTTTGTACACATACCATTAGCATAAAATTTTACTATCTATAAGGACATCAAATGCATAAATGGCTGATATTCCTGATGGCTAAGGAAGTATACAGTAATCTGCCTTCATTACAATGCATTTAAAACATATAAATGGGAAATTTTAAAACCGCTAATCTCCACGAATCCGAATTACTCTTCACACTTAATTCAAGGAGAATCATCACGCTCACCTTACGGCTGGATACAAATTTAAAAAAATAAGTTCTAAAGAATCAGAACATGAAACATACCTTAGGTATCTCCAATGCCCATAACAAAGTTATGAAAAACCAGATGTGCATTTCAGTTGCAGTGGTGATTCAACAAAAGATCTAGTTCTTTTATAGAATTTACTTGGGGAAATCACTGAAGACAGCTGTATTGTAGACGAAATGTGCATAGTTTTTCATAACCTTGCAATGGCTATTTGAGATAACTATTGTCAAGTACATATTTTTTCAAGTTTTGATTCTTAAGTGCTTATTTATTTATTCTTCACACTTTTTCTCGTGCGATACAATTGGTTTGTGAATGAGATAGTGAGATTCTTTGTTTAAATTACATTTATGAAAATTTCAGTGCCTGATATCATATACCTCTGGAGAGACAAGAGGCAGATGAATAGGGACAGCTCTCTAATGGCTATTGCCCTTCTTCTCTGAAAATTTCTTTGGCTGTATCCTAGAAACGATCTTTGGAATGTGTCGACATGTCTGGATCATGCAGATACTGAAGTTCTTGAAACTCCTGGAGCTTTTCATGGTCACGGATGTGGGCATAATTGGCAGATAAGCACATCAGATAATGGATCTAAAACAAAGGAAATAATTTTTTGAGATTTTTTTCTGAAATTAAGAATTTAAATCATTCACACCAATAGCATTGTTTCCAAGCATATTTGACAAGATTACTTATGCCAACAAATTATTTTACACTATTTTTAGTAAACAGAGGGGTACAGGAAACTTCAGTGTAATTATCATTTGGCATAAAAGTTGTTCACTTACACAATAAAACGTCTTAACATAAAAGTGAGGTGAAATGTGTTGCAGTAAAAAAGTTCCAAAACTGTCCATCAGAGTGTGCCACAAGAGCTTGACGACAGATTACTTGTACATAATAATCTAATAGTAACCTTTAACTATACAGAGACAGTATCTGTTCTTATAGTATTACTAGTTTCTTTGTAATAAGATGTGGAGTATTGTTGATGTTCATGCAATTTCTTGTTTAGACTAATGTGCTTGGAAATTCCACCAACACTAACATTTATTAGAATTTACTCGTAGTTGCCTGTCGCTAAATCGATTAGTTGGTTAGATTAAATATTGTCTTGGTAATTAGCCTTCTGTCACATTTTCAAGAAGCTCAGAGACTGCAAGGTTTATTTCCTTCTACTAATGTTCGCTAGGAGCACCATCTTACAAGGAGAGGCTACAGACTGGAACTCACAGATTCAGTTCATCTTCTACCAGTGGAGAGTTTAGATTAATATAAGAATACTTTTTCGGAATTTCTGGCCAATGGCTTCGCTCTCCCTTTCAATAGAGGCTGTAGCCTAGAGGTAACGTGTAGGTCTCGCATTCCATACTTTTGGCATTCAAGATTCCCACATGTCGAATTTTTTTCTCCTGCATAATGTCTTTTTTTCCCTGCTGGTTTTTATATCTCAAACTTCAGAAAATAATTATTCGCCACTAATTTTATTTTTACAAAGAATTATTTTTAATCAGTACACCACTATTCTTCCCATGCGTATTTTAATGAATCCTTCAAAAACCCCGTGTAGGCATTTACCGCATCTGTCTGTGGCTGCGTTGACACTCACTGTAGACATTGGAATATTCTCCTGTAATTGAAATTTAATATTTAAAATCTAGTCTGCATTTTCCATGCATTCCTTTGGATAGTAAACAACGATAAAAATGGAAAGTATAAATATTCATGGCACCAGGAGCAACATATAAATGACTGCATGGTATAACTTGGAATCCAAAAATCTCGGATCAAAATTCGTGAAAATATTTTGAGTACGTGAGTGAAGAGGGTAGAAATGCCATTTTGGTCACCTGGTCTACTTGAGTTGGGATGCCACAAATTGCCCTCCAATAAATTTCGGGTCCCAACCATCAATGTATGAAGGAAATAAGCTCCTTTACGATTGTTCGGAAAGGACCTCCCGTGAGTGGCAGATGCACATATTCCAAATGGTAAAATATTGTAACGGCAAAAGGGTATGCAGGTCAGATAATACATTGTCGGAAGGGTTTAGTTGTCTTTGCTCTTCTGCAGTTTTGTCTTGGCATTTGAGAGTGATAATAACGCATGCAATGGAATCCACACAGTTTCCTTCAAAAATCTTGAACATTTGTGAGAGCAGTGATCAAGAAAAGCAGGAGTTAGCTGATACTTTGCACTATTGTGTGGAAATAATGAAGAGTTGCAACATGATTTCAAAGAGTGTGAGTGATACGATATCATTGCGATTGTCACTAATAGGCCATGAAATCTTCGAGCGAGTTGTGGAAATGGTGGAGGAAATGGAATTTGCAAAGGATGAAGAGGTGGATGAAATCCACACGGAGATGTCAATGCCAGCGAGTGAGAAACCATCTTCCTAGTCCACTCCGTCTCCCGAGTCCCCTACTTCAAGTGAAGGTTATGTGCTATCTTCTCCGGAGGCAAAGAAAAGGAAAGATGACAGCATTCAATTTGAAACAAAAGTGAAAGTAGTTCAACTTGCAGAGAAACACCCTAAGTGGACTTTAAAATCACTTCAAAAGCATGGATCCAAATCTTTTAAATCAAAAGTGCAGCTTATGAGGTGGAAAGTTACTGTTGAACAGGGTGGAACCTATCAAGATAAATTTAAATTTATCAACTCATGGACTTTTGACAGGTTCAGTGAAGCAAGAGCAAGATGAGAGCTCGTGACAACAAAAATGCTTCAGCAATGGGCAATGGTGGCAGCATTCCAGTATTTAAGTGCAGAGTTTAGATTTCAAGCTTCCCTTGCTTGGGTGAAAAAATTTAAATGTGAATTTGGAATAAATACTGATCAGACAGGCTGTGAATATCGCGTCAATATAAAGAGAACGTTGACACACAAAGGTGAAAGGGCAACAGAAGTAGCAGTGGGACAAATGAAGCATATCACACATTCCTACACAGCACAGTATGCCTTCAAGGTAAATTGTTACCGAAAGTATTCCTGTTCCTACAAGAGGTTGGTAGGAATTTTGAACCCAGAGTTACACAGGAAGTGAATAGGATGATTGGTGAATACCAAAATGTATTTAATTACTTGCTCAAAATCAGGCAAACTCCATGCAACCATGTACGAGCAATTCTTGGACAACATTTTGAAACCTTATGTAAGAAAAAATCTGTTTTTATTATTAGATGATTCTTGGGGTGGGCAGAAAAACTTGGGAGTGTATGACAAAAAGTTAACCGACGATGCAAACTCTCCAACATGCACATTGAAAATTATTCCTCCAAAATGTACAACACTTTTCTAGCCATGTGATGTATATTTTTTCCGGCAGGTAAAAATATTAATATAAAAAATCTAAAATTGTCCGTACCTCCTCAAAGAAAAGCGTGAAATATCAAGCCGATCCGAAGTAGTGAAAATGCATTCTCTCGTGCAGCACCAGATTTCAGCACCTGTGTTTGGTTCGATGCTATGCTACGCCTGGTATGCATCAAGATTGTGCGAGCGATGTGAATTATTTCACAATGTAAATCAAGTTTCGTTCACAGACGAAATTAAAAGAAATCGCTGCCACTGCGGCAAGCTGTCATTTATATGTTGCTCCTGGTGCCACAAATATTTATGTTTTCTGTGTTTCTTCAACGATTACCATCTGAAGGAATGCGAGGGAAATGCAGACTAATTTTGAAAGGTGGAAGGTGTCAACGCAGCGACGGACAGATGCGGAGCGAAGAGCTCGCAGAAGTTATTCTTCGCCATCATACCTTTCGATGCTGTATGCCTGTGGTAAGTACCAGTAATAGCTAATAAGATTAGCTAGCTTTACTATTATCCGCAAATGAATTATACGTATCTTTAATTCTCGCAATCAACTGCTTCTTTCCTGAAAAATGTTTTCAACTTACGATAATAAATGCATGGAAATTTTTAAGGACTCAGTTGGGAATAAAATATGCATGGGAAGAATAGTGGTGTACTGGTTAAAAATAATTCTCCTACATAAAAAAAATTAGCTGTGAATAATTATTTCCTGAAGATTGAGATATAAAAACCAGCAGGAAAAAGGACATTCTGTAGGAGAAAAAATTCGACAAGCGGGAATCTTGAATGCCAAAAGTATGGAACGCAAGCCCTACACGTTACCTCTAGCTATAGCCTCTATTGAAAGGGAGAGCAAAGCTACAGGTATTTAAGTAAATGGTTACATCTTTGTACTTTTTAAGTAATTATTTCTCTTAAACTAAAAGCCATTGGCCGAAAATTCCGAAAAGGTATTCTTATATTGACCTAAACTCTCCACTGGTAGAAGATGAACTGAATCTGTGAGTTACAGTCCGTAGCCTCTACTTGTTAGCATCAACCACTACAACTACATCAAGCAGAGCTTAGCTGGCCACAAAAAACCTCAATATCTCACCAACCGTATGACCGATTTAAATTTTTAAAATTTCCTGCAAATCTGCAGGTCGAGACATTTAATTCAATGCATCACACGTTAAGGTGGCTGTTACTTTCGCTTTAAAAGCCTCATTTTTTACGCTATTAATATATAGATAATTCTTTAACCTTAAATACCATTAAACCCTCTCTCATTCATAGCATAATAAAGCTTTGTTCACTAAACAACCCCTTTCACTGAGTGATTATTAAAGAATACCAGATTTTTTATTACATTATCTCACTCCATATTTGTCCAGTTGTAAGACTTTTTGCCACATATAAAATCAGTGGTACATCTTTTGCTGCAATGTAACATCTTTGAGTAGCACATTAGTATACTTTTCTCATAATCCATCCAAGATTTATGATTGAAGTCCATTTACCTCACAAGGGAACATTCTCTAGTGGTCCCCTCGGATTTGGCCGAAAGTTCGCAGGGTGATAGTATACAGAAAATAATTCGACATTTTTTCTTGCCTGTCCAATGGCCTTGTTTTTTCGAGATATTTGCAATTAAATGTTGTTAAAAATTGATGAGCTGCTTAACTACCCAAGGAAACGCAGATGAACTGCAAGTGACCAGTGGTGTAGTGGTAACGGTGTGGAACTCTGAATATTTTCCCTTGGTCTGAGCCTCACGTCTGCTAATTTTTTTCACCTCCAATTTCGACTTTTTTTGTTGTTATTTTATCCTATAGGTCTACCGCAATCAAAGGAACATTTTGGGAGTAGAGTGGGTGTGGCCTAATCCCTCACTCCACTTGGCACCCTCCCCTCTCCCCTTCCTTACCACACGGTCTGTCGCTGTCTCAGTCCTTTTCTAACTACACTGTTGCCAAATATTTGCAAAACTCCATCTAGGCAGTCAACTGTAAACAGTGACAACTGACAAACTAAGGGGGAGAAGGATGGGCTATTGGTGGGATGGGGGTAGTCAAGATGACCAAGGGAACTTCCCCTCCATGCGCGGTCGTAATCCACGTATGTTTTTATGAATGCCGTTTTATGACGTGTTTGAAAAAAATTGACAGCTTATATTTAAGGCTTGCACCGATGTGTACAATCAAGAAATTCTAGCACTCTTCCTTTCTTGGCTCGCGCTTATATTCTTCTGCAATACATAAGAAATATATATATTATATGCATGTAACAATATATTATATGTACAAAGAAACATTACCCTTGACATTATCATTATTTTCTGCAATGAATTACATTAGTAATCATTTGAAAACATGAAAAATTTGCTACCACATACCGCAGGTTCTTCACCTCTAGGGGCTAGGGTACCATTAATACAGACCAAACGGTATGTGAATACCGAATTATTGGCAAACGAACATTGTCATTCTATGGAGAGAAATTGACAGAAGTAGCTGTGGCGCATCTGTGCAAATTAATGCACTCCTATACAGCACAGTGCACACTAATACTTTTCGGCAAATTGTTGCCGTAAGTTTTCATGTGCCTGCAAGAGGTTGGTGGTAAATTTGGTGCATTAGTGCAAAAGGAAGTAGACCAGTTTATGATTGAATTTAAGAATGTGTTTGTGACTGCAACATAATCAGGAAAACTTGTGACACATACAGGCAATATTTGGACAACATATTGAAGCCGTATGTAAAAAATGAGCAATTTTTGTTCGTAATTGACTCGTGGGGCAGGCAAGTGAATCCCATATTGTACGACGAAAGATTTTTCAACGAAAACAACGTACCTACATGCACATTACGTGTTATCCCCCCCCCCCCAAAAAACATGCCCATTTGTCAACCATGTGATGTGTATTTCTACCACTAAGTAAAAAATTACATACGGCAAATCCAGAACCATCTGGTAATTATGACAGAAAAAAGGGACTTACGATGATAACTATCATCCTAAAGAATACACGGTGGAAATGCAAATTCCGTAGATGTAAATAATTTAAACGTAGTTTAAATCTTAAATGTACTTTTATAATTAGGTGCAAATAAATGGTTATACAAGTGGAATAGTTAGGATAGGTGGGGACATGAATGTAAAGGTTGTGAGAATTCCTGGAAGTCGGCAAGTAACGGTTTGGTACCTTAGCTCAAAGAGGTGAAGAACCTGCAGAATGTGACATCAAATTTTTCATGTTTCCAAATGATCTACTAATGTAATTCATTGTAGAAAATGATGATAATATTAAGAGTAATGTTTCATTGTACATATAATATATTGTTACATGTATATAATACATATATTTCTTGTGTGTTACAGAAGAATATCAGTGCGAGACAAGAAAGTAAGAGTTCTAGAATTTCTTGATTGTACACATCGGTACAACCCTTATATATGAGCTGTCAAATTTTTCAAAGAACGAGTCATAAAACGCAAATGCTTAGGATAAAATAACAATAAAAAAGTTAAAATTGGAGGCGAAAAAAAAATTAGCAGATGCGAGGCTCGAACCAGGGGCAAAACATTCTGAATTCCGCACCATCACCACTACACCACCAGTTACTTGCAGTTCATCAGCGTTTCCTTGGGTAGTTAAGCAGTTCATCAATTTTTAACATTTAATTGCAAATATCTTGAAAACGCAGGGTCATTGGACGGGCAAGAAAAAATACGTGTCGAATTATTTTGTATTATTTGTATCCCCCTGCGAAGTTTTGGCTAAATCCGAGGGGACCACTAGAGAATGTTCCCTTGTCAGTCATAAACATAGCTTCACATGCTAGTGTGCAGGATCGGCCTTAGGTATGGGTGAGCCGGGCGGGTGCTCAGGGCATCAAAGTCCTGGGGATGCTATCCTGATGATCTATCTATTCATTACTTGCAAGTATATGTATAGGATACCAATTTATATCATGGATAAGGCTAGATTCTTGATGGCATACCTTTTAGTTTTTCATTATCAATCATTTTTTCATTTTCAGAGCGATGAATAAATTAACATGTGCTTTGTAAATATCTTAAGAAATATTAACAGAGGGGGGTGCTGGAGTTCTATCTTGCCTCCGGTGCCAGCATTCTTAAGGCCGCCCCAGCTAATCAGTGATAAGAAAATTGCTTTAGAAGTTAATTTAATTTAATGTAGTATTATATTTGATGAAGCTATGTACTATTGTATCAATGCTAATAAAATTATTATTATTATTATTAAACATTAAAACATCTGTGCATAGAAATTATAGTTAATATTAGAAAGGAAGCAGTGCTTTAGAAGTCTTTGACAAAAATTGTGTGATATAATTGAAAGCAGAATAATCTCTGGGAAGAAAGTCAGGTAAGTAAAGTAAGTAAAACAAAAAAAGTACTTCATAAATGGAATATACAGAGATTTTAAAGGCATTCTTATGGGAAAGTCATATAAAACGGTATCAATAGATTGGACAATTCTTAAAATTTTTATCTGCAAAACTATAAGTTGTAATTATATGGTTTCATGGACTTTTTTGTGGTAAATGTTTTTCTCTATCAGAATAAATTTTTTAATCGATACCACACAGATCATTGGAGGTTGGGAGAGAAAAATATGGATTCTTAATTGTTGTTTGCTGTTAGAATCATCTTAGCGATTGATGTAAACAAAATATATGATTTTATGCTTGGTATATTTTTGACTTTTTATCTCCGAAACTGTAAGTCATAATGAAGTGGTCTTGCAAATTTCTTTGTGGAAAATGTTGTCCTCTATCAGAATACATTTTTTAATCTATACCTTAGATATCATATAAGAGATAGAGAGAGATAAATATGGCATTTAATTGTTGCTTGATGGAAGCCATTTAATGAGATACGAGTATATGATTATTTAAGCGCTTATATCAAATGTTAAGTTCTAATTGATGGATACAATTCAAAATCAAAATTTGGCAATAAATGTTAATAAGGAGCACTAATACTTAATTTATTTAAAATATGCCCACTAGTTTTGGAGATTAAACATGCAGATGGACAGACAGAGGAGACATGTCCATGAGTCATTCCGCTATTGTTGCTACTGCTATTGAGAACCTTTTCAATGAAAAATTACTTTAGAACCTTGAGAAAAAATAGTCAAGAAGCGTGGTGGGCAATGTATGCTTGTTTTCCAAAACTACAGACTATCTCAATGGCATGATGACATCACTAACCATCCAGAAAATCATATTTTGCTTTCCCTAGCCCTTATATAATCTGTACGGTATCAATTAAAACATTTATTCAGGTAGAGGACATTCACCACAAAAAAGCCAGCGACAGCACGTATCTACGACTTATAGTTTCTGATGGGAATAATTTAGAGTTTTTGAGATAAAAATTATTCAATTGCAATGTAATAGGAAAGATATTGCATTAATCATTATCATTTTCCAACATTCATTGCCAGCCTCTTATCTGACAGTTGATAAGCAAGAAAAATACTCACAAGACTAAGAATGACAAGAAGACACGCAACTGTTGCCAATATAAACATCACTTCAGCCTTCTCTACGTAGTCTTTGCAGAATAGCTTGATTTCGTGCATTTCACACACTTTCATGTCTTCTGGGCGGGTGTTATTTGGAAACATGAAATCTATCAAAAGAACAGTTCAATGCAAAATTAATAAAAATTTCCTCACATAAAATGATAAGAACATGTGCATAATAGTGGGATGTCACCATCAGTCAGGAATTTAAAAAAATTCGTGGCTTTTGCCAATCAACTAGATTAAACAAAAAATTGTCAGCAATTGAAATTCAGTATAGAACCTTTTATCTGGCAAGCTTTGGATGTAGGGATAGCCAGTTAACTGGAAATTCCAGTTATCTGGAATATACTAAAAAACAGTGCTCGGAATGAGTTGGAATGCATAAGAACTATGTTCTGGCTAGCCACATGCATCCGTAAAATTATTTGGTCTGGTCAAGCACTTATTAATACCTGTGGGTTAACTTCCTTTAATAAGAGTAATTTTTTTTCACTATTCTTCATCGTAGTACATATGTAATAAATCCAAATTTAGCTCAATCACATAATATTTTCTATTTCGAGCACTTCTATACTTCAGGTACGAATTTTTCTCGAAGCACTCAATAAATATTGAAGACACAATCCATGCTCTATTATTGGCCTTATAGTTCACAGGAAAAACCTTGACTCCATTAAAGCACCTAGGTTTCTGATTTATAGACATTTTATGGAGCAAAATAGGAAAGGAGATATTTAACACTAGTAAACAAACAGACTAACAAGGCACTGAAAAAACCAAAAGCTCGGAGCACCGGAGCACATCCAATGCATGGTGGCGAGTCGGGTAATTACTAGCATGGTGCAAAATATAAACTTTTTTCTCCTAACAAATTTTGGAAAAATGCATTAGTTTTGAAAATAGCAGTTAACTGGATTTCCGAATAAGTGGAATCTGGATAAAAGGTTTTATAATGTGTAACATACCAAATTGTTGAAAGTCAATGCATTGATGATCTTGCTGTACTCTCTTACTGGAACACATTGCCCAGAAGATAGTGTAGAATAAAGTAACAATGACGAGGAAGCATAACATCAAAATCCAAGCCAGCTGTAGAATGTAAGTGATTCCCATGAACTGCAAAAAAGAAAGAAATAGCAAATTACAATTTCGTAATACCTAAAAATGTACTAAAATAATGTTACAAACCCAACTACATTTTTCTAAAAAAATAATGCTTTTACAATTGTCAAATATTTTTTACAAAGAAACCACTTATACTAAAAAAATTGTCAATGAAGAATCAAATATAAAGAGATGGATTGAACCAATCATAAAAATAGCCTTAGCTAATGCAAAAATACAGAGGTTACAAAGGTAGTAGTCATAAGAAATTTCCAGTACAAATTATTCAAAACAAAATGCAATGAGGATTGTACTACTAAAGAATTTTTAATCAAGTAACATCTCTACAATTACAATGCTGTTACCACTGTATATTAATTGTGTTCACCTTAAACATCTCATATATATTAGTATTATTATAAAGGGAGTAAATAATTTAAACTATAATGATGACTGAGAAAATTCTGAAATTAAAAAATAATTACAATGGCACAAGATATACGCCCTCCAATCCTAGCTTTCCATGCACGATACACTTTGTGACGAGTAGCTCCAGTGGCCAAGCAACCAACAAAAAGAATCATCAGTCCTAATGCTCCCATACTGGCACCAATTATAACAAAAATCAGCTGCACTGCTTCAAGCCTGAAGAAGTGGAAAAAATTTCATTAGCATTGCATCACCATCTGGGAAACAAATGTTTAAAATATTTTCATTAAACTGGCTATTGCCGAACATTTAAGCAACATGATAAAAAATAATTTTCTATCAAGAGGCTTAAAAATAAAATAGTCATACAAGTGCAAAACACAAGTGAAACACATTGGTAATGGATTAAATAGCATTTCTGCCTTCAAATTATAGCATTGCAGGGACAAATCCTGCCAATAGCATGGATGCTTCTGCTCATCGATATAACATTTAATATGCTCATTGATACAAAGTTAATCCATAAGTTCCTTCACTTTGTTTTTTGAAAAGGAATAAATATAAATATAGAGATAACTAGGAAAATATTCAGGAAAATTTCCAGAGTTTATGTTGTTTGGTTGACAGATTGAGAATTTTCTGAGGTTTTTTCAAGGACTTATAAACAATACCTTTATTTGAGATAAAAGGATAAGTACTTTACTAAACAAATATTAAAACCATATTAGAAAAAAACTAAAATTTAAAGAATAAGTATATAAAATTTTTGAATTTAGACTTAGAAGGAATTCAAAATTGATTTTAATCATTTTTTAATAATCCACAATATTACCATCATAACTATTGCCTTCAAATTAGTTATATTTATTCATAAACCCCTTAGTTTTGTTAACCTTTAAACGCTGGATTTATTTTGGAGAATTTTTGTTCATTTTACAGAAAAATGATGTATCCCATGAATTATTGATACTAAAATGTTCAAATAAAAAGCATGTTATTGTAAAAATAATGAAGAATTGCATACTTCTGTTTTGTAGCGGAAAGAAACACATGAAAAATATTATGAAAAATAAACGTCCGTGAGCTACTGCATTTTGTGCGCCCATACGGGCACATTCAGCGTTTAAAGGTTAATTAATAACAAATTTTAGATTTCTAATCCAAACATTTACATTGATATTTTTTTTCTGAATTACACAAAAAATAAAGTTGTGATTGTAACTACTCATTTGTAACTTACCATGGCAGTCGAAGGTGAAAAACTTGGTCAAACATGAGTACACTTAATGTTGCACCTCTGTACATGGTGCCACAAAAGACTCCCACTCCAACAGAACACATAATTGTAGCAATCAGGGTTGCATATGGAATTCGGGCCATACAGTCCCGACATTGGCTCCCTATAAGAATGAAGATTACTTTCAATAACATTAATTGCTGTAAATAATTTTATGCACATTCAAATACCTCCCAAAAATATTTTTGCTTAAATTTGTATGGTATTTTATAATCAACATCTTTTATGAATAAAATATATTGTTTACAAATACATGCTTGGCATATTATATACATAATATCCTTATTCTATCCATCCATTGGTCCATCTGTCGGAACGCTGCTTTGATTCGTATTGAGGGAAATCTGATGCTCGATCACAATCATTTTAAAGTGTTTTGACAAACTTTCCGAGTAGGTAGAAGATTAAAATTTGGTAGGAATGTTTGATTCTTATAGCAAAAGCCATTTCTGAAAAAAAATCCCCAAAAAAGACCCGGGTTCGACTCCAGGAGATAATTTCTATTTCCCATAAGATAACATGTAAAAATCGATTTTTCGACTTGCAAACTTTTACTCTTTTGCAAATTAAAATTAGCAAGAATTAACCTACAATCTTCGGACCTCAACCGTTTTAAAGAAAAATGAATGTCGTTTCTTAGTCTTATCATGTTAAAGAGAAATTAACTCCTTAACCATACGGTTAAGGAGTAAATTTCTATTTAGCATCAATTTCGCCGTAGTCACCATCTTTACTTATTTATTTAGTCTTAACATCACATTTTGCCTACAATTCGAAATTGCTCAAGTTATACGTTTAAATCACATTTATAGAAAAATTTAAGCTTTTTAATGATATGTTGCCTTGCCGACTGTGACATTGATAAACATCAAGGTTGCATTGTCGTCCTTAAACTATACAAGTAGTTGGTGCTTGCATTTTGCAAGAATTTCATCTTAGCTTGAAAAAACAATAATTTTTCAGAGAAATATTTCATTATCACTACCATAAATATTTTGAAGAATTGTTTGTTTGTGCATTTATAACACAACAACTAATGAACGTAGAAGCAAGATGAAGGCACCATGTTAACCGCAATAAAAAGTTAAACAAAATTGTAGGGTTTTTAAAGCGATTTGAACTACATTTTTTATTTTTTAAATGTTTTTCTCCTTTAATTTTTCCCATTTAAATAAATAACACGGGAATGAGCATATTGTTGGCTTAACAATCTACTTGACAACTATTATAAACAATACCTAATATTAACTAAAAGAAATGATATATACCTGATATAAACTAAAGTAGGGAAGAAAGAAGAAACACTAAAATTATTCAAAGAAGGGCAATCACCAAAAAAAACTAAATCTGGCTAATTATTTCAAAAGATAAGTGAAAGACAGTTTTAATGTGCAATTTTAACTGCTTTCGTTCTCCAAAAACCTTTTATGTATTCTGCATAAATGTTTTTTATTAACATTGAAAATCAAGGCCGTAGATACAGTTTAGTAAAGGGCTGGGTTTAACGGAAAATAATTTCAAAGTTTTAATATTTTAATACATTACTATAAGTACCATAAAAATACATTTTATTTAAATAAAAATAAAATTAAAATAAAATTATTCTCTAAATTACAAATTCTTTTTTTCTATTTTTTAAAGCAAATTTGGATATAATATCATCTACATTTAAAGGCACACTGCGATGCACACTCCTCAATGCCAAACCCATTAGACGTTCATCTCCCATTGAATTCCTAAGCCAGGTTTTAAGGCATCTTAAAGAAGAAAAACATCTTTCAAGGGTTGCTGTAGAGCAGGGCAAGGTAGCAAAAATCTTTAAGTCTTTTTATACTAGGAAAAAGCATATCATCGCAAACTTTGAACGCCTCACACGCTGTTTTTGGCAAATCATCTTCTGACAGCAAATTCCATTTACACTGCCATATTTCAAATTCTACTATAAGTTGTCCAAAGTCTTCACCATAAATTTTACAAGTCTGTTGGAAAATTTCTGCCTTTTCATTTTTACATTTAGTAGGAAGCAGTAGCTGCAGTTTAGCTATTAGTTTATTATGTGATGCTTTCTTTCAGAATCTAGCATACATACTATATCAACTTGTTTTCCACTTATAACATTTAGAAAATGATCTGCATGCATACTAGCCTCAATATGATATTTTGTTTTCTCATGTTTTCCAAAATATTCTTTCGCATTCTTCCAGTTTAGATAGGCTGTTGTTACTAATGCTTGATCTCCTCGGCCTCCAACTTGACGAGCAAACAATACACATATTTTACAGAATCCTCCACCTGCTCTTATGTCTCCCACATAAACAAATGATAAACATTCTGATATAAAAGAATGTGCTCTTCAATTCAATTTATTTTAGCATTCCTGTGGCTCCAAAAACGTAAATCCCACTTAATAAATTATAAAAGTATTCCTACTATTCAACGAATTGATGGAAATGTGCGACTTTGGGCGATTTGAAAGCGCTCTGATTGTGATTTTGCGGAGCTATCAACTGGCAACCCATCTACACTGATGAAGTATGTTTTGAGCAGTTTATTTCACTTCCTTCACCCTATGAGTTGCCCTTAAATGTTCCCCTCTCCAATGGTCAAACATAGTGACCTTTCTAGGTCACTAAGTAGCGCCTCATGTGCCTAAGCATAAATCCGCCCATCTGAGTTGCAGTTAAAAACTTAACATTTTGTGTTTTCCTCAGTCATTATTTCCTTAGGTTCTTAAGAAAGGAGAATCCGTAAGGGGGGGGGGGGGGTTTGAACCCCTCAAACCCTCCCCATATATACGGCCCTGTTGAAAATGAACAAAGTGAAAGATATCTCAGAAGGTAAAATAAGGAAACAATTCTTTAATTTAGACCGTTTATAATCATTAACTCTTCCTCCCTTGAACATCTATATGTACATTTTGCTTTCCTTTCAACTGAACATTTGTATGCAACAATTATTAAGTCAATTATACTTATTATTAGATTACAATACATACAAAATAGACCCACAAAATCTGCCTTTGCATGGGATAACGTATGGGTAAGCTAAATTTGAATATATCTTCAAATGTGTTTCCACCAGTTGCATCCCTGCATTCTTGCCCAAGTTTTTAATGTTTTTGAGATTCATGACCACAAAATATCATGCAGTTTCTTCCACTGGAACTTAATTTGAGTGAAATAACTAGATTTTAAAACTGATTCCATGTGATTTATTATGATTATTTGATAAAAAATAGTTGACAAATTTTTTTATAAAGGATGCAGGAAAAATTTATTTATTTGGGCAAATGATGGGACGACAAGAAATATTGCATACCATTAAGCACTACAATAAAAAAATCTGATGTGGCCACCACATGACTTTCTCCATACCTGTAATATTTCTAAAAATTCCAAATAGGTTACATAATAATAAATATTTTAAGAAACTGCGAGAAAATTTTAGACTTGACAAAGAACCGAAATAAACTTAAACCAAAGCCTTCTGATATTGGATATAGCCACAAAGCTCCAACAATTAAGAAACAAAGGAGCGTTACTAAGATTTAACTGACCGTCAATTGTTAACAATAGTCATCGGTAGGTGGCATGGTGGTGGCAGCTATAAATATAATAAATATAAGATATATCTTAAACAATGCATTATATGGAAAAATGTTTCAAACAAAGGTTGTATAAAATGAAATTTCCTACAACTTTTATTCCAATACATTTTTACATTTATCAAATATTAAAGCAAATATTTCAAAATAACGGATGTGACAAGAATAAACACCCACTTCTGGTTGACCGATTTTTACCAAAAACTAATCAGATCTTCTAACTTTTATAAAAATGTTAAATATAAAATTTTGCCTTGACCCGATTAATAGTTTTTGAGTTAGAGCACCCACAAAAATCTATCACATACAGACTGACAGACAGACAGATATCATCGCGAAACTAGTCAGAACGTGTTCAGGGAATCTTAAAACATGTATTACCGTTGAAATCTCGAGTTCAATTTTTTCATGAAAACAATACTTTCTCATACTACGTATATGGAGAAAGTAAAAATGGAAAGTGGTCTTATGAGATCACCAACGTGTCCACGTGTATGAGTCCCTTAACATCTTCATGAATGATCCAATTTCAACTAAATTTTGTACATAGAATCTTCACATAAATTAAGGACCAAAATGACATTTCGACTAAGCAGGGATGCCAAAATTGCAAGGTTAAACTTTTCAATAATTATGAATTTGGAAGGAATTGGCCCAACCGATTACAACGAAATTTTGTACAAAGTTGGCATGCAACATATAATAACAAATTCAAGATGTTTAGTAAAGATATAAAAAGCAGGGCTGCCACAATACTAGGAATAAAAAAATTTCTTTTACACATATTTGTGTTGAACTGTCTACTTCAATTATAACCAAATTTAATATTTACAATATACACATATATAAAAACTATTTTAACATAGTTAAACAGAATCAGCCAAACAGGGGTGCCACAATTACAAATTAAACTCTTTCGGTAATTAAGGATTTTGAAGGAATTGGCTGAACGGATTACAATTAAATTTTATATATAAGATTTGTAAAACATATCATAGTGAAATCAAGATGTTGAAAACAGAGTTAAAGAGCAGGGCTACCACAATAAAAAGTTAAATAATATTTCTTTTACATGTATTTCTAGAGAACTGACCTAATGGATTTGAACTAAATATAGTACATTTAATCTTCATATAAATAAATAACCACAATATTTCAATCGTGTCGGCTAAACAGGCCTACCACAATATCAAGGTTAGAATTTTTCTGTAACTATAAATTTGAAAGGTTTGGCTGAACAGATTTCAAATAAATTTCATTTGTAGGGCGAGTATAGAATGGGAAAACAAGATGTTTAGAATGGATCATAAAAGCAGAGCTACCACAATATAAGGAAAAATTAATTTTCCGAAATCTAAGCAAATACATTAGTATACGATTATACTACGGCAAATTTGACAAAAAGCACTTCTGCACCACGGGAAACCTGTGTACACTCCTACTTGTGATATATTAAAATTGTATTAAAAGCAAAGTAGGCAGATTAGTTCTTTCCAGAACTACTTGTTAGGAACAAAATAAATATAATTAAGAATTTGTATTCTTATCACAAACTAATATAAGGATAATTAACTGGAACTGTATTTATTGGCTTTATCTTGAAATATATATTTTCCCTCTATATATTTCATTATATAAAGTGATGTGATTTAAAAACTTGAATACATATTTCCAAGGGGAGTTATTTTGTTCAAGTTAATTTATTAGAGTTATTTATTTATTATTATTTATTTTATTTTCTGTTCAAAAAACAAATTAAATAAAACATTCTTCGGTATTTGACATTTTTTTATTGATTTTATGTTCTCATGTTCCGTCACCTAAAAGTCAACAGAATAATAAAGGATAAAATAATTTATACACAATCTTTTTAAATTTTGCTTTCTTGGCGATTTCTTGTTAAGATTTACAAACATCAATGAATACAAAATAAGCACCGAGCATAATTCCTCCACACAGAAGTTCATCAAGACGGAAAATTTAATTTTAAATTTTCTAACCTTCTTCAATAAAAAATACAGAGCACTTTTTCTAACGCAGTTTTCCCCTAACATCGGAGTCAAAAGACGGTTATAAAACCGCTAACATGAGCAGATTCAGAAAGAACAACTAAGGGCGGGTTAACTCCCACCTATGGCGAACTGCACGGTTGAGGAAAACGGAAAAACACGAGAGAACATGTTCATCAGGGTGTAAAGAAATGGAAGGAGGGCAGAAAAATATCAGGCTAGGTAAAAAATAAATCAGAAGACGCGTCACGGCATTCACCGCTGCAGGTTAAATAAAAGTGGCATTTTAAACAGGCGTGATAAAGAAATCGGACTTCATTGCTTGTCCGAAGGAAAAATATTTGTATTTTCAACGATAATAACTAGTTAAAAAATATTATGTTGAATCCAAGGGTGATTTTTCGAAATGATTTTCCAGAATGATTAAAATCGTTAACACAATTCTTTTTACAATACATTGGGTCTCTTTGAGGCATATCATCCCGTCACTCGTTCAAACGCATAATTCCATTTTATGAAAATAACTCATCTCATTTACAAACACTTGTTGAGTTCGATGCGATTCTAAGTAAAACTTCATTTTCAGTAATATTCCATCGATGTTTATTTCTCGCAATTTCTTTTGAATTAATGTCGAAACGAAAAAACCTGGCGCACCGACCGAATAGTCGGGTAATTTTAATAAAAATACACAATGTATTTCTCACAAAAATAATAATTCCGGTAACTTGGATTCATTTCGACCAATGATAAAACGTAATCTGAACTTGGCCACCGAAAAATCATTCCGCTTTCTAAGCCCAAAACAAGGATTTTTTCAAATGACAACTTCAAAACAATTTGCGCAGAGTAAATTACGCAGAAAAAGGTTATCCGTCCGACAATTAAAAACAGATGCAACACTTTACGAATTCCAGTGCGAAAAACGAGGTCATGTTACTCTTTCTGAAGGAATACGTTAAATGGAAAGGAAGTCTTTTTAAAAACCAGCGGAAGAGAGAGCTGACACAATCTTCTCAACGAACAAACAGGAAACATTTTAAGTCATCTACTATAAAACACTCCTGTGGCATTTAAATGTGAAAAATTGTACGTATATATGAAAAAGGATTTCGCGTACAAGCATTTGCACCTAAAAATGAAATTGGTAGTTTCAAAAAATCTATCACTTCGCCATATGAAGCACAAGAAAGCATATGACGCGCTCAAAATAGCGAATGTCTCATTAATAAAAAGTCTATGATTAAGCTTGTACTACCAATCAAATAACAGCGGTTCCGGGAATGTGATACACGCGCGGGACATTTTTCTACGCAACTTCCGGAGAAACGGGCGAAAAGGCCTCCCCACAAACGAGATTATCAACAATTCCTGCGAAAAAATCTTGATAACAAAAACAAACGCGATGACATCTATAAACCATTGAATTATTGAATAATTATGTGAGAGGACCTAAAAATGAAAGTATGCGCTGGATGGATAAGGGCAAGTTGCTGTCCAAGGCTCCGTCAACCTAAAAGAAACACTCCTGCGTAATTTATTTAGAACGCCAAATTTTCGCATACACTCGAACAGATTGCGAAATGTGCCGGAAATAATGGCAAGCGACGCTAAGCACCCGGGCGCTCTCTCCGCACCACAAACAGATCGCACGACTTCGGGAAAACCGTTAGGTGCGGAAACAACTTGCAACGCCGCCCGAAGAAGACGAGTCACTCACCACGTTTATAAGACGGCTCTGATGACACAAGAGAGTAATTGGTAGAGACGGCGTCACCTTCGCGCAGGGGCGTAGCCGAGTCCGGATTATTCCTGTAAACATCACGAGGAGTACGGGACATGACTGATGAGTCGAGAGACGTCACGCAGGTAGCGGCAAAGAGTAGTCCCGTATATGGAAGCGGAGATGTAAGGAGGAAAACAACACCGACAGGGCACGACGGCCAGAAAAAAACGAGTGCAGCAAGGGATTGAACGCAGGACGCAGAAAGTTTCTTGAAACCGAAAACGCAACGCTTGACGGACCTGAACGGTAACAAAATTTGTCAAGGGCAGAAGAACGCAAGAAAAGGATCACTTCTCCGCGACACCGGACAAAAACTGCTCCTTACTCAACGCACACGCCCGCTCACCTTAATCAGCAGGGAGATAAGATAGGGTTAAATGAAACGATTCACAAGCAATATGATCCGATAAAATAAAATAAATCGATGAAATGCCAACGCAACGGCATTTAATTAAAAATTATTCGCAAGGAATTCTAATTCATGCATGAATTTTCTTCCGAGTTAACACTATTGGTATTGCGAAGGAGACACTTATGGCACCTCGCCTTGTTAATGATTAAGTAATTAATTAGTTTTGCGATGTAAACACCACTAAGAAGAATACCGGATATGTGATAAAGGCGGCAAAATCTTTGGAATTAAACAGAATCCTTATACACCAATTAAATGTTAATCCAACTCTTATTTGGGGAAGTCATTTCGGAAAAAAGTTCCACCGATTAACAGAAAAACCCAAAATAGCCATGCTACTATTATTTAAACATCTCGACTAACATGTCATTGCATTTGGATTATTATAAATATAATTTTTTAATGAGGCCATCAAAACCAGCAATTTTAAAATGACGAATGAGAAAGTAATAAATTACGCAACAATAACTTTTTTTAGCAAAATACATCTTAATAATAATGAAAATGATACACGCAATTAGATTAAACTGATGCTAAAATGTTTTATTAGAAATTGTTATTTACAGTTGAAAGCATTAAAAAAGTAAACGAGTTATTTTTTACATTAGCTAAAACATATTTTGAAAACGTATTAAATGCATAATGGTGTAATAAATTACATTTTACTACACAAATGGGGAGGTTACTCCAAGCATAATAAGTGGTTATTTTGGAGAAATGTATTTTTTATAGATCAAAAGCAAACAGGTGTTACGAACATAAAGCTTTGGGCCATCAAAATAAAAATCAGTAAAAAACTCAACAGATTCACTTCCGCAAGACAATCTGCTCTTCACGATAAATAACAGTGAAATTATACGAAAATTCACTGCCTTGCTAAACATGGTTTTCTTAAACGCGATTTTAAAATTCAAGTTTAACTCGAATATATATAATTGTTTTAGAGAATGTGAAGGGCATGTATATTAATAATCATAAATATTATGCGAGTATCAAATAGAAAATTTCATCAACTTACCCATTTTTTCGTTTAAAATACTTCAAATTCACGTCAACAAGTATCTCGAAGAAGTTTCAGTCAGGTAAAATACCATACACCTGAGGTATATCATCCTATTTCGAAGTAGAACAAGTCGTAAATAATGAAATATAAAAATCTAACTCGACTTTATACTTTACATAAAATTTCCACAAAACAGGCTTACAGAAATTCATCCTTTTAAGTGTAACATTCAGTGAAAGTCATGAGGAACGTCACTTAACTTTCACCAATACAATTAAAGTTACACTTTATAAATATAGAATATACTAGTGCCATGGTTTAAATACTTACTCATTAATAAAATCATTTTACGTGACCGACAGGTCATTTACATATTTGATGTTTACTTAACCTTTAAACTGTAATACGGTATAACAGGTAGCACCACTCCTTAGAGCACGAATCAAACAGTATGATCCAGGCTTCACACAACTTTCTTAATGTTATTCTTTCGTTGTGGGTAAATGTTGAAAAATTATCAATAAAAATATTTATAGCAAATATTTCTTTACGATAAGTTTATTGTTACATATTTCACAAGGAGATATTTTCTTTTTATAAAATGACAACTGACTTTGAAGTAAAATAAAGTAGTAACGAATGTAATGCGCACATTTAAAATGTCGAATTTAAGATAAAATGTTTTCATATATTTATACGAAGTGAACTAGGCTGTAATTGAAATTTATCAATAAAAATGTAATTTCGAAGTATATAAAATTATAGATATGGCTCATAGTGTCTGTCAAGATATACAAGGAATATTGCCTCCTCAAATAAATGGAAAACCAATCGGTTTCCTTACGGTTACTGTAGGAGATGTTTTATTTCATAGTATACCTTTAAAAAATGTGAATATATTCATCTCTTGGTGGGGGGAGAAGGAGCCTACTCTAATGAGGTAAGTTTAACATGAAATAATCATTAAGCTTTACTTTGTATTTAAAGTTACTTTTTGATATAATAAATAATTTTCTAATTTCTCTTCTATCAAAAGCACTGCGAAAAGAAGAGCTCGATATGAAATACGAACAAGTATGCAACAGTTTGAAAAATATTTAAAAGATTGTGAATGCTTAAAAATCAAAATCGTCGACGAAGACGACTCTGAAAATATTGGTTGGGTAACTTTACTGGATTTATGGCTTATTCTTTATTACTGTCCTTACAAGAGTTATTTCCCTATTGAAAATTCACATGGGCAGTATATTGGAGAACTTCATATCGAATTTAATATCCATTTCTCAGAGAAGAAAGTGCCTAAAACATTTAGAAATCAGAATGAAGTCACCAGTACATGTGACGTTTCAATGGGCAATCGAAACAGTATTTCTCAGGATTATAAGCATAGTAGCTATATTAATGGGAATGAAAGTGACACTTCGAAAATAAAGGGTGATTTTTCATATCCAAAACCAAGACTTCCCAATACGTGCTCTTTGAGAGATATTGCAAAAAGCAAACCCAGCAGCGAGCGTTATACCGATAGTGGTTTCGAAACTTTATTAAGTGATTCTGGAACTCAAGGGGTGAATGCTCTACAAAACGATACTGAAGATGAAATTAATATAATGGATTACATTTTGGGTAACTCGTATTTAATGCATTCAGTGATGTAACTTGCCTTTTCATTTTATCTTATACTTAATTGATTATCTTTGTTGTATTTTTAGGAAAAAATATGAGTACAATAGAAGAAAAAAAAGCAGTGAATTTTCTGAAACGTTGGCCTGCATTGGAAAGTGTTTTGGCTGCAATTAGTAACGATTCAGAAGAAACAAAAAAATTAGATAACGAATCAGGTACTTATTTTATAACTGTAGATGTTAATTATTTTTAATAATGATAGTACTTTCAACCATGTGAAAATGACTTTTATACTTGAAATATTCTTTAAATTTCAGCAGCTGAAAAAATATCTCTCAAGCATCAAACTGATGTGAGTGGCAGTATTTATTCGCTTCCATCCATGGGGTTTCATGTTTATTTGAAAATTATCAGTGTTGAGTTAACATCTTTGGATGCCTGCGAGATGTACAAATCATCAATTTCAATCTTTACTGCATCAGGGGCAACATATTTCATTGAATACAGGTTTCCAACATCGACTCAAAATGTATCCAAGATGAAACCTTGGAAAGAACCACTCCAAGGCGTCAGGATGTCATCAAAGAAGCAAGTTGGATCAGGTTTGTTCTCAGCCTTATATCTTGGATAATTATGACACTAAATATAAATTCAAAACAAGTGGTTTCTGTTGTAAAAATATTTTAATTTGCATATGTTTACTTTCATAGCTTCTACTACTATTCTATACTTAGGTTAGATGTAGAAAAATATAATAGTTAAGTGACTTAATTAATTTTAAATTAAAAAAACTAGGATAAAGCCAATATATATGGGAATGAGCTTCACGGTACACATACAATGATAAAAGGTAACAAATCTCCAAATTTTATTACGGCATTTGGAGATTTGTTACCTTTTATCATAGGATAAAGCCATTACTGTAATATTATACATGAATTTGTTATATAAATACCTTAATATTAGATGTGTTTATTTCCTGTGTAAGTAATTGTTTCGCTCAATATAACATCTCATAAATACTTCCATACTTTGTCCATTTAGTAAGACAATATTTTCTAATTACTTAGATAAGTTTTCCTTCTTAAGAAATTTTTAAGATCAGAGCTAATAGGAAAATAGTGAATGATAATTTATGCTAAAAGTAGACTTGTGATTAATATTTCTATGTTAATGTTACTTAACTTTCTTTCTCCCTCAGTTGTTTTTTTCAATCAAAGTTCAATTCACAAATTGTCAACAAATCACAAAGCTATGGAGGAGCAATTAGCAACAAACTTGATATTTCGGATACATTCCCGTCATCTCAACCAAAGGGTTCCCTCATTAATTGGTGAAGCTCGGGTATTGTTTGAGGACTTACTGCCTGATAATGTGCAAGCCAGCCAGTTAAGGAAGATACCTATTCTCACAACACACTCATTTCATCATAAATCTAAAGGAATGCTTGTATTAAGGGTGAAATGGGTCAGCATTGCCAAAAATTTAGACTGTTATGCTAATGGTCAGTCTCAAAAAACTAAAGAAACATTAATGGATATGACAAGCAGTGATGTTTGCCTCAAGTCATCAATGCAGAAAAAAGAACTATCTCAATCTGTAAAAAAACATGAAAAAGAAAAAAGTCTGGAAAATAAGCTAATGCTATCAGTAAAGGTAAGTTCATAAATCTCTTTAAACTAATTAACATTCAATGGTACCAAATAAATTTCGTAAATACCCACATAGGATTCAGGGATGTTTTTAGGCTCAAATTCTAGGAATATTTAACATACCTGCATATATGACCCATATGTATTCTAGCAAATGATGTTTTGCAAATGTTTTTATTTATTTATTTATTTATTCAATAATTCCACATACAGCTTTTGTAGCCATTTTACAGTGGAATATGTTAACAATAACAATAGACGAACACATACATCCATGCCCTAGGTGGAGAAAAACCCACCTAGGCTGGATTCGAACCCGTGACCTTCGGATTGGCAGGCGAGGACGTTACCCCGCCGCCACCAAGACCGATCCTTTAATAGTGAAAATGATGAATTAATTGTTTAATGCGTCTGTAATATGAGAAATAAATAAATTAAAATTTATGCCCACGGTCTTGTAATGCAGTGTTTCTCAACTGGGTTATTTTTTGGAGGCTGGCAAGTTGAGTGGGACATGATGTTTATTTTTATCTTTAACTTGTTTGATACCGTGCACAGCTCTGATTAATATTTTTGAAATGAAAACAAGACAACGCATGGAAAATGTATAAACATTTCCTGGAAGGGGAGTCCACAGAAATTGTGAATTTTTAGGGGTTTCACGGCCCCAGAAAGGCTGGGAAACACTGTAATAATGTATAAGGTAGCATCAATGTCTAAATATGTAGTTGTATTTAACACTAGTGAAGATGGGTACAAAACTTAGTAGCATTTCCAAAACAATCTAATAATATATAAACTAGCAAATTTTCGAAATAATGAAACGCCCAGTGACCGGGAATTTCTTACTTTTTAATTTGTGGTTTTTTTAAATTTAATTTGTTTCCTAAACAATCATCATCTAATGTATACGTCTAAGTAACTAATAAATCAGTTATCTGCGATTCAATTTTCATTTCTCACTGAAGACATCGCTGGTGACAAACAAGAAGTATTATCTACCCTAGCATGGGCATAACTAGGGCGGGGCTTCTGCTCCGGGTGCAACTAAAGGGGTGCAAAAACTGTTAATTGCAAGGTTGCATGGCACAAGGATGGGAAATTTCACTACTATACTTGTTCCAGACATTATGCATAGCAGAAACTATAAATTTCGATGATGTTATTGATGAGTTTGCTGCGTTAAAATCACGTAAAATAACTCTTGAATATTAAAATATTTATACTTTCTGTATTTACCCAAATCCAAGACGAGGTTTTTTTCCAAATTTCAGCTTGCAAAAATCGGTGGTCGTCTTAAATTCGAGTACGAAGTTGTATACCATCAATGCAATGCGGTCAATTGATCACGCATCAATTCGCCATGCTTCAGTTTGTCACACGATAAACTTGTCGTATGTTAATTCATTGCTAGATAAATTTATCACGTGACAATTTCGATGCAAGACAAATTTGTTGCGAGACATTTGTCACAAGGCATTCGTCACGAGACAAATTGGAAGGCAAGACACTATAACAAATTTGTCGAGAGATGAATTGGCACGTGATGAGTTTGTTGTGTGATGTATTGACGCGCAATGAACTAACCACAATGAATTGATGCACGATGAAATGATAGTGACAAGTTATCATAGAACCGTAGGAAGTATGGTTATGCGTTTAATCAATGATTTTTAAACAAATGAAACCAGATATAAATAATTGTATTTTTCATTGCAAACTTATGATCCTGAATTCAGTTAATAAGGCCTAAATTTTAAAAATACATTTTTAAAATTCTTTTTATTTCAGAAAAAATTTGTAACAAACCGTTTCAATTAATGAATGAACTAGTATACATATTGATGGAATAAAGTGATCCAAAGATCCTATGCAGACAGGCATAAGCTGTAAAGTTGGGAATAGTATACATATACTGAATACGTGTGTTCGAAATATACACCAAATACAGTCAGTGAGAAATTAGGTCAAATCGTTTTTTCTGTTTTGGCAGTCTGCTAAAAGGGGAGGGTAGAATTTGGGTAAATACGGTATGTATGTGTCTAATTATGTATGTGTGTAATTATATTATAATTATGTATTTAAATTATGTACATTTATAGTGAGAAATTACATCATTTATAGTTTATTTTTATTTATTAATTGTTCACCCAAAATCCATATGGTAAAAAATATTGGTATTAGAGAATTTTTTATGGAGGGGGGTGCATATTTGGTAATTTTCCCTGAATGCTAAAATTGCTAGTTATGGTGCTGTACCCTTGTGTAGGTCGCACCCCATTTTTGAGCCCAAAATTTTGGAAAAATGTGTCCTATACGTATTTATGGTAGAAAGCCTGACAGAATATCTGAATTAGATTATGGATAATTTAGCTATATCTGTGGCAGTGTTGCAGCTAGAAATTTAGTTTCGGGGAGGGCAGGTGGGGGCACATACTTTGACACATTATTATCTGAGCACTTGTTTATTGATTTATCTGCAAGGACCTTCATGTAATGATAAAAGCTAATGAATCAAGGTGCTGATTCTAATTAAGACACTGTCAATCCACTTTATTTCCATCTGATGTTTGCATACTCTTATGCTTTTGTTAAGATTATTTCCAATTTTGGGTGGGCAAATGCCCAGTTGTTCCTCCCCCCCCCCCCTCCCGCCTGTGGGTACAATGAAAGTAAATTTAATGGAAAATGAATTGTTTCAGAAAATGGCAGAATAGTGACAAATATTTTGGGTTGTTGTTAATCCTGAGAAATGCCTCATCAGATTTCCTATGGAATAGAACATTCACAATATTGCCTTAAAAAGTTCACCCACCTAACTTTGCATCATTTAGACAGAAAAGTAAAAATTTATTAAATGAAATAAATTGAAGTACAACTTTTTTCTATTTCAAATGATTAAGTATTTCAACTTGAACTTTATAGAGCTTAATTGGCAAATAAATAGAAAATTTTAGTAAATAATTATTTCAGACATACCATTAGTATCAATGTTTAGTTTCAAATATTTTCTTAATTTATTTATTTGTTGTAGTTTAAATAATTATATATTACTGGAAATCCATGCATTTAATTCATAAAATTGAAGATATTCTAATTTTTCCCCATTTTTTCAGGATCCCTTGCTACATGCCCTAATATGTGTACCAGAAGCTTATTATTGTCTTACAGAAACTGACTCATTAGATATCAGTAAGAAGACAAGTTTTAATATGTACTTGGTATGCAGAGCTTTCTGGAACAAGGGAATTTCTCCAAAGAGTCAAGTATATTGGAGTTCAAACAATCCAAAGTTCGAGTTTTCAGAAGTGGAACCTTTATTACTCTCACCAAATTTTGTTGACATGTGTCAGAATAATTTCATGGTGGTCGAACTTTGGAACAAGAAGGTTAAAAATGGCAAAGACACCCTCCTTGGAATTGCTAAAGTCTCAGTACATCAATTTTATGTAGCATACAAAGACCCTACTGTACTTGAAGAATTAATGAAATTAAAGGTACTTGGATTTGCATCTATTTCTAACTAGACATTGATTTATGATTCATTAGGAGCAGTTATAATTTCTGAGAGGAGATTGCTTACATATTCACTCATGATTGCAGTAGCATTTGGTCAGATAAATTTTTAATGATTAAGTCATATTGTTTCTAGTATTTATTTTTTGTGTAATATTTTTGCAATTAGATGTTCTTCATTTTTACACTTAATTTTTTAAATCCTAGTCATTTTCTGACACAGACTACTGAAAATTTCCAATTTCATTTTGGCAATATTTAGAAGATACAATAATATGAGCACTCTTCAATAGCATGTAATTTTTAATATTATTTGTTTTTTAAAAAATATTAGTTCTCTACCAAAACTTTCAAGTTAAAGAGATCAATAGCTTTTTGATCATTGTAGCATTGAAACAAAAATATGTCATTTTTGCAATAATAAGCGAAGCCTACAATTTGTCAAATTTATATTATAGTTAAAATGAGATATTTCATAAATTTTCTCTATTAACTTGCAGTACCCTGCTATAAGCATGGATGGCAATGTTCGGGTGTTTAGTCCAATGGATCCCTCTAATACCTGTGGATGGCTTCGTGTACTTCTTGCAATTGGTACTCAAGAACAGGTTTACTTCTTGAGGAAATCCCATTTTGCAGGTCTCCACTCACGTTCTGAAATTACAGAGAAGAGCAGAAAACAGTCATCACATGATTCTTTGCAGAATGGTGTCGAGATTAATGACAAAGCTGAAGTTGAGAAAGATGGCCTAGATATAGTCATAACAACACTTGAAAAAAATATGCAGATCGACAGACTTTCGGGATTTGCACCATTTTCAAAAACATCATCTTTTGAGAATTCTGATTGTTATGTTGAGTACAGACTTCCTTTGCCAAACAATCAGGAACTTAAGAAAACATCAGTGAAACCTGTTTCCTCAATTGTGAATTTCTTTTCTCCTCCAGTTTGTATTAAGTGTCCCGAAAACATCACAGGTGAAATCACATTCTATGTTTGGTGCAGATGCTATCATTCAAATACTCCACCAAGAGACAGAATGGTTGCAAGAACAAAACTCCCTCTGTCCATATTGTTTTCAAGAGGAAATGATTCATTAACTGAAGGCTGGACTCGGAATTTTTCCTTGCCTCTTGCTGCAATAGAAAACCCCACTCAAGATGACAACCATGCTATAGGTTTCCTTGTCTTGAAAGTTTTTGATAAAGCTGATGCTAAATTCAAGACCTTAGCAGAGAACGTGTCTTTTCAACCTAATGAAGACCCAGAAAAAACATTGCAATTAAAATATAATTTAAATGAAAAAAAGACTCAAGAGTGTCAGACTGATGCCTTGCTTGATGATGCTATTGAACTAAGATCTATCTTTGAAAATCTTCATGAACCTGTTTCAAGCCAAATGGAAAGTTTGACAGAGTGTCAATCTCCAAATGAAAATGAACTTCTGGTTGATCACAGATTTATGTCGACCAAAGAAAAGGAGCCCATAGACTTTGCTGACATTCAGGAGAGTAGTCTTGATTCACATCCCAAATCAGATAATTTAAATGAAGGATTTTGTGAAATTCCTATTCCTCATAGAAGTGATAAAAAATCGATTACAGATCTATTCAAAGCACATATAGAAATACACCAAGCTGTTCATCTTAAGCCTGAGTCTCCAATTTGTGGTGTTTATGTAACATTTTGGTCTTACAACAATGAGCAGCTGTGGGTCACTCCAAATATTTATACTGGAAGCAATCCAAGATGGAATTGGCATTGTGACACATACCTAAGTGGAGAGCTTCTAATCGATGTAAGAAAATGTTATTAGAACCCATTAAATAATCTTATTAGTTTAGATCCATGAACATGTGTAGTTCGAGTAAAAATTTTAATCCTGAGTTCATAAACAGGAATATTTTACCATTTCCTTCAAATTTGAGTTGATTCCTTCCAAGTTTATAGCACTTATTTGAGTAGTATTAAATTTCAAATAATGAGTAAAAATACCCTAAAGAAATACCACGTATATTAATAAACAGTTTTATTGATACCATAAATTAATCTGTTAGTTTATGCTATGGTAATTGCTCTTTTAAGTATATTTATTTAAAATCATGGCTCCAAATATCTTTATCTTCTGAAATAAGATATAATCACTTATAGGATAAAAAAGTATAGATTTTGATTTTATCAACTAAGAGTAGGTCAAATTTATTGAAATTATGCAGTGACTTCATTTTTTACTTTAGTGATTTTATAGGAAAGTTATAATTTCTTGATGTGATAAAAATGTTAAAATTTATAATGATTCATTTTATACATATATTTTTAGAGTTCAAAGAAACTTATTTTAAAAGTATGGACTAAGAGAGATGCAAGAAGTGAACCAGATCCATCGAAAGACATAAGTTTGGGTTTTGCTAGCATGGATCTAAATGTACTTAACTATGGAATGCCCCAAATATCTGGTTGGTTCAACATTTTCAGTTCTGGACAAAAATGTATTGGGCAAATTAAGGTAGGAAAATCATTTCTGAGTAGGAAGAATGTAATTTAATGATTTTAATTTGAAACTATTAACAATTATATGCTTATTTCTAGGTAACTGTTACACCAATGGAAGACTTGTCGAAATTTAGAGAAATAACAAAGACAGTTTCATTCACAAAATCCTTAAAACTTAAAGATCCATGTATTTCAGCATTAATGAAACACACCAGACAACAATCTAGTGCTGAACTTCCAAGTAAACTGACCAAGTCTCAAGAAATAAAGTCACTTCCTCATGAATTTGGAACTGAAAATGTTTTCATTGGTTTGGAAGAGAAAATGTTAGAAGAACAATGTCGGTTTAGTAGTATTGAAGGAAATGGCTCTCCAGAAGTTGCCTCACAAATTCTCAAGTAAGTATTTAGAAGAAAGTCTTTAAATGTTGTATAGATAAATAAAATATTATCACATGCTACAATTAGAAGTCAAGTTTTATGATGATACCTATTGTTTTTTTCAAATAGCACTTTCTGAATTTGTAGATATTCTTTCCATTGATAACTTTCTAAGCTATATTCATTTTAAGATTTTGAACCTTCTTATGAAGCCTTTCAGATAAACATTATTGAATATCATTTCTTAAATGTGCTCTAATTAAGTATTATAATGTTTCAGTAAAATCAACTGATATTTGAAACTTAGAAGATTATTACTTAATGCAAGTTGAATAACATAGGTAGATTATTTGTTGTAGTAATTTGTTTGCTCTTTGTATCAATGGTATTTCCTTGATCAGTCTTTGTAAACCTACTATCTCATTAATCAGGAGCAAATTATTTTTGGAATTTGCTTATTTAACCTTTATCATACGGTGGCCGTTTATGTTGGTGCCTCTCGTATTTTTTGGTATTGGAGCTCAAAGAACATACATTAGGAAATACGAGAACCAATAAGGATGGAGCAAAATCTGAAATGCATTAACATACTGTCACTGTACGGCATTGCTCAGCCGTGAAAGCTAAGTGGTTGTTGTCATCATTTCAGGCAAATTTTATTTTTCTCTGTGATGGACATGGTATGTTATATGTGATAGTCTCTTATAGCCCTCTAAAATGCAGTGCTGGAAAAATTATTTTTTTATGATAAAATGCTTTTTGGAATAGGAAAATGTAGTAAAAATGGAAAACTAAAACCATCTCAAAGTAGGAAAAATGTTTAACGATAATATACTGATTAGTAAATATTTCCTAAAAATGTAAACAAGC
Organism: Tanypteryx hageni; assembly: GCA_028673005.1. NCBI lineage: Eukaryota > Metazoa > Arthropoda > Insecta > Odonata > Petaluridae > Tanypteryx > Tanypteryx hageni. The sequence continues at coordinate 181,013,808 of CM054114.1, forward strand.
TACAATAAATAGTAACCGAGTTATTGTCACTTATGTGAACTACTGTTTTTAGTGTGCAATGTTGAGAATGAAAAGGTTCAAAACCTGGAATACTGGGCATTGAAATTCCAAATGGAGAAAGTTAATGTGCAAAATGACAAAAAACATTTTAATTTACATTTCATGTGATAAAATTTAATTTTTTCTAGTACATAAAAAATTGTCGTTGAACCAGGCCATTAAATCCTGTATTTAATCTAAAACATATTTTTCTCAGGTGTGTTGAGAATATAAGTAATTAAATGCATGGCTCTGGTTGGGAATTAATTATAGAAAATGTGAGGTCGTTAACTGATAAGTTTTCATTTAATTTCATCATTAAACAGCTTCTGATTCAGTCTTATTCATTATTCTTGAATAAAAGTCATCATCTTCACCTTTCAAATAGTGATATATGAATTTCAAGTTTTTGGTTGCACTAGCTCAGAAACTTTCGTACTATAAAAAAATCTACAGCAATCTTCCCATTGCCTATATAGATGAACCTATAATATGGTCCATATTAGATGTAGAAAGAAATATTACACACACACTAGAAATCAAATCTTAAACCATAATAATCCTACAAGGAAAAAGTGACTTAAGCCTTGGAAAAAACAGGCCAAGTCAGATGTACAGTGCAAGTGATATTGAGGCTAAACTTAACAAATGAGTGGAAAATGTTAATGCTACATTATTAGTCTATCTTCATACCTTCACAAAAATGGAATATGATAATACACTCTAAATTCAGTTTGTATTTTTCCGTTATTAGTAATATTAGAATAAAAATTGATTAGAAAACAAAACCAACAGAGACAACTGATACTTACAAACATTTATATTTCAGGTCAAAAATAGATGAACTGGAGGAAATGATGAAGAAATGGAAGGAAAAGTTTCTTGTTGCAGAGGATCAGCAGTCTCTACACGATGCTATAGTAGATGTTGAGAAACCTGAATTACATCGAAGTAATACTTACGGTAAATCTTTGGATTTGGCCAGTCCTTCCGAAGCCAGCATTTCTTCCAATAACAGTCGAAAATTTTCAAGTGTAAATCCTTCTACCGACCTAAAAATTTTAGAGAAATATATAAGTGAATTAATGCATGGTATAAGTACGCAAAATAGTGATAATGCCTTATCTATTTCACCTGGCTTAGAAGAATTGTTTCTCCAGTTTGGAAATTATGATTTTGAATCGATGGATCAGGAAACAAGGGGTGAGGTATGCCAAAATGAACAAAATCCAGATTTTATCATGCCCATAGATTTAGATTTGGAAAAGGTTGAAAATCAATGTGTTAATCAAAAGGACATCAGTGAATTGATTCAGGATGCTGTGATAGACGAGTTTAGTGAAAGTTGCCAAGATATGCCCAAATCTTCCAAAGCTCTAACCAGTTCAAGCAACAGTTCATTGAGCATAAATGAATATGGTAACAGTTCCAACTTTGGGAGTGAGGATAGATTAGGAGAAGCCACAGAGGAAGAACAAAGTATAGATTGTGTCAAAGAACTGGAGGCATCGATGGGTGAAAATGAAGTTAATGCTCAACTACAGGTGCTTGATCTTCCCAGGCAAGCACCAGAAGGGGGTAACCCACGTGAAGATGAGACGATCCAAGCGCAACCTCAAAATATATCACAAGAACAAAATCAAATCCAGGACAATGATTGTTCTAGAAATGACTCTATAGTTCATGAATGTGACAGGATATATGATAACCAAGAAATACAAAGAATTGCCAAGATATTCAGTTCAACATTCCCAAAAACCTAAAAGCAAGCCAATATAATTATATTATAATATAATTGAGCTTTAAAATATATCCATGAACATGTTTATAATATTTATATCTAAGAATTACAGTATTTTAATTATGAATAATTTGTATATAACAGTTATATCACCCATATGATGTCAAGTGTTGGATAATTCATTGGTATGCTAATTAATTGGAGGTCATTTAATGATTATGACAATGTACATATGTGCCATAAGTGTTTTTATAGCTCAAAAATGACTATAAATATTTCATAATCCATATTTTAATAAATTTATTTTTTTAACCATGAACAGAACTTTTAATAATTGATAAGAAAACATGAATTAAAAACCTTCAGAGTAATGAGCTGGCTATTAACATCAACATTTAATTTATATCACAGCCTGTTCAATTTTGTAAATGATTTAAAACTTATAAAAAAGTGACCTCAGACTTATTTTCAAATAAAATCAGCTTCTTTAATCCTGACATTTCAATGGGCAGAAGTTTTATAAAATCATAAAAATTACCATTACCTAAATGTATACAGGAAAAAATCTTTAAATAGGTTTTTGAGTTAACCTCTCATTATTTCACCATAAGTACCAACAATACCATAAAACTGCTCCTTAAGGGTTTACTTTGCCCCAGAATTAAAAAAATGTTACAGGGGCATATAGTAAGCACTGTGGTGAACATTAGACAGTTTCCATTATGAAATCATAGGAGGTATTGTCTACCTTATAGGAGTGAGTTGTTGGACCAGTCGGCCATATCATTCCGTGTGACTGTAAATGTTAAGTGAATACACAATTTTATGTTGGATTTATAGCCTGCAAATGTTAGAATCTGCCATCACACAGAGATAAGTGGAGTAATTTCTTACATAAAATTCAATGCTGATCACGAAACTGTTAATGGTTTATATGTACAGGCATGCCTTGCTAAGTGCATGAGAGGTGTTCCGAGACATCTGTGCACTATCAGAATTTGCGCTAAAAGAACAGTTTTAACAGCACTTAACCCAGTTGATTTTTACTATTCAGAAATTTTACTATTTTTATCTTGCAACTTATATAATGATAGGACATTTTTATATACCAATTAAAATTCAAGAAAACGAAATACCGTATTTACTCGTGTAATCCATGCACTTTTCCCCCCACTAGTTCCCATCAAAAAAGGAGGTGCGGACATTACATGATATTTGCTCCATCTATTGAGGGTAGGACACTTGTGAAATGCCTACTGTGTGCCTGGCATGAGATGAGTAGGCGTTTTCCTCAGTGGGCACAATATGCCGTGCATTTTATTTCCCCGATTTATAATCGAGGTATTTTTTTTAATATGTAGAATAATATAATAAGCACGATAGGTATTTATCAGGTATTTTTTTTAATTCCTTGCCCAGTGGCATATCCAGGAGGGGGTTTTGGGGATTATAACCCTCCCCCCCCTCATGAGCAACGTATACTTAGAAAACCCTCTGAAAAAGGTATTGACGCCCCAAGATAACTGCGAATGTTGGAACGAGTAAATAAAATTCACTGGTGTTTTACATGGTGTCCTACAAGCTAACTTTATTTAAAGGATGAGTTATGCTATCAGGGCTTCCAAAACTGAAGCAGTCTCATGAGAAAGGGACCCATATCCACAGAAACGTGAGAAGCGTTTCTATGTAGCTAGGTAGCAGTGCGTCTAGTGACCGGTTTATTTTTGGTATTGTGTGATCTCTGAGAGATTTGATGCGGAGATTTATTTGAGCATAATAGTTTACGTTTATTTATGTAAAGTTTGCTCTTTTTCTGGGTGAATAATGGCTGAGTTAGCATAATTTTGCAAAATTAGCAAAAATTACTCATTTTAAATTAAATATCTTGAGAATGTGCAATGGCTCAAAATTGAAAATTTCTGTGAGATCAAGGAGCTAGACTCCAAAATAGGTTTTTCAGTTGTCTCTGTGTAATATAATGGCAATCTATGTGAATTTTTCACGTTTACGTACGTGAAAAAAGTATAAAAAATAATTTTTTGAAGTAATTTCTTAAATATTTGCTTGTTGCCATAATTATATCATCAAACTCAGCATCAGATAGATTATTCAACCGATATTGCTGTAAAATATCAGAATTTTGAAGTGCGGACATTACAGGAATTACAGTTTTTCAGATTTTTAGCTCTAACAAGATGATCCAAACAGAACTTATGATGCCTACTTTCCATTTAATCATTTATTTAATACTTATATTGGCTTTAATAGCTTTAAATTCATCATGGATATGTAGCTCTTTGTGTTACAGCATTATAATAAATAAAGTGGATATAAATTGCCACCCACCTTTATTCTGCACACCAAATTTAATTCAAGTTGAGGGCAGAAAAATTTACTTTCTACTTTTGAGTGCACATAAAAGAGTATACTGAAAAACATTTTTTTAAATATTTTATTATCTTCTTTTTAGTCTTCTTATATTTTAGAGTTGAGTTTTTGGATTATGAAAAATTGCAAAGATTATATATTGAATTTTCGAAGTTTATTTCAACATAGGAAAATTCTTAAAATATTTGTAAGTTCCACTACAATTCATTATGACGGCATTAATTTCCCTGAAAAGCATTAAAATGTCTTTGATTTCCATTAAGAGCATTAAAGCTTGATTCGCACTATAGGGACAGTCACGCTCCATTCTCGTTCCAGTCAAATATTCTCCCATGTGTTTGAGTAGGAGTATCCATACTAGCGATCACATTCAAGGCACAGTACGGTCACGTTCAAGGAACAATCCTTTCTGAGAATATTTGTCTTGGCCGGGACCATCCCTTCCTGTGACCATCACCCTAATGTGTACACTTTTCCCGCAGTCTTCTGCCATTCTTCTAATAGGCAAGTAGTGCACTACCAGAGCAACACGGCAGGATGGAATCTCCGAATAAATGTAGGAAAGGAAGTGAATGAGATTATGCAAAAGATTAGTTATATTTACTTATAAATTCATTAATAACAGTTATTACATTTTTTTTAATTTAAGCATTTAATTGCAAGATTATAATTTTTTTAAATTAGATGAACTTCTAATAGAATTTGTGAGAACCATGAAGAAATTTACTTTCGTCATCGACCAAGTGAGGATACAATGAAAGAAATTCTCCTTCAAGTTTTCTGTTAATCAAAATCAGATGCACCCTGATGCTTCTTTGTTTAGATCTTATTGCCTCTTCCGCTTCTTCATCCAAAAGCAGCGTTATCATTGCCAAATCTTTATTATTTAAATGTTTAAACATGGTCGCTTCTTCATCACAGTCAATCAACACTATTATTCGCTAATCTAGCTTGTACTGAGGCTTTAGGACCATGAGTGGAATGTATAATCTGAACACCTGCTACTTTGACTTTACTGTGACTGGACCGTGACCGTCCTGTCTAGTGTGAATCAAGCTTAAAGGTCCCTTTAAAAGCAATAATGTCGTTGCCATGGTTTTTTATATATTTCCATTGTCGAAGAGAGGAAAAATTCACCCTTTTTTCCGATTTAAAGCAGATATTAACGCTAATTCGGTAATTTTAAATAATTTTAAAATGCATTTTTAGAAAGCCTTACACTGAATCAAATGCTTTTCTTATGGGGTATTGAAATTGAACATTGGGGTTAAAAAGACCCCTTAAATATTAACTTTTTGTGAATTTCGATTTTTCTCGTCGGTTGTCATCTGAAATAAGAATACAACCGAAATTTAAGCCCTGTAGCATTTATAGGGGCAGAGATATAAGGCGAGAAAGACTTGAAAGAACCACAGTAGATCATCGATTATTCGGCGATCGATTATCCGACTTCCAACATTATCCGGCGGTCCTGACCAATCCGGCCAAAGTTGCGAGTAATTCGGTGTTCACCGGAGAAGCGCATCAAAGACAGTATCAGTCCGGCCGGCGATAGCACACCGCGTGGTGCCAAAACGTTTCGGGGCGATCGCGAGTAGTACAGTAGGATCTGGGTTATACGTAGGCTTGATAGTATTTGATTTAAATCGGTAAATGTCGATAAAGATCGAATTTTAAAAACTTTCATATTCGACGAAAATGAATTATCATCGATAAGTGTCGATTTTTCACCACTAAATTTTCTACGAAATTATGCGTCATGATTTTAAAATTTGCCTTACCACACTTGATATATTTTACCACCAACTATTCCAAATGGAAGAGAAGTCGATAGTTGTCATACCAAACGGCCACACAACATTCGGAATTCATTACACTTTCCTTTCTGATGTCCCTTATGTCACTGCCGCGGAATCCAAAGCCAAAGTTAAGGGACAAAACATTATGATCGGTTTATCGCGCTGTCTTTACCCTCGAGGGGATCCGATAATCCTTAACGCGCTTTGGATTTCATTTACTGAAAAGTCGGGAGACGTCGATTGTGTTCTGTGCGACAAGAGAGTGTCCACCGTGCTTAGCGTCTTTTGCATTACTGTCGAAAAAGCATCGTTCCGTATATGCACTCTGGGCTTTTTCCTGCATTCATAGTCGTTTATTACTCAACAAGGTATGATTTTTTAAAATCAAAAGATTCATTCATACCTTAGGTTATACATTATATTTACGTTACATAAATTTTACCACGAATGATCACGATTTCGTGCATAAGGGAGCATGAATTAACGAGTAAAATATACTGATTTATTTCGAAAAATTAACTTCCAGGTTGGTTATCGAAGTCGAACAACACATTCTCCAAAATATAGACAACAACAAACAAGGCAGCATACAAGAAGCCTACTTTTTATTTACACAGTTCAATTTAATTAGTAGGAATACAATTTATAAAATCTTTATGGATAAAAGACGATAAAATCTATTAAAATTAACGTCTATATTATTGATCGCTTTTTAAGAAATATAAAAGTCGAAAAATCCTAGTAAAATGTATTAAAATAAACGTCCACATTCATATCCGATTTTTAGGAAAAATAAACGTCGAGTTTTACGAAAAATAAACGTGGACAACTGCCAAGCCTAGTTACACGCCATCCAGTTATACGTAATACTGGTTTACCCGTATTTTTATGTAATCCTTGGCAAAACACTTTGAAAATTCATACCCGCACATACTGAGTTGTACGTAACTGAATTAGACGTCATTCTCGTAATTCTATATTACAGTATTGTATTTATATTTTTAAATATTCCATACTTTATTTATAACATTTTGTACGGTAAACCAATTCAAAACACTAAACAACACATATGCAACACAAAAAACAATGTTGTAAAAGAGCGTTCAAAAATAAGCTGTATAAAAACTTTGATGTGATTATCCGGGGTTTTTGAGAATCCGACGACCCCTTCCCCCCTATACCGCCGGATGATCGATGATCTACTGTATATACATATATATAAATATATAAAAAGTAAGTTAAATAAAGTGTGTAAAAACTGCAAAAGCGCCAACATTTGCGCGAAATTCTAAGAAATACAACCGATAAGCAAAATTCTACGATAAAATTAGAATCTTCATTCCTTTCCTCAGAGTATAGTACAAAACTCGCTCCGATATTACAATTCTAAGATATTTTAATGTGTGAGAGAAAATTACCCTGCACGATGGATATCAGATTTCCCATGTATATCAAATGGGAAGAATAGTTCCTGAAATCGAACTCGGGGCTTCAATCTTCGCAACAAAAACTATCCTCGGGAGCTCAGCCTATGTAGCAAGAGATTTCCACCAAGTTTCATAAAAATCGGTCTATTGGTTCGAAAGTTAATAGCGGGGACGGACAGACAGACAACGACAAAACTATAAGCCTATTTCCATTCTGGAAAGTAGGCTAAAAACGGGGGTGCGGGCATTACACGTGTGCGGGTATTAAACGAGTAAATACAGCACATGACAATTATTTTAAAATAATTATTTATTATGAACTTATTGGTGTACAACAGCTTCAAAAAACTAATTTTTTATGATGGAAAATCACAATTTTCTAATAACATTTACGATGAAAAACGTATTATAAATTAAATGAGATATACAAAATATCGTAAGTATTTCTGGTATATACATGGTAAAACATCAATATAGTGTATTACCTTGACATGTTCCTAAAATTCTCCATGATTACAAAGATCTTTGATGATGATTGGCCAGCGCAAAAGTAAACAAAAACGGAATACGAGTGTTATGACGATTCAGCGGCGCCGCCGCAGCTTCAGACACGTAACTTTAGCATAGGTACCAACAGCAAAATAACAAATGACTATCGATAGCTAAAGTTAAAGTTGTAGTGAACCTAAACTAACCCAATCTCAACCCAACCCATCCAAAGCGAACCCTGCACATCTCAACAGTAACATTAACAACTTTAAAACTTCCAATGTCACTGCAAAAGACTGTGGAGTTGGGGTAAACCAATGTAAAAAACAATAAAAGTGAACAAGTGAAATAGAAAAAAAGATAATAAACGTATAAATAACAACTTGTCTTTAATTCGAGTGGAATGACTATCACTAAACAGAGTGAAGTACGAATGAAGGTAAATGAGAAAAATGCTGGGACCATAATAAAGGACCGTAGCATTTAGGAGTATTTTTTAAAAAATTTTCATAATTTAAAATTTTAGTCCCAATATGCCAACCGCGCTATATCGAAAATACGCTAAAAGGAGATGCGCTAAACGGGGCATACCTGTACTTCTTTTTTTCACTGTGGTTATGATCGATTTTATTTTCATTTACTCTGGGGCTACTTTGCACCACATATCTTATCAGATACGAGTGTTGAGGAGTCTATAGATGACGATCTAATTATTCCAAGTTCATCTGACGATGAAGACCGGGATTTTTACAGACAGAGGGGTGTTCATGAATTAGAGGATGTAGATGAATCTGCCAATAAACCCATAAATCAACAAGTTGGAGCATTTGCCATAAGGCCATTGTATGTAAAATTTACACAACGATATATAAATATATTTAGTACTATGTGATTTAACAAATAAAAAATCTGATGTGGCCACCACATAACTTTCTCCATACCTGTAATATTTCTAAAAATTCCAAATAGGTTAAATGATAATGAATATTTTAAGGAACTACAAGAAAAATTTTAAGACCTTACAAAGAACAGAAATAGACTCATACTGTAGCCTTCTGATATTGGATATAGCCAGGAATCTTCAACAAGTAAGAAAATAAAAAGGAGCGTTACTAAGATGTAACTAAGCATCAATTGTTAACAATAGTCATCGGTAGGTGGTGTTTTAGTTTTTAAGATATCTCTTAAACAAAGGTTGTAGAAATTAAATTTCCTACAACTTTTATTCCAGTATGTTTTGAAATATATCAAATATTAAAGCAAATATTTCAAAATAACGGATAAGTGGCAAGAGTAAACACCCACTTCCGGTTGACCGATTTTTACCAAAAACTAATCAGTTCCTGTGACTTTCATTAAATTGTTCAATATAAAATTTCGCATTGACCTGATTAACACCTACAACATTTCGGTCACAGACACACACACACATAAATCATCGAGAAAATAATCAAAACGTGCTCAGGGGACCTCAAAACGTGTATTTCTGTTGAAATCTCGAAATCGATTTTTTTCATGCCCTATACAACGTATGGAGAAAATAAAAATAGTACATAGTAGACAGTACACTGTGAACATCAATTTGCCAGATGTCAATGGCCAATTCGCCACGAGTGGCAATGGTGTTGGATGGCAATGATATAGATTTATGGCCTACAAATATTTCTTTGATTAACAATACACAAAATCATCACTTTTTAACCATGATTCCCATAAATTAACACATAAATGCAGTCTATCTTTTCAACTACATAATAATAATTTTATTTGCTCTTAGGGTCAATACAGACATAGAGAAGTCAAAAAGAAAAAAATAGTAATAATAATAGTCATTAAAAATAATTACAAACTGTCATAAACATAATCATTAATGGAATAATAAGCTTTGCTTGTTAGCAGACTTTTAAGACGTTTTTTGAATACAGACATAGAGCATGAATTCTTAATACTAGAAGGGAGCTTATTACACACTAAGGAAACAGTATGGTGGGGACCTTTCTGATTAAGGGTCAAGCAATAATCATTGATGTGAATGTCGGTTTTGTGGTGAGTATCATGGAAATGAAAATCTTGGTTAATGGGAAACAGTTCTGGATAAGTTTTGACAAATATTGCACAGTTAAGAATATAGATGGAGGGAAGGGTGAGTATGACAAGGGCCTGGAAAAATGGTTTACCATGAGTTATGTAAGGAACATGACACATGGTTTTAATTGCTTGTTTTTGTAATGCAAAAGCTTTATTAAAAAATAATACCATATGATAAGTATGAGTGTATTTTGGCATAATATAATAATTTCAGTGTGTCAATAGAAACAAGATGAGCTAATTTATGTAGCGTGAAGATGCCCGTTGCTACCTTATTCAGAATAATACTGATATGCCCAGACCAGTCAAGATCTTCACTTAAGTGTAAACCCAGAAATTTTACATGTGGAGAACGTACAATACTGGAACCATTCATTTTAATATAAGGACGATATAGGAGGTGCTTTTTTGGTGTGAAATTGCAAATAGACTGTTTTATTCTTGTTTACAGTAAGAGAATTCGAAAGACACCATTGGTACATTGCTTTGATTGATGAATTAAAGTGCTCTAATAAATCAGACAGATTTTTTGATAGGATCAGGCAAGATGTATCATCAGCATATAGGACAGGTTTACAGAATAATGAGACAAACATTTTAACAGAATTTGTTTTCTACTCGTATCAACAATATGATTTATTGGAATTTTTAACAATGGCAGTCCCTGACAAAATATCTTGAAAACCATTTTTCCATAAGGTACCTGATTATAATGGGAGATGCTCCATAGTCCAGAATTAAGCCTATAATTCATTAATTAATGTATACTTATATTGTTGGATATATTTTCTAAAACAGTTAGATATGAGTAATTAATCAGTTACAAGTGTATATATGATTTAATCAAGTTTAAGATAAAAACCAAATTTGTTACATTCTCCAGAGATTCAGCAAAAGGCACATCTCATACAAGGGAGGGGCATGGATGGGGGTTAGTAGTCAAATGAGAGAGATTTTGAAGATTGTCCACAGAATCCTCTCAAAATAAATGAAAAATATTGCTTCAAAAAATATGTTGAGATACTCAACTTAGAACTTCCATAAATATAAAATCTTTGAATCATATAAGTAAATAAATAGTTCAATGAAATGTATAAATAGCACTTGCAAATCATCATCATGTCGGCAATTTTTTAATTTGATGATTAGATCATATGTGATAAGGTTAGTCCAAAATGAATTTTGGTGGTTTGGAAAGAGATGCAAAAAAATCTTGTGACATATTTATGAAATTCAGCCCTAATTTTCCAAGATATTCTAAATGACCTTTTTGAAACAACATATCTTGGGGTTTACTTGGCTAACTTGATTTATCTGGAGCAGAGAATATATACAGGGACATTTTGACAACCAGTTTCTTCATAACATCAGCAATGTATTCTTGTTAAACTACTTCAGTGTTTTAATTTTTTATTTCTAACAAATTGAATGTTTCAGTTAGAACTGCAAGAGATTGAAAAAAAAAGAAACAAGAGAGATGGAAAAGACTAAAAAGATTAATTGCCCAATATGGATGTGGGATTTTTTAAAAATTACAGAATAAATTTGGTGACAGATTAGTTAAAATGTTTAGAAAACAAAAGCATTCCAAATGAATGCAATAAAGGTTGTAACTACTTCCAGACACAAATAAGTAATAAGAAAGAGTTAGAATTACATAGAGACACCTTTATATAGGAAATACATATCCATTATGAAATTAACCAATTAAAATTGTTTTGTGGACTTGGTGAAATCTCTTAAAGATAAGGGTCATTATTAATAAATAAATTAATCAAAATTAGAAGAAATTAAAAGAATTATATGAACTTCTGATCTTATTATTAATAAATTTTATAAACAAATATATTTAAAGATTTTATTACTCATCCTTTTTCTCTTCTTTCATTTTAAGAAGAAATTTGTCAAAGCGGGCTTCTTGGGGTAGCTCATCTTTACTGCAACGTACGATTGCACGATAATTGGATGTACCAGCATGCCTGTTGTAATAAGGACATTCACATACCAGCTGAAAAGGCCATTATATTGACTGGAATTACTTTACATGACAACTCAGAATTGCTCTTATATGTTACCTCTTAAGGCATATATTATTGTTCCAATGAAACCTTGAACAGAAGCAATTACTGTTGTGTGAAAAAATAATGAATAGGAAAACAATCAAGATGAGCTTTAAGAAAGCCATAGTTAAATTGGCATAATAAATATACATTAAAGTTTACAGTATTTACTCCAAATGTTACTACAGATAAAATTAAAATTTTCAGTTGAATTAAATTTTTGTCATTTAATAAAATATACCAATATATTCTCCTATAAATACCACATTTACCTGGATATTAAATGACCCTCCATATAGAATTTCCTATTCACAGAAAAATATTCAAAAGAGTACTAATGATACCTATCCTTGAGCCCCCAAAATAATTCCTCCGTATAAATGGAATACTTCAGGTTTTATGATGAATTTAACATCATCTTATATTCAATTTTGTAATATCAAATTGTGATTCTCCAGCATGTGAAAACATTGATTCTTGAGAAGTTATTTTCCATTATGTGAATATAAGATGACAATTATTCAAATGCTAATATAAGAATAACAAGATTGGAAAAGTGTACTCCATGTGGGAGTACACAGAGTTTCCAAATGCGTTCTTTGAGATTTCACAATGTTCTCAATATTTTTTGCACAGATGAGAATTTAACGAGAAGCAAGCGAGGTATGTTGTAAAATACATGCAGGTCTTCATGTAAAGTAGTCGTAATTATTGTCCGATTTTAACCAAAATTGGAATCGGTCAATTAATTTTAACAAAACTACCCAATATCAAATTTTGTTACAATAGGTCACATGGTTCCCGAGTTGAAACAAAAGAACATTGTAAACTACATGTAGATCTTCATGTAAAGTGGTTGTCATTGTTATCCGATTTTAACCAAAATTGGAATCGGTTGACCAATTTTAAAAAAACTCCCCAATACCAAATTTCATCAAAATACTTCAAGCGGTTCCCGAGTTAAAACGAATATTTGTCAACTATTTGTAGGTCTTGGTGTAAAGTGGCCGTAATTGTTGCCAGATTTTAACCAGAATTGGAATCGGTCGACCAATTTTAGCAGAACTCCCCAATACCAAATTTCATCAAAATACATGAAGCGGTTCCCGAGTTGAAACAAAGGAACATTGTAGGTCTTCATGCAAAGTGGTCATCATTGTTGTCCGATTTTGACCAATATTTAAATCGGTCTACCAATTTTAGCAAAACTCCCCAATACCAAATTTCATCAAAATACATCCAGCTATTTCCGAGTTTTAACATGCAGATGGACAGACGGAAACAACCTTCCCTATATGCATTCACTTTGTGCAAAGAACACATAATAAAACCCTATATTTAGATAAATATGGTAAATACTAGTCACAATTTAATACCAGATAAATTAATAAGTATAGTCAAATAGCTTTCAAGATAAATATAGCCATAAAACTAAAATATTTCAGATGAATGAATCAATTTTTGGGTGTTCTGAATATAAATTATGTATTAATGAAGCACATAGTGTTAAATGCTGAGAAGTTTAATTTTTCCTAGAGTGACCATAAAAAACTCATTAGAACCTTAACAAACAAAATATTTTCAAGGTTTTTCTCAACTTTTAATAACTCTCATAATATATTTAATGGTTAAATATTGATATATTTATCCTTCTTTTCTGGTTCTTATGTCCCAACACTCTTGAAAATATGTAATGATTGCTACTCAAGTTTCTTTCTTATATAACCTTCTTACTTTTAGTCTGATATATATCATACTTCTTTTAGCATTGACAATGCCCTTCTTTATACCCACTTATAAATTATTTATAATCTATTCAAAATATCTTTTGTTGATAGGCCATATGATAGACCAACCAACAGTTTACAGCTTAAAATTGATATCAAAATGTTTATGTCAGTTTGTACTGACATATAGATTCATAAACAAGAAGGGAGTACACATTTGATTACTTCATGAGAGTTATACAAAATTGTTTTCATTTATTGGCCAATGAGTATGTTGTGTTAATGCAGAGATGAGAAAATTACGTGAGGATAAAAATTGTTTAATACATCCTCAAAATTGATCAAAGGAAGGAATAAATTATGTTCATAGATGTAGCAATCTATTTTTGTTCTCAGCAAGTTTGAATCTTGTAACACAATACCCAGAAAATACTGCATCTATACTTTTAGGGCTGGATTGATGCTTCTATATATAAACTGATTATATATTTTTTAAATAAAATAGAATTAAAATTCTTGGATTATTTTGAAAATAAATTTGTACATAAAATACAATTAAACTCTCCAAAGCTTTGCTTTCCAAATCACCTTTTAAATTTGATGATTTAAAAATATAATCTCTATCATGCACAGCAGCAAATCAATTTTATTCTTAGACATTGTTCAGTAAGGCTTATTATTTAACCGTTAAGAATTTAGCCTATTGCTGACATAATTCCAGCTGTACAATAGGTTAGGAATGGAATTTGGTAAAGTGAATAGTTTGAAGCTAATGTCAATCATTAAAGCAACTCAAAAAATTATTTTCTTTCTGTTCTATGTTGCAAGTTACTAGATAAAACCTATCAAATTATGAGAAACCTTTGGCAAACTATGATTTTTAAAATTCAGACTTGCTTATGGAGTCAACAAAAGTCAAATGAGAATTCCATAAAATTTTTATATTTTGCAGTTAAATTTTTTATAACTAATAAAGGGGACTGCTGGTATATTTCCATAGAAACTGATGTCAATGATAAACATTTTTCAAGTGATTTCTATATTTGGCATAGGATATACTTACTCTGTATTTTTTCATTTGAGCTTTCTTTTTAAGATCATTAAGTGATTCCTTTTGCAAATTCATCATGCATTCACAGCACAGTACATCAACTGCATCTTCATCTTTCGTAATATTCTTCCAGAAAGGCTGACCATTTTCAATCGGCAGCAAGTGACACATCCCACATTTATTTAGTAAATCTTCTACCTTATCTGGAGCTTTGACCTTTACTCTCCTCTTTCCGAAATTTTGGTAATAGCTTAAGTTATGATGAAAGTCACTTCTTGGATTATATGCTCCAGGCCTAATTATGACAAAAAGTGATCAGTTTTTAAATTGAATAAATCAGCATTCAGAATATACAAAAGTAAAGTGAATTTTTGATGGTTCATGATAGTGTGCCATAAATTGAAATTAACCATGATTCAAAAAATTTACCAACTTAATTTCAATGAAAAAGTATTTTTTTGTAAGCTACAAAAAATTTCTATTAACCATCCATAAAAAGAAAAAGAGGAGTACATAATTTTTTATCTCTGAAATTTTAATTTGGGATCCATCCATTTTTCAACCTTGCTCTGGTCTGAAAATAGTCAGATATTCAAATACTAATAAAATGTCGTTTCAGCAGAATCTGTACATTGTCTTTACTATGCATACAAAAGCATCTTATCAGAGCAAAAATGAGAGCTAATTCATAAAAATGTGATGTCCCTAACATAGATGCAAAAAAATTTCTTAGTAATACCATTTCCCTTACCCAGGAGTATTACTTCTCTCGCTGGATGGCTCATCTCTACCTGTTATTTTGCCAAAAGGTGCTTTAGACTTTGGGATGGGATTTGGAAAACGTTGTAATGAGTAGGTAGTTGGTGATGGCCCTTCCACTACCACTCTCTTGAAACGTGGTGTTCTTGAGCTATACACGCCATGTTGGGGTCCTCTCTTCTCCTTCAGAAGGCAATCAATAAATATTATTGTGAGGCAAACAAATGAGCTTCCAATTCTGGTCCCTATGAGTCAATTTATTAAAAGCTTGACTATTCATAATAATTTGTAATGAATTACTATGGACACTGTGACTATTTTGTAGAACTACCACAAGTAAGGTATACAGGTGAATTTGGCAGTGAAAATTTTGGATGTAACTATAAAAATAGAGGGTGTTGACACTAAGGTACTAAAAAGTACTCATATTAGACTTCCAGATATCCTACTTTTTGTGCTCTGCAAAATAGTTGACACCGCAGCCACCAAAGATAGTGTCAGAACCAGTGGCGGCTCGTGTATAAGCACTGCGGAACTGCAGCACCCCCTATTTCCGCTTGATATTATCGATAACATTTAATATAATGAGTCCTTTTTTCTTTAATTCTTTCTTTATTTTTGTAGTACAATATACATTCCTTAAGCTTAATGTCAGTACTTCACAATTTTAAAACAAAGGCTAAAAATTTTCTGGAGCACAGATGGAATTGATGGATCATATGATCCATTGTAGTACAATATATATTCCTTAAGCTTAATGTCAGTACTTCACAATTTTAAAACAAAGGCTAAAAATTTTCTGGAGCAGCACCCCCACTAATTTTAGCTACGAGCCGCCACTGGTCAGAACTTATGCCATAGTTTTCATATTTTTCTGAGCAATTGCAAGGCTTCCTGAACAGTTCTATGCTATGGAATTGAACCTTTAAGATTGATGACAGAACTTTCCTATTTCTTCAATCATCCGACAAAGCTTAGGTTCCAAGAATGTTGGATATGAGGGGTTTTACTGTGCTCAATCAGAAAAATCCTTCACTCAAAAATAAAAACACGAGAAGAACAGAGGTCATATAGGTTTTCAACCAATTAATTAATACCAGTATTGAGTGATATGAGGTAATTTTTACGATATCAATTATAAAAACTCCATGTTTGATGGAAAACTAAAATGTAGGAGCCCAGTATTTGGAGCCATTGTTGCCATAGAGGATCTTGGTTAATTGAATAAAGTGGTAGATTTCTGACCCTATGGGCCATCAACTCCTAGCTGCTGCGGAGGGCCTTCGGTAGGGTTGCCACCTTATGAGGAGTTGAATCTGGGAGATTTCCATATCATGAGTAGCAAATTCCGGGAGAATTTTCTCTAAGTCGAAAAACAACTAAAGTAAGCAATGAAACTTGTTTTATTTACTTATTAGGAAACATATAATGATTATTTAATCTTTATTTTATTGTTAAAGTAAAGAGTTGCTACCTTGTAAATTGCTGATTCCGGGAGATATCCACCATATGAGTAATTAATTACTCAATTGTTTGTAGGATAAAATACAGAGAAAAATGAGAACAATAAAACTTATTTTATTTATTATTTAGAAGACATGGTTATTTAATCTTAATTTTGTTTTAACAGAATTATGTAAATAGTAATAACAAACTCTTAAAAATAGCATTACATCAAAAGCCATACTTAATTTAATTTGAATTTTGAACTACTTCGAGCAGTCTTCAAAAGATTGTTTCTGGTAGTAAAAGGCCATGGAAATCTTTACAAGAGTAATTAAAATTGGTGCATACTTGAATTAGTGGCTTGACATGACCCACACTTAATTTGTTTCAACCTTGACACAACAAGTCATAAATAACATTGAACACAAATTTGCAAGCTGCGTGGTATACTGGAACTAAAAGTACAAATGTTACAATTTTCTTTAATTCTCCGCAAACTTATGTTTGAATAGAAATCGTAAACAATGTTGAATGTTTCTTGATTGGTTTAAACAGTAATAAAATCAGGTGACCCTTTAGTGGTACATCAGAGGTTGTAACCAATACTATCCTGTATAAAGAGTATATTTATACATCAAGTATCGTTCATTGTAATCAAAGGAAATGATTCTACAAAAATCTCAACTTAATATAAGGTAAAAAGACTAGTAAAGCTGAAAATTACATTCTTACGAAGATTTTGGGCTCCTGGACAAGTTCTACCAGATTCCAGGAGAGATGTATCTAAGGGTTAATTCTGGGAGACTTATGGAATTCTGGGAGATGTGGCAACCCCAGCCTTTGGTTTTCAATACTAACATATAAAGCTTATCCTAAGCTACTTATATGCAATAGTAAAATAATTGCAATAATAATTTTACATCTCTTTATAGACCAGATTATCTGTGTATTTTCCATCTTTGTCCAGATGTGCTTTTATGCCTGTTTGTGCATTTCAACCTTTTAACCTTTAAATGCCAAATGTGCCTGTACGGGCACACAAAATGTGATTGCTCATGGATGTACATTTTGTATAATATTTTTCGACGTGTTTCTTTTCACTAAAAAACAGAATCATGCAATGTCATTATTTTGACAATTAAATGCTTTTCATTTGAACATTATACTAACAACTAGTGTATTGCCATTCATAAGATGGGTATAAAATTTGCCAAAATAGAGATCCGGGAGAATTTCTTTCTCATTCTTGTTTTCTCCAATGATGAGCCCCTTTTCAAAAATAATAATATTCCTTCCCTCCCTCCCTCTCTCTCTCCCTTGCCAATAAAGACATCTTTCTTCTTTCCCTCCCTCTCTCTGCCTCTCTTTTCTCCCACCTCCCCCATCTCTCATTCCCTCTTGTCCCAATCCATAGCTCTCCCTCTTTATCCCTTTCCTCCTGTCCTTTTCGATTTCTATACCTCCCTTACTTTCTATGTACTTTCCATTCAATATCTCTTCCTTCTATCTCCACATCCCTCTCTCTTACTCTACATCTATATAGTCATTTAGACATGCAAAAGAATCCAAACTAAATCCCAGTCCCATTAAGATTACGTAATTTCACGAAAAATCCTACAATAATTTAAGGCAATCTATCTATGCACTCATATATATTACACATATGCAGGTTGAGACAACAATTGATTCTTGAAGTTTAACAATGATGAGGTTGGGAAGGCAACGTCCCATTTAAAAGCCGATATTTTCACAAAATATGATTTAAATGTTTAATATGAAAGATTTCGAATGGTAGGTGGAAAAAGATGAATATAATAAGAAACTTCATAGTTTAAATTCAAAGATCATACGTAAATTTTTTCCAATTTTAATATCCAAAAGAATAAAATCCTGCACTTTAAAAAGTCGATTTTTACATGTTATCTTACAGGAAATGGAAATCATCCCCCTGGAGTTGAACCCAGGTCTTTTTTGGTATTTTGTTTTCATCATTTAATTTTTATATCTTAATTAAACATTCCTGCGAAATTTCAACCTTCCACCTAATCGGGAAGTTTCTTAAAAGCATGTTAAAAAGTGCCATTTTTTATGTCAGCGTTACACACAAACCCCACCATCTAGGCTTTCATTATAATAATTTTTATGACTGTAGTAATAAGAATAAAACTTTCTTCAGGATAATGAATCTAAAACTATCTCGATTTTGTTTTTTTAAGCTGGTACCTTCAAAAACATTAAGTCAAAGTTACACTGTATACATCAAATACTGGTACACTAAAGTTGATTGTACTGTCATAATTTTTAGCTTAATAAATAATGGCTTGCAAGGTTTTAGAATCAATTCCACACATCAGCCTTATTGCTCTCTTCTACAGTTGAAATATTTTGATGGATGAGGGACAGTTACCCCACAATATTGTTTCATGTCAATAGACTGTGAACATGTGAAAAATATACTGTTCATAATAGACTTACGTTAACACACTTACATAGCTTTCTGATCATAAAGATACCTTTAGAAATCTTTTTAGTTTCATGTTCAATATGCACATCCCAATTAAGGCAATAATCAATAAATATACCTAAGAAATTAATGGATAAATTTTTATGAGGATGTCTATTGTTTAAGTTAAATGTAAGATCTTGAGTCTTGCTTAGAATCACACAGATTATTTGCAAGACACCAGTCATTCACCATATCTGTTATTAGTTCAATAATGAAGAGATATGATCTAGGGAAACTGTGTGATAGTTTTACCCAAGTCATCAGCAAACATAGCTTTTGACCAGGTGATCAACAGCATTAGCCAGAAAATCATTGACATACATAATGAATAATAGGGCACTGAGATCCCTGAGGAACCCCATGGGAGACAAGGAGGTAGTCGGAAGATATATTGTTGAAGAATACTACTTGTATTCTACCATGCAATTAGGATTTAAACAGTGATATAAGTTAGTTTCGAGGCCATAGAAACTGAGATTTTTACTTTCTCATATACATAGTATACTGAGAAAGTATTGTCATCATGAATAAATTCGACTTCGAGATTTTGATGGAAATACACGTTTTAGGTGACCCTGAGACCATAAAAGTGGTTTTTGCCATGCCGTCTGTCAGTCGGTCTGTTTGCTGTTCTAGGGCCCAAATGCATACATGAAATCGAATGATATTTCGTATTTGTGCAATATATCATCTTTTGCAGACCCTTTTTTCATAAAAATTATATTGCTCAAAAACTAAGGGTAGTTTATTCTTGGCGATTTTTGGAAAAATTTTATTTACACAAAAATGGCTTCAGAGAATTTGATTAAAATCAATCCAATTGTAGAGCCTGATGTCACAAATA
The DNA here is from genome assembly GCA_028673005.1 of Tanypteryx hageni. NCBI lineage: Eukaryota > Metazoa > Arthropoda > Insecta > Odonata > Petaluridae > Tanypteryx > Tanypteryx hageni. The sequence goes on from CM054114.1 coordinate 181,034,172, forward strand.
ATACTACATAAGCCATATATCTCTTGATATCACTATATGGCATCCAGTGGCATTACAATGTGCGCTAAGCTACCTTACCCATGCCCTATGACATCACGCCTCTGCCGTGATCCACTAAAAATCTTATGACAGCCTAAATGGTTAAACAGAATCGAATTATATCTCATATTTGTGGATAATATCATTCATAATAGACACACTGAAGAGATGAATGATATTGTGCAACAATTAAGGGTACTTTATTCAAGGATATTTTGAAATAAAATTCTATTTACTCAGAAATGGCTATAAGGATTTCGATTAACATTCATCCAATCGTACAGCCTGATGCCACAAATAATACTTACTAAGCCACATGTCCCAAAAAATTACTAAATATCGACCAGAGGCATTAAAATATACACTTAACTACAGTTAACTTTGATTTATAAGCGTTTTTATTTTATAAACGTACACAATCCTATACCTATATGAGAAAGTTTATGCAATATATATTGCGCCATTTATTTTAATAGTATGTCATGGGACAGTGTTGAATGCTTTACACATATCAAAAATTCTAGTGGTAAGATTCCTTATTCCCTAAGCTAGTTAGGTAATTTGTAACCAGCAAAATAATAGCATCACAAGTACTGTGTTTGGCATGAAAGCCATACTGACAACAAGAAAGTAAGTTGTTCACCTCAAAGTATTTGGAGACTTGTGCATTAATAAGACTCTCGAAAATGTTTGAGATTGCAGGGACAATTGAAATTGGTCTATAGTTGGCACATTGAAATTTGTCTCCTTTTTTAAAAACTGGAATAACTTTTACCACCTTGAGCTGATCAGGAAAAACAGCTTGTGTAAAGCGACAATTTATGAGATAAGCTAATACATCACAAATGTATTTTGCAGCAATTTTGAGGATAACAGTATTGATGCCATATGCATAGGAATTTCCGCAGTCACTTAACCATTGATGAGCCAAGAGAGTAGCGGTCGAACGGAAGGCCCTAGACAAAAAACATCAACATTTCTCCTGAAAAATAGCCTATTGCAAACAACTTTGATCTCTTATTATTTTTAGATATTCTGCAAAATAACAAAGTTGTCCTATATGGCCGGACTTCTGGGACACCCTGTGTATATATATATATATATATATATATATATATATATATATATATATATATATATATATATATATATATATATATATATATATATATATATAATATGATATGAAATATTCCACAGAGCTGAAATTTGGAGGGAACCTTGTTGTTGGTCCAAAACCATCAGAAAAAATCGAAAATTCCAAAATATCCCATTACAATGGGGTCTTTTACACCCCAAAACGTTCATTTTCAAGTCCCATTAGAAAACCATTTAAATTCGTACAAGCCTTTTTATAATTGCATTTTTAAATTACTTTTAATTAAGGCACAAACTTCGAACCTGAATTAGAAGACGGGAAAAAGAACGAAGATTATTTTTCCTTAAAGTAGAAAATGAATCCGTGCCGAATTAGTCCAATTATTCGATTTTTACTGCATAAAAACAGGATTTTATACAATTTATAACAATGGCCCAATATTTCTGTCATGACTATGAGACAATGCTTTTCTTCAGGATTTTATTTTACGTGTTAATAAAATTGAACGAGAGCTTAGTGCCACGAACTGAAAAGTAGCTTAGTGTCATGACGTCACTCTCAGACTGTGACATTTAAAAGCAAAGGGAAAACATATTTGGTATGCAGACAATACTAAGAGAAATATAGCGCTGAAAATTTCAGGGTTTGTAGATGTCATGAGTAGGCCTTCGGATAATATGAGACATCTTATGTAGGTGTCCTCGGTTCGACTCCAGGTGCTCCGGAAGTTGATCAAGTAGTAGGAATGAAATTTGGTATGGTGGTTATAGGGCACCAATGCTTGCAGTATGCAAGCACCGATTACTAGTAAGTGTATATATATATATGTAGCTGAAGAAGGAGTAGTTCCGAAAGCTTTATGTTTGTGATGTTTCTGTGTTTTTGTGTTATTTTACGTGTGTCGCTTCGACATCCCCGGAGCCTCGCCAACCTGAAGTCGTCTGATTGGTGAGTGCTCACTGGGTTTCCTCATCCCAACACCTTGTTGACATCCATATATATATATATATATATATATATATATATATATATATATATATATACACACATACAGGGTGTCTCAAAATTTGCACCCACGACTCTCACTACGCAATTCATTGCCAAATTATAAGACCACAATACTCTTTGTAAAAATTTCGAAAGACGAATAATAACCGAGGAAAACGTGATTAAAGTTAAGGCAATATGGCAACTCTGTACAGTGATGCTTAGGTTGTATGCGGGCAGTCCACTGCTACAGAACGTTATCCCTCATGCCCTTTCAGTTAAGTGTTAGAGAGCTGACTTTTAGTATGGGTGGTCAAGGGTTCGATCCCTGATCAAGGATCCTTCCAATTTTGATTTTTTGCTTAGTCATGGCATTATGTAGTGAAAATTCATGTTCATAAAAAATTATTATTTGAAACAAAAGTGACTACAAAAGAAGCAAAAAGCATGAAGTAACTAAATAAAAAAGAGAAATCGGTACAACCTTAAAAAAATAATGAAGTAAAACCAATTTTAAAATTACATAAAAGATACAAAAGCAAAAAATCAAAATCGGAAGGATCCTTGATCAGGGATGATGTTCTGTAGCAGTGGACTACCCGCATACAACCTAAGCATCACGGTACAGCATTGCCATATCACATAAACTTTAATCATGTTTTCCTCGGTTATTATCCGTCTTTCGAAATTTTTACAAAGAGTATTAAGGAATTGCATAGTGAGATTCGTGGGCACGAATTTTGGGACACCCAGTATATATATCTAAATATATATCTTCAGGTTGACCTGAAGATGCTGACAGGGAGGTCAGTGAAACTGTCGTCATCATTTAAGGTGACCTACGCAGTAAATATCAGGGAGCATGAAGCCTTCATTTTAAGGAACTGCAAGAAAAATTAAAAGAATTTACAAAGAACAGAAATAAACTCATACCATGGCCTTCTGATATTGGATATAGCCACAAAGCCCCAACAATTACGAAAATAAAAAGGAGCATTACTAAGATGTAACTAAGCATAAAGTGTTTACAAAAGTTGCCTCCAGGTGAAGACAGCTAAATAATGTAGTTTTAAAATATCTCTTAAAAAATGCATTATATGAGAAAATGTTTCAAACAATGGTTGTATCAAATTAAATTACCTACAACTTTTATTCCAGTAATTTTTTAAGTTTATCAAGTATTAAAACAAATATAAAAAAACAGGATCGACAGCTTCACTTCCTTGCTAAGGAATCCTTTTCATATTCTCTAGGTGTAAAATATCATCGACCTCGAACAAGAATTGAACCTGCAATGCTTGAAACCATTGGCGAGTATTTCAACCACTGCTCCACCGGCATCGATCTATTACTTTAAGTTAATAAGCATACTCAACGTCATAGAGTAATGAATACATCTTATTTTTCTTGTTTCTATGGCATTATTAGGATTGTTAGGCATAATATAATATTTTGAACTAATTTCTCCAAATGGATTAAAGTTAATAAAAGAAACAAACTTATTATTATATTTTTTATAATTTCAGGATTTTCAAAATTTCAGTAGCATTTGTGTGAGGGAGGGGGAATTATTCATTAATATACAGGCAATGATAAGTAATTCAGCATGGAAAATATTTAAGATTTACATAGGGGGCCCCCGTATTATTTGCTGCGGGGAGCTTCCCCAGATTTTCTGGTACACCACTCTCTACATAGAAAAAATAGAATATGGTGCTTCTGAGCATGGGCATCTGTTGGGGGAGGACAATGGAGGCAGTTGCCCCCTTCTGGATCAGACCTGTGTCAAGGGAAAACAACCATTGGTGTCTGTTTAGGTCAGGGAATTAATGCAGTAATTTTTCTGAGGTCAGGCAAGCAGGTAAGGGTCCCCTGCAATAAGCTTGAAACAAATCACTAATATATTAAGCCTGTCAAGCCTGACTGTGGGTGTTTGCCTATCCCCTTGCCCCCTATGGAAAAGTTCCAATGGATGCCCATGCTCCCAAGAATTCTATGCCCCAAGCAGTTGTATGGGTGGTTGAGCCAGCTCTAGGTACAGGTTAGGACAAGACAGCTCATTTAATGTACCACTTTGAGCTGTGGAGATAATAGATGATTTTAATATCATGATGCCAAGATTACCATGAGCGAGCAACTACTTAATGTAAAATTCTTATCGTATTTTTAAAGAAAAAAATATATTTTCTTGAAAATGCTAATAGACAGAAAAATTACAAAAAATGAATCACAAAATGTCTTTCTTAATAAAACTTAATATCTTTGTAAAACTAAATCTAATCATAAAAAACTGATCTATGTATATTGACACAATGAATTGTGTCAATATATAGAATTGGTAACAAAGGAAATAAAAAATATGGGAAAAAATGGACTTAAGGCAACTTTGTGGCAATAATTTAATAAATAGTAAACAAACCTTCTCATTGAAGTATGAATAAGGTGATAAATTAGGAAAGAGCTCGGGTATATGCTTAACACTAGCTCTGTTGAATTTAGTATGCAACAATGACACATCTCTTTCCCGAGTTGTTCCAAATGATACACGTTGTTTAGCCTTACGTTGAACCACATATTCAAAGGCTGACATATGCAAGAAAACATTTTGATACAATTAACTTACTAAATAATATAATATTAATTTCATTGTGATAAAATTCCTAGCTTAAATATCAATCGATGAAAAGCTTCATCAATTTGAAATTGCAATGAGAATTACATCAATGCATCATAATTAATTTTAAGCAAAAATGGTTTTCATTCTTACTTTCAGGAGTTGTAACTCTTTGACATTGAATATAATAATTATAAAACATATATTAAAAATATTATGGAATTTGCACGTATCTTAGATGACATAAAGAATATCTTTTCCAGCACATCATTTTGTTTTTTTGCGAATCATTGGCAGAATGACATACTTAAATCTTTAAAAATGGAATAACAAACATTTACGAAAATTAATATAATTCCAGTATTTCTATTTATTCATTTCGAAGAATTCTCAACCTTAATATTATTTCAACGACAACCATTGATTAAATATGAGTCTCTTATTTAATCTATGACGATAACCAATTCTATCAATGGCGATTCATTAAAACACTTACATACTTGCACCATTGGTGGATAGTAATATATTGAAAGGCAAAATTAAGCGAAACATTAACGCATGTAATTTCATACAGCGGTAACATCAAGATGTTATTTGGTATTACAACACAATTTTTTAATATCACATTATGTTCACGAATAAGACGTGTATTTGAACTACATATTTTCTGATTACTATCTGTTATTTGGTATTACAACACAATTTTTTAATATCACATTATGTTCACGAATAAGACGTGTATTTGAACTACATATTTTCTGATTACTATCTCTTAAAAATTAATTACAGTGAATACAAAAGATACTTGACCTTATGATTATAAATCTGACATCAAACTTTGCTGTCATAGGCAATGTAAGAGTTTTAATTAGCTTACCACTAACTTCGGTCATTTATAACTTAAACCGTCTATAATTTCCAGAAAATGATGTAGCATATAATTCACTATCCAAAATCTCTGCTCTTCCCATTTAACCTGAAATAATAACAATGTTAAATATTTCAAGAAATCTTCGAATATGTAAATAGTATGCATGAAGCTGTCAATTATTCAAGCGGTAATTCAGATGTGCGCAAAATTTACTGTTCTGTATTGAGATTATAATCTTAATACTTTATTATTAAGTAGTCGATCTAACAAAGAAATAGAATAGTCATCTTTCGCTTTGGACGTTTCTTTGCTCATAAGGTAGTTTTGGAAATATAATCAACACACGCATAAATGATTTTTTCTGGAAAATATAAAGAGAATAAATTTAAAGATAACATACACCGTTCACTTCCTTGAATTGAATAAAATGAAAAATTTCAAGATATTTTCATAGCGGCTAGTTAATTTCCATGCATGGCAACTTCTGCAAACTTAGTAAGCTTTCATATCAATTCAGAGTTCTTCTAAACATTTACCGTTTAATTTATATGATATTACACTTTATTAAGAACGGGTTTGCACGCGACTAGCTACGTAATTTTCACCGATCTGTCATGCCTCTCTGTCACATTGACCACACTTGAAAAAGCGATCAAATTATACACTAACTTTGGCAACCGTGCACCTCCCATTGTAAATGAATAAACAAAATGAAGGTAACCGAGCGAACCTAGCGGCGGAGGAAGTGGAATCACCCGATTCCGACGAGTCTGGGAGCAGTTTGCGTGGTATTCCAGTGAGGGCTGCTGGTCGATCGAGATGTCGCTACTCGTAATGTGTGTCACACATGGCTCCGTCGACCGTGTCACGCAGAACATCGGTCTCGGGGAAATTTTGAAATTTTCATTAGGTAAAACGAGTATTTATACTGTAGAGTTGAACTTGAAATAACATGAATTCATTCTAATGGATAGTGACATGGAATTTATGTGGAATGAATTATAATTTGTGCTAAAATTGGTGTAAAATAGTTGGGGTTGTTACTTCGTAGCATGCATTGCCATTTTGTAATGCAGGAATTCGCAAATTTTAGGAAGACTTAAAATAATGGCGCTGTAGTGAAATAAAGCGTGTCATATTTTAGCCTGAATTTTTTAATAGTATTATTCATATCCTATCCCACTTAAAACGTTAAGTATATAAGAATATAATGAGGTTCTATCGTAATACTCGGCAGTTGTAACGATAGCTTAAGAAAGCATTCCAATCAGAGTAAAAGTATCTTTTTTTTAATAACTTCTATTTCGTATCGTAATAGCAGTTTCTAATGTTATTTTACAGATATAACACCGAAGCCATCGTGTGGTGGGTGAAGGACACGTAATGACTACCTCTTCCGAAGACGTCCTTTTGCAAATAAACCATGTTCGCTTCAAGAAAAGTGATGGTACTTTGTACGTGATGAACGAACGGCTAGCATGGATTATGGAGAATAGAGATACGGTTTCCGTGAGTCATATGTACACGGAAATAAAACGTAAGAAGTATTAATATCTTTTGAAATTATGTTAATATTTCTGGTATTACCACTTAAGAAGTTGTGTTATTTTCAGTGCAAAAAATATCACCAGACGGAAAAGCCAAAATTCAACTCCAAGTTGTTCTACATGATGGTACAGCTTCAACGTTTCATTTTGTTAATCCTTTGGGACAACAGAATCAAATCAAAGATAGAGACGACGTGAAAGATTTACTTCAACATCTCTTACCGAAGTTCAAGCGAAAAGTAAATAAAGAGTTGGAAGAGAAAAATCGGTAATACTTTGACCAATTTCGCCCTAAAAGTTTTTTGTTTATTTTTTATTACAATTTTAGCGTTCTTGTTGTAATTTCGTAGGCTTCTGTCAGAGAATCCAACGTTACTCCAATTATACCGTGACCTAGTTATTACTCAAGTGATTTCTTCTGAAGAGTTTTGGGCACAGCATGCAAGTCAGTATGCTCAGAAGCAAAACCAAAAGCAAGAAATTGGGGTATCAGGCGCGTTTTTGGTAAATATTAATTTCTATGAATTAGTATATAATGTGGACATTCATGGCTATAGTGCGTCACATTTCACGTTTTGCTATCAATCAATTACCTGCATAATAATTTCATACTTTTATAGGCTGACATAAAACCCCAAACAGATGGTTGCAATGGATTAAAATATAACTTGACCGCCGATATCATTGAGTCCATCTTTAAAACATACCCAGCAGTCAGGAAAAAGCATTTAGAATATGTTCCTCATAAATTGTCAGAATCAGAATTTTGGACCAAATTCTTTCAGTCGCACTATTTTCACAGAGACAGAATAAATGCAGGAACTAAGGATCTTTTCACAGAATGTGCTAAACTGGATGACCAAGGTAATGTTTGAAAATTAAGGTCTGTTTCTGGAAGAACATTGTTTAATTGGTAACATTATGTTATTTTGTTTCAGAAATAAAACGTGACATATCTGCTGGTATCAAAGACCCTTTAGTTGATATAACGTCATTTGAAGACAAAACATTAGATGAGGGTTATGGCATCAGTGTTGATAAGCCATCACTAAGTCAAAGTGGCAATATTGTGCACCAGAACATGATCAAAAGGTAAAGAGCAATTAGTGTATTTATACTTGGTTTGTGTGTCTAAAAATGTTTATACAATTTTTCTTGTTTCAGATTTAATCAACATTCGATCATGGTTATGAAAGCATGTCAGAAAAACACTACTTCTCAAATGCCTAATTTGGAAAATTTAGCTAGTCAAACCAATGGAAACTGTTCTAATACGGATGACAGCAGTGTCAACATACAGCATAAGAAGGTATTTTCTGCCATTTTCCAGTTATTTTTTAAACTCTCATTACTGAATGAAATGAATGAATGAATTTTTACTTTGAATTAGATGAGAATACAAGAAAAGATCACTTACGATGACCTGGAAGATTCCTCCTCTACTGTAACTTCAAGGCTGAACCTATCAAAAGTGGAAAGGTATTTACATGGTCCAATGCCAGGCTCATCAAACAGCATCTCAGGTGAAGAGTTAGCTTACTCACACCAGCAAATCAAGAGGGAAATTGAGGGATGGAATTCTCACAAGACCCACTTGATTAATCCTGCCACTGCTGTGAATGTTTTGGGAGAGTTGACTCCCGGTGGTATACTAATGAAGGGCTATGCCCAAGACTCACTAGCACGTATGACCTCTCTCCTATTCTATATGCTTTGATATTGTATCTACTTCTCAAGCTATATTATAGTAGAAATTTGTTAATTTTTCTTTTTATTTTTAGAAACGGTTCCACCAGATCTTGAACAAGAGATTAAAAACCTTTATGTATCCTTGTGTGAATTGCTTAGGCATTTTTGGGCCTGTTTTCCTCCAACAACTGTTTCTTTGGAAGAGAAAGCAGTTCATATGCACGAGGCTTTACAAAGGTTCCACTCGGCGAGATTGAAAATGTTTGAGGTTAGTGTCAAAGAGTTATGTTCAGTTATATTTTGTTGATTAATGAGTGTAAGTTTTCTGCCTGCACAAATGGGTATTAAAATGAGGTCCAGTTTTATGCTCTTGTTGCAAAATTTGAAGAAATTGTTATGGGTAAGAAATATATCATATGGTCAAGAAGAAAGCCAACTTGGATATAGCTTGTCTTTTACCATTTTAAGCCATACTGGTTCTATTCTGTTATACCCTCCCATACAATTATGTTCTTTAGGGATCTTTTCTGTTTTACCCCTCCCCCCCTCCAAAGATTTCCTTTAGTTAATTATGGAATCAACATGGGAGAGGAAATAGAAAGAATCGAACCCAGGGAGATGCCGAGGTTTAAGGGGGTGGCACACCCCTTTATGTGCTCCAACAAAACCTCAATGCAAGGGTTTAAGGGGGGAGGGGGGCTTATGAAATAATTTCTCCAGGTTCACATTTACACTCTCCGTTGGGTTGGTTTTCCTTCCACATTCACATTTGCACTCTCCATAGGGTTGGGGGTTAGCTCGGTTTTTCTTCCACGTTCATATTTGCACTCTCCATCATAAAAATTAAATAATAGGCCTAGGAAGTAAATAATTAGAGGGGGGAGATAAAACAGTAAAGATACCTAAAACGCATAATTGGAGGGGTGGTATAACAATAGAACCCTATTTATATTTTAGTGTAGTAATGTATTGGGAGAAGGTATAATAGAATAGTACTGCCATACTTTATAATTTAATCTACCATTGTTTAGAATTGAGTCCAAGTAAGGATGATTCTATTTTTTTACTTGCAGGATAAAATTATCCGAGAGCATACTTCTCTCAGTCAGCATCTTACTAGTCACCTCAACCAATTATTGAATTCTGCTTACCGAAAATTTGGAATTTGGCACCAAAGAAAATTGCAGTCAATCAGATAGTGATGTAAATACTTAAATTGTAAGAAGACACATGTGCTTCCTTTTGTATTTATGTTTGTTCGTTTTGTAACTTATAATGGTTATTTACCACATTAAATGTTCCAATGATGAGAAAATTGTTGATGCTGTCAACTTGCAAATCTGGGCATTGCACCAATGTCAAAATGAGAATTGCCTTAGAATTCTATAGTTGCCTTAATTGAACATTGTAAGTTTTATGAAGAGTCTTCATGAAGTAGGATCTTACAGATGGAAATAAAGATCAGGGTAGAAAAACAGAAGGGCCTTATGTGAACAGCCTTATATATATGCCAACTTCTGTTTATCGGACAAGTTTTAATCCATATTGGAAATAAATTTTTTAAACCGTGGCTGTTAATATTGGTATACAACTTGAATATTACAAGTGCTTGTGGTTTCAAGATAAGTGTTACTTTGAATGAAAAAAATCTGTTAATGAAAGAAGAATGTAAGAGACCAGTTTTATAAACCAAAAATTATCATCCTATGGTGCTCACATTTACTGATAAATCCTCTTTAGTTGGTGATTTTGTTGAGGATTAGTTTTTCCCGATTACTGTATGCGAAAGTCATATCCAAGTTGTTTTGTCTCAGGAGAAGTCATAAGTTGAAAGGAAAGATGTAACTGGAGGATACATATTTACAATCCCTAATGATCGTACGATATTGTCATCCAGGTTCAGTTTTTTTTAAATGACCATTTTTATATGTTTAAAGAGAAGTTTATACTATTTGTATTTCATGTCTTACCACTGTGAAACATTGACTGTGGTAACAGTATCTTGTGTAAATAAAAACATTAAGCATACTTTGTTGTATTATTAACCTAAGTTATCACTGAATACAAAAAGTATCTTTATGTAAAGAGATAACATAATAGGAAATTTGCTTTGTTGGAAGTAACAATGGTATTCTGAGAGTTAATGATGGGGAAGAATGTGTGAAATATTTAGATTCCTTTTAATATGTACTCGACTACAGCAGTTTCTTGCCAATTGCAGGTTTGTTCCTGGTTTAACTTGTGGTTGACAAGCACCACAGCTTATGGGAAAGTGTAGGTTAGGAAGTGATCCCTGAGAGAGAAATACCTATAGTATACACTTCAGTGTTAAAACTAAGTATGCTATGCTTAAAAATACATTCAATATTAAAAGAAGTACTGAACAATAATATAATGGGAAGGAAAGTCCTTATTGTTACTGCCCACCTGGCTTAAAACTTCAAAGAATGCTATAATCCATTCCAACATTTCTTGCGGGTGAGGCATGTCGACAGACCCATAGGGTGAGGGGTGGAAAATGCCAGCCAATAAGAGGTAAATTTCCCTCGCCGTTCAAAATTTCTGGATGAGCACAACTTGATTGCTCACACTTCCCAATTGTATTTTGGTGATGGTGAAAAGCATGAACGTGCTTCATTCAGATCTATTGGAGTATAGAACTTCATTCATCTGGGGCTACTGTTGAACTGAGCGAAATTGGAAACTTGGCAACTGCATCATAGCCAAAGTGAGATAACCTGAACACGAGCGGAATACTTCTGTTCCCAGCTGCACGACCATTTGAAATTGATAATAGTAAAACCAACCCTTCCATAAAATTTCTTGAACCTCCACCTCCTGATTAACTCTTGGTTTTAATGGGAGCTAAAAATACTCTTTCCTATGCCTCTCCTGGTAAAAAGTAATTAGTATGTAGCTTCTGCAATAACAAATTTTAATATTAGTAAAATTAGATGTGGCTGTGCAGAGAACTAGATATTCAAGACGATACTGCAATTGTGGAGAGACCATTTGAATAGTTTCCAACAAACTTTTATTGATATGTTAATTACTGAAGTTGGTGACTGAAATTTTCTCTATTTCGGTATATAGTTTCTTGAATTTCAATTAGCAAGTTTCTAATGCAAGTTTAGCATTTTAGTTATGTTATAGAAACACTTTAATAAATACCCACAGCACAAATAGCAGCATTTCTAGGGTGGATGTTGTACTTAGAATAGGAATTGCTGGAAAAAAGGCAAGAAAAATTGCTAGATTATAGTAGGATTTGTGGAAATTTATTCTAAATATTTGAAGATACTAGTGATGTCATGAAACAAGTTTTCAATCCTTGAATGGTTCATCCCTTCAAATCTACCTCCCTTTCTTCATTTAAACTCCAATATCCTACTTCATTATTTTAGCAGCCTCTCAAAATATGACCCATTCATTACTCCTGTTCTTAATTATTTTCTTTCTTCACTAATTTTAATACCTAATTTATTTCTCATCCCACTCACCCTGCACAATAACAATAGCTCTCCATTCGAGTTCAACATGTTTATTTTAATCCTATTAAAATTTTCTCTGAGAATTTTAGACATTTGAGAATCTCGAAAATTTGTACATGCAGGGAAGAATAGATGGCAACATGTTGACATATCAAGCAAATTACATGAGTCCAACATTATCATTTAATATTTTTATTTCTTTTCAATATAATTTATCTACCAGAATTTCAATCTTATCAAAGAACAGTTATTCTTGAAAAGAGCCAAAAACATTAGTAAAATAGTATTATCAGTTTTGAAAAAATTAAATCAAGTAAGTGTATCAAAATTATAGTTGATAAGAAACTATATAATACTTACATAACTTGGAAATCAAATTTCATCTTAATTGCAGAGCAACAGATTTAAAAGTGAAACCATTGCTGCCAAAAATGACCATATGAATGCAATAAACATCTTGATGGTTAAATCAAAATATTTTCTGATTTTAATTCAATAACATTGTTCTTAGAAACATCATCTAAAGCAGAGATTTCAAACTCGTGGCCCTTGTAGAATGTTTATGTGGCCAGTGAAGTAAACTGGTTCACACTAATGTCCAAAACTCCAATGTATTCCTTATAAAATATTTCACGTGTCTAAGAATATAATAAGAATTATAAATAGCACTTTTAAAACCTATGCAGTTTATTGCTCTTTTTCTGATTTATAAAATTATACTAAGTATGTTCTCCCACTGCCAATGAATTTCTTGCATGTCTGAAGAACCTAACCCTCAATGTCGAATCTAGTATTTTTGGAATGAATGGATTTAAGACCATATCCTTGGGTTGGGGCGATTTCTTCCTTGAGGAAGGAGAGAGTAAATGTCCAAAGAATATAAAATGGTGTACTGGGAAAGTATACAGCCCACAGACTTGGTACAGTGCCTTATGCGGTCTGCAGGTTCGGCAGAGGGCCTCCCTGTGGCCCATCCACTGATGTGAGTTCAAGACCCCTGATCTAAAGTATAACTTCTAAACCAGCAATCCCGAACTAGCTGTTGGTGGTATAGTTGAAAATTTGAATTTGGCAATAAAGATGAGGTCCAAAAAGGTTAGTGATGTAACTGATGGTGGTTATACTTAATTCTCGTGAGTGGTTCATGAACACAAAAATGTTGAAACACCCGATCCTTGATTGGTATTATTGTATCTATTATCTAATAACAATTGAAAAACAAACTTTTAGATACGAGTTAAAATACAATCAATGGAACAAATTTGCTTGGAAAGACTTTGCGTTTTAAATCGCCTTTTATTGGATTGTTACCATGGAGACAATTATTATCGAGCTCGGTTTGAACATAGACAAGTGAACAAATGGGTTGGTTATTTTCTTTTCCACTCGACTACTCTTCAGCAATGGTCAGTTAATTCAGACATATTAGCATATAAACAGTAACATTTATTAAATTCGTTTATTTAAAAAAATACATGCAAAATGTCAGAAAGAGATTTTGACATTGTTTTAGTATTTTAAACCTTTTAATGCTCGATTAATTTGTTTTCCAGTTTTTCTCTATCATTGATCAACTATAAGCTACAAGTGGTATAAGAAATCCTTGGAATGACTAACACATACTGAAACATTTCCTGTCAATATAAGTAAGTAATCAATTCGGATGTCAACTTTGGGAAACCAGCCTACATTAGTCCTGGCTTGGACTTCTTCTTTAAAAACTAATTTTTCTCATTTTTGGCTGAATACAAATAGAAAATGCAAATTTGCACTCATACTAATGATTAGAATTCTCTGATACATAGATTCTTTTGTTAGTCTCCACCACACTAAATATTAAAAAAATTATTGCACAGAAAAGTAATTGTACTGTATTTCTCTGTGATAACAAGCATTGGGTTCACCTGTTATTGGGTATTTTTTCTAAATTTTATGAAAATTAGTAAGGAAAAAAAATCAGCCTAAATGGAATTGACAAACTATGTCTCTCTATTTGTGGGAAAATGGGTTCGACTCAAAGGAAGACTTTCCCATAAAATAACACATATGGACTTTTCGACATGCAGGCTTTTATTGTTATTGCAATCTAAATTAAAAAGAATTACCCAATGATCTTCGGATCAGAACCATTTTTTCATCTTTTACCGTCTCGAGTTTTAAATCCCTCATGTTAAACGTTTAATTCACATATTTTGGGGAAATCTTGCAATTTTGACAGAGAGAAGGAAGGAGCGGGAAATGATTTTCATAGCAACCAATGTAAACAACATTGGTTGCATTATTTATGAGAAGGAATACATTTGAATGAAGAACATTAACCATTTGCATATTAAAATTACTTAGAATCATAGTAGGAGTTTGAGACGAAACAACAAACGCCTTAAAGAATGAGTTTGTTTTCCTGCCCTCAATTTTTTAATACACGTCAAATCGATCAACATCAGTTTTTAATGCAAAAATTTGAAATTTTTAGTGATTTGCATTTTTGCTAGAATAATAGCTTCATCTGGCATCTGTTCATGAAATATTATAAAAAACTTGACCGTTGAATTTCAACAGGCATCTCCCTAGTCTCTATATAATAATACACAAGTGTTGCTTGGAATGCTGCATTCAATAGTATTGGTTGAATGGGACAAGGGTAAGAGTGCAGCACAGCTTTGCATTTTAAAATCAGTTAAAATTAAGATATGAGCAGAATTAGCAAAAATATTTTATTTTAACCACAAAAACTTAATTTTTTGGGTTTTTTAACTGCCATGGCAACTGGCATTGTTGGCTCAACTACGAGTTCAATGTCATGCTGTAAGATGGCAGATCGATCAACTGTGAGAACAAGACAAAGAAGGAAATGGAGACAAAGAAATAAATCTGAGAAAAATTAAAACCCAAGTTGAAATTTGAAAAAATATCTAAAAATTTACCTATTCTATAATGATTTAAAATGATATTTAATTGGTCACGAAAAAAAATTTCCTAGTGACCAACATAATAAGCATTATTACTTTATAAAAGATAAAACATATGTTCAAAGGAAAATAAAAATAATGTGTTTATGCAAAACAGCATGTATGGAAATTTTGTAGTTATAAATTAAATTTTAAAAATTGAATTTTTTGGAGGGAAACCCATAATTGTTGTCGGTTATATGCTGGTGGGATCATATTAATCCCTTAAGTGGGTGTGAAATTTTCACAATTCCATGATTATGTGGGGCATTTTTATTTAATTAAATTAAAGATTGAATTTTTGTTGTATCATCTAAAACATATAATTATATGATATAGAAATCATTTTATTGATCCTGGTGACAAATTAATAATATTATTAACAATTAGAAAAAAATTTAATTTATTATCACGAATTTTCTTTTGCTATTCCCATTATGACGGCATATTTCTTTCTAATATTTTCGAGTTGGTAGATCTTTTGTGTGCATATTTCTAGCATTTAATTGTAAGTCGTGATTGTGAGGTGACATTTGCTATATTGTAAACCACTATCCTGTAGTGGTGTTTGCCTATTCTTACCCTGCAAGTAAAAGGTAATACATCCTTCACTGTACCTTTTACTTTGTATTGTATCACCGTTTCTCGCAATACCCTTTCATTATTCTTACCCTGCAGCTCATAAACGGGGATGTAAGCTTAGGATATTTTAGCACCCATATGTAAGGCCTCCTATAAATCGATTTTAAGCTTTCATGACAGAAAAGTGATACAATTCTTTCCATAAGAAAAAACTACTTGTTTTGTCCCTCAAATTATATCTAAAAACAAAAGTACAACCGTAGAAAGTGCAATGTCATAGCATGGAAAAAAATCGCCTGAGAAAATTATTTTACGTAAACTTAACGTAACTTAAGAATGTAATTCAAAAGACAAATTTTAATAGATTATTCATAAATGTAATTATATTTCATGAAATTTTAAGTTACCTCAGTAATCAACTACGTGCACACTTTACTGATTCTCCATGTTACATGCAGCACATGGTTTGGGGTCATTAATCTTCGGATTATAAGAAAACTAGATTATTTGTCTCTCATAAGTTTCACAAATTCATC
Organism: Tanypteryx hageni; assembly: GCA_028673005.1. Classification (NCBI taxonomy): domain Eukaryota; kingdom Metazoa; phylum Arthropoda; class Insecta; order Odonata; family Petaluridae; genus Tanypteryx; species Tanypteryx hageni. The sequence goes on from CM054114.1 coordinate 181,050,575, forward strand.
ATAAAAACAGGAAAATGAGGAATGGAAATTTAGCTGCAAGTTCTGAAATTATTTACAGGAAAAGAGCATCTTTTACTTAACTGAAAATGACACAAAATGTTAAATATTTTCAGAATTATACTTTGAATTGAATCAATTCTATTTATGCGCATCAAATTTTAATGCTTAAATTTTTTATTAAAACTTCCCAAAACAACTTTTAAAGAAATCTAAATATGATTACATGTTTAAATAAATGCACTCAGAAATCATGACTGGAAATATTAAAGTTGGTCATACCAATGACTACCAAACTGTCTCATTATCACAAGAATATCAATAACTATCATGCCTTCCATATTGCTTACAAATTTGGTCAAGTTGTGTAAAACCTCAGAATAAAAATAACACTAATAACTACAACATAAAAAATATTTGACATAAGGTATATAGAAAAGAAAGAACATGTTAAGTTAATAGGTAATAAAACCTTATTTAGGACACTAGGTTTGTAAATATTTACACTTAAAAAGATCATAATCACTAAGACAAGTAAGATAAAACTAAATATAATGTAAACACAACAGGAAAATTATTAAAATAATAACATAGGACTTGCTCTAGTTGTATACTCTTATACAATTTAAGCATATCACTTATCAAGAAGTATAATAAATTAGAAACTGGCAATGTTTTACTTTACCCTTTCTTTTTGATATGATCTTTTGAAAAAATTGTTCTGAAAAGGCAGCTGGATATTTAAGTGCAAAATGTCAGGTTGATAGATATTGATGAAAACCTGTGTTGAATTTTTAATAAGTAAGAATTTAATGATCTTCTAAGCAGTAAAGTAGATATGATAAAAGCTGTGAAGATCCACTTATATTAAAACAAACACACCCACAAAAAGAAATTAATGACAGGAATGATATATGAAGAAAATTTATAGTTACCTCTAATGATCAATTTACTCAGATGTTGCACATTCTTATAAATTGATAGATGGAATGGCGACGCATTGGATCACGTAAAAAAATCAATTTTGATTCATAAAATACCGTTTGTTATTTTACAAATGTATACAAAACGTGATTTGAATTTCCTAACAGTATTTGGAAACTCTCAATGACTGTAAATTATTTTTGATTTTGTAATGAATGAAATGGTATACAGACTCATAGGTAGAACTATAAAAAATCTTCCTCAGGTACTCACTTGTCATACTAACAAATACATATCCTAACATATCATTAATAAATATACAGGAATTCATGACATTTAAGGAAAAAAGAGGAGCTTTTTGACTTCAAACATTCTAAGTTCCAAACAAGCTGCAAATTCTCACAGATTATATAATTTGTTAGGATAAAAGATGAATCCAATAGTTTTTAAACTTTTCCTTTTACAAGGATCAGATCTAATTGTTGAATTTACAGTAAAAGGAAAAATTCCATATATATATATATATATATATCTGATTTGAATTACTCAATTATTCTACAATGGCAAATATACCAACTTTGAACAGTTCTCCAATGAACAAGTTCTTAACACAAATGCAATAGTAAATCAACAGTATTACAATAAATAAATAAAACAATTATTCAAGAGGTTTGAGATTAAACTTGATAATAATTATAATATTGTGGCAATTCATACAAAAAATAATAATTTAAAGTTACTCTCTTCTTTTTACAGCTTCTATTATTATATCATTATCATCGCTAGGATTAGGCATTAGATCTTGCCGGATTTTTAGTTTCACTGGTTGAGTAGGATCCCCTTCAGATGGACTTGGAACTGAAATTCAAAATATCAATACTAGAGAAAAATTGATAAAAACCAAGAGCAAAGATCTTAAGAAATGTATAGAACCTTTAAAGGCCAAAGAATATAAAATTCCATTAGAAAATTAATGAATGGAAATATTATCATAATTTTTAGGATTAGTACCTCCTCAAAATTATTAGTTCTATTATTTTAACTCTATTAGGCATAGAAATTTGCAAGAAAAATATATATTTGTTGCATAGATGTTTCAGGGAGGATTCAATATATTATAAAAACAATAAAAACAACACTACATCACACCCTAGAGTGTAACTCAAATTTTGAATGCTATAAAAAAACGTTAAAACCACAATGAGTGCAGCAAATAGTAGGATTACTGATTTTATGACATTCTTATTTAGGAGAACATTCCAAAATGAGGACACAAATTTTGCAACTCCATGCTTCAAAATAAAAAACGATCGAAGTACAAAATTTGTACCAATGTGTCTGAAAGAGTTAAGTTGTATCTTAATCAAATTCAAACATTATATTTTAAGAATAATAATGGAAATGCTGTTATCAGCAGCAGTAGTAGTAAAATAGACCCTTACTTATAGGCTGCATATTTGAATATGCATTTTGTGGTTGTTTTTGCTGCTGTTGTGGTAGATGTATTTGCTGTTGCATATTGTTCATTACTCCAGGCACGAAATGACTTGCATTGTTTGGCACTTGAGGAGAAAGCATCATTGGTCTGGTATTAGTCGATGAAGATGGGAGGAGAGGGTTGTGGTAATAATTTTGCAGGCCGTAATGGGCCTGCATTAAAGCTGCTTGTTGAGGAACTTGCTGTCTCACACCTGGATACATAGGCATTTTCCCTCTGATTTGGTTTTGTTGGCCCATATGCTGCAAAGTTAATAAAGAAAAAGATGAGTTTTATTGACAGCTGTATATATGAAAATGATACAGTAAAAGCTTTGTTATCCGGCATAGACGGAGATTTGGGGGTGCCAGATAATCAAATTTTCCAGTTGTCTGAGCTGCCTGTCTATCCAGGATTCGCCAACTGATATCAATAGTAGAACTGAAATTTTGGATATGTACTAATATAAACCATATTGAAACCAACATATACACTGTACTGAGCATGTACAGGACAAGCAAAACAAGTACATGTTTCCCTCTCTTTATGCGTGGGTTGCATTCCAGGAAAGTGACGCATAAAGCGAATTTGCATAAACAGAACCCATATTTACATGTAAAAGACAGGTATACATTCCACAAGCAATCCTAACTCCCCTCCAAGACGCTCTTCTTTCGCTTCATAACGATTTCTTATGCGCTAAATACAAACTTAAAACAATTAACACTGTAAATTATACTCGCCAGTAAAAAGAAGAAGAAGAGCACAAGTGGTGGATGTTGTGAGTGACATAATAGTGGAGGTTTAAAGTACTGGAGGGTTGTCTTGGCCCAACGCAAGTTCCGCGGGCAAGGTGATAAAACTTCTCAAGTATGCTCAAACAGTATCACACGAAAATCTCGGTCTCATCCCCACTCTACAATATACACTCCACTTTCATCTCTTTTACTGTAGTACTAATGCACACACCATAAGAGACAATTAGAGACTGAATGGTCCTCTTGTGGTGTAGTGGAGAACTATCTTTCGTATGTATTGTACTGGCCACGTAGCCGCATAAGAGCGAATCAAAGATGCATAAAATAAATTCCGGTAGCAATAAGTTTGTCGCATAATAGCAAATTGGCATAAAGCAGACCCGCATAAAGAGAAGGAAACCTGTAAAATTTAATCACATTTTATTAAAAGGATACTGTAATTAACCCTTTTGCTCCCAATATGCTAATTTGTCGGCATCGCCGGAAAGCACTATTTGACCAAAATGTAACAGATACCAGCACAAGTACATAATCTCCTGTTTTTAATGAAGTTGTAGTTAATTGTTTCAGCAACAGGTGTCACTTTACAAAGAATAGAAATAAACTCAAACCAATTAAGAAAATAAAAAGGAGTGTTACTACACATCAAGTGTTTACAAAAGTCACCTGTAGGTGATGTGGTGGTAGCTAAAAATATGGTTTTCAAAATATTTTTTAAACAATTCACATTCACTCACTTAAATGCGCAAGCACTAATCCTAAAGATAGAAAAAGGAATAAAAAGGAGGCAGGTTTGCGAGAGAAACACGCCTCCTTTCCTTTCTTTTCCTTCTTTTTTAATCCTTTTTCCATCTTTAGGATTAGTGCTTGTGCAATTGAGTGAGTGATTTCAGGTCCCTGGCATAGAGTAACACCCCCTAAACCTGTGAGTTTGTATTTTTCATTTTCTTTGACTTTTCACCTCCTTTCATTTTTCTCCCTTTTTCCCTGCGTCTCTAATTTTTGAACTTAACAGTTAAGGAGTTAGATTTCTTATTTAATATCAATTTCACCATAGTCTCCACTTTTATCTATCTAACAATAAGTAATAATGAAAAAATAGTTAATGTGTACAGTAAAACTTTATGCAATGTGAATAACGACAATACATTTTCATAATTGTCTTTATTATACATTCGCTCATTGTGATTACAATTACGCTGTAGTTGTGTTGTTATTATATGTTTTAGTTTATAATGAGCCTGATCAATAGCAAGCACGATTAATGCCAAGTAATACCAGAATTTGTGTAGATGTCATAAATATTTTATACATAACTAGGGTAAGTAACATTACGTGTATTAAGGCTAAAGCCTATTGCCCCAAAAAACTATTTCCAACACACAAGCTATACGGTTACAGATATCTCTATGCAGTTTTCGCAATTGTAAACTTTTATCTTTTATAATTTTTCTTGTCTTTTTATATTTTTAATATAACAAATTTAAAGCCATTCAAATTCCTAAATACGATGATTAAAATACTTTCGAAAAAAGTAAAAAACTAGAAAGAAAATAGAGATAATAAGAATCCATTATCAAGTTAAAGAATAATATTTTTTCCAACAGTTAATAAGTTATGCTAGAAATAAATATTGCATTGTTCGCCCCCGGCTATAAGCGATCCTGGCGGCGAAGGGAGAAAACGGAAGAGTTATGCCAGTGAAGTCCTGCGCCCATCCACGATGACTCACAATGAGAGTGGAGAGGGGAACTAGGGGAGGTGAATGTAATGTGAGAGAGGAGTAGAGCTTCGCATGGAGGCGCATCGCCAGCAAGCGGCAATTTGATCTCGGTTGAAAGGAGGTGATTCTGTTTGAGGTGTCATCCACGTTCATCGTTGCTCACACTTTTTGCTTTACGTTTGTATTTATATATATATATATATATATATATATATATATATATATATATATACACACACAGGCAATTTTAGAAATGTGTATTAGATGTATTCTACAAATATCTATTCAAATTATAAATATTTATTCTGAAATAAGAAATATAATGAAATGTCAAAAAAATCGTACATTATGATCCTCCAGCAGATTTTCCGGTGATGTTTTTTTCTCCCTTACGTCTGGAACAATAGATAGCTTAGGATGACCCTCCCCGCTCTGGTTGAGTCACCGTTCGAGTTGTTGACCGATGTCTTTTGCAGGGCAACAGCTTTCCCCATCTCCAGGCATGTGTTTACGATACCATGTCTGTCGAATGCTATTTTTTGTGACCCACCTTATACAAAACTGCAGCGTGTTGTTTTTCTGTTTTGGTTGCACCGCATCCCAACCAGATTTGTAGGCGGGTAGGGAAAATGCATGTGAAATTTGAGTGAATTAGAGTATTTTACCCATAAGCACAAGCAGCTATAAACTCTCTAATTGTTTTCATTTTTAATTGCCGACGTCCCTTCTCCTTTCTCATCGGCCGCCCCATTCCCTCCTCTACCATTTCCCTTATTACCCTTAGAAATTCTGAAATAGCGAGCATTTTTTATTTGGCTTTTGCACGAGTGAGTTCCCAATCTATTCGGAAAATGGTATTCTGGTAATGGTATTTTCAACTGATCACAGCGGTACTTCAGTGTATCTATGACATTCGCATTTTGTAAAAGACATTATTGAAATATATCGTTTTATTACGTGTAGAAAGTTGAATTTATGCATCCTATTTGAAAGTACATTTTCAAATTCAGTATTTTATAGAATGTTATATTTGTATTCTACAAAAAATGCCAATTTAGACATCGCTTTTATAGCGTATTATATTGTATAATTAAATTACGTATGTTTTATAAACAATTGAATTTTCATCATTTTTGCACAATTTTTTATATTGATTATATTTCTATCTAATAAAAACAAAATGTGTAATGTTATCATGTTTTACTGAACCGGAATAAAACATGTTCCAAAAGTGCGTTGAGTTATTTATTTAACCTTGTTAGAATTATAAGTTTTACATATTTTTTTATCAAAAAAACCATGCACAGTAACCTACGCTACATCTGTGGGCGTATATAAAGATCAGAATCCTTCCTGAGGGTCGTACGAGCAAGAAAACTATATTCTTAACTTAGGGGACGTGACCCACCGGTGTAACACGGCGGCTGCGGGCCCGATCGCCGGTGACCCACCGGTGGGTCACGATGCCTATGAAGAGAGACAAGCATGACTTACCGGTTGGTTCATGCCATCGTGAACGTGTTAAAAATATTTTTCATTCTGTCAGTGAAAGCTTGTGTTTTGAATTAGGAAGTAAACTCTGCCGAAGAACTAATAGAGGATTTGAAGAATGGTCCATTCCATGTCTTTGGAAGTGATGAAGGATGCCGAACCTACTTCTGCGACAATACCAACAAAGAGAAGGGGGCGCTTGATTCGAAGGAAGAAGCATGCATTGAAACAATTGAAGAGGCATTGAAGCCTTTGATTCGGAAAGCCGGCCAGTTACTGACTAACGACACAAGTAACTACGCAGAAAATTTTATGGCTTTAGTAGCAAAATTTGTTGGTGGAAAGCAGGTTAACAGATCAAAAAGCACAGGGCTTACGGTGCTGGCCTCGATTTTCAGCTGGGGCCCATGTGGAGTTATGCGGCATGGAAAATTCTTGCGGAAAAAAGTCCCCATAAATCTCTGCGATCAACATGCCAACGCAAGTTGAAACGTCTACAGGCAGTAAAGAAGTGTCTAGACAGAAGGCAAAAGGGCAAACCCAAGAAGCGGATAAATTTCGAGGATGGTGCAAAGGATTACGGGGAAATGTTCCAAAAGTTGGACATGGACAACGACGAATTTGAGAAAGAGGCGTCTTTGTTTATTGAAAACTTGAAAGTGAATCAAGACTCAAGAGATGCCTTGCAGAGAGCCACGCAAGGTCAAGCTGCCAACGATAGGTGGTTTGAAGAAAGAAAAAACAGACTGACTTCTTCTAATTTCGGCCTTGTCTGCAAACGGAGAAAGACATCAAAGTGGAGCCCCTTTGTGAAGCGCCTATTGTACTCGATGCATTTTGAGAATGAAGCGACGCGGTATGGGCAGCTCCGAGAGAAAGATGCAATTAGGGAGTACGAGGCGATCACTGGGAGACGAGTATTCCCTTCAGGGCTCTTTGTGGACCTGGAGCACTCTTTCTTTGCTGCTTCACCAGACGGCTAGACTGACGACGGAGGCATTGTGGAAATAAAGTGCCCAAAATCGGCCGAAACAATGACAATAAATTGTGCCTCAGAAAATTTAAAGTACTTTTGCCTAAACAAAGACCTTAAACTTAAAAAAAAGCACAATTACTATGACCAAGTTCAGGGTCAGCTCCATGTGACAGGCCTTCCCTTCTGTGATTTTGTGGTATGGACTACAAAAGACTGCGTCGTGCGACGAATACTAAAAGACGATCTTTTTTGGAAAGAGAAGATGGAAAAAAAACTAGTGTTCTTTTACACCAAAGTTCTTCCGGAAATCGTCGACCCCAGAATGTGCAGGTCAATGGAAATACGTGAACCTGGAAATAAGCAGGAGTAATGTACATTTCATATGTTTCCTGAGAGCAGTGCCGTAACTAGGGCGGGGCAAGCGGGGCTTCTGCCCCGGGCGCAACTTTCTGTATTTATATTAAGTATGTAATCATTATGTATATAATTAATGAGGTCAGGCTCAACTTCGTGTTTAACAAGTTTTTGTAATTTTTGTAACAGTTTGCTACTATGTTGCTTTCGCCTTCCTTTCCCACCCCTTCTTTTCCCAACCACTCATCCAATTACCTCCCATTCGTTTTCTTTATAACCCTTACTGTCTCCCTCTCCCCCCTCATTTCACCCTATATATATGGAACAATTTATATTTTTTTCACCTGATGATACTACGATCGTAGTGAAACCGGTCGTGTTATATTAAAAGTTGTGGAAACTACAAAGTTATCCTTACATTAATCATTATGTATTTAAATTATGTATGCATGTAATCATTATGTATTTAAATTATGTAAATTTATAGTGAAAAATTATATATTATTCTAGGCTAGGTCTTGGGGAAAAAAGGTGTGGCGGATTCACACCTAAAGGTGCGGTGAGTGCAATCGCCGATGTCTCCGCTCGAAATCTAATCCTTTGTTATCATATACGGTCAGCCTACTCACGACAGAGCTAGAGGGGAGGATGAGGTTGACAGGCACATTCAATCGCCAGAGAATATTTTCCCCGTGTGCCAGTGTGCCGGGCAGTTCCCCTCCTTTGCTGATTAGGTCGGGGAAGGAAGAGGGTATCATCTTGGTTCTGCCCCACCCCTTCCACCTTCTTTTGGTTACGTCATTGGTGCGACAGGACTAATCCCTACGTCCAAAATTCGAACTGCTAGTGCACGAAATCTGAGTGACCGCGGTGGAATCTTGCGTCCGAGATTCACATTATGGCTCAGTAGGCTTTACCCTTAAGATCACAATGGCAACAGGAACGAAAAGATATGCCTACACTGTTACTTATAAGCTTCAGGTAATTCAATATGCTAAAATACACTGAAACTGAGCAACAGCATGTCATTTTGGTCTACCTCCCACAGAAGAAAATGATCTGTGAATTGAGTAAACAAGGAAAAACTGAAGCTGACAGGATAAGAGAAACATAGTCTTCCCAAGGTTGGTCTTAAATGGCCACAACTAGAGGAGGAAGTGATAGATAGCAGAACAGAGGAAGTTACGTATTGCTATATTGATCAAAATTGTTATGCACAAGGCAAAAACAGTTGCAGATGAAAAAGGACTAGTTGAGTATACACAGGGCTGGCCCCACAGTTTTCTCGAGAGTGGGCAAGAATTATTTTGGCTGCCCCTAATTTAAGTCACTTAATATCCATCAGCACACGAAGGGTAGCATGTCATTCAAAATCACAAGATTTTACTCCATGAAGTTCATACCAGTAGTTTTTTAGCAATTATTACAAAACAATCTTGTACATTAAGTTCAGCATAAATAATTTTAAAATACATATATTCTATTATAAGGAATTCGTTGAAGTATTCACACAGGAAAATGCACAGAGAAATAAAAAACAAACGTGAAAAAATGAATAATTAGATACATTTTCTCCCAATAATTTCAATTGTCTTTGAAAGAATAATACATAGAAATCTTCTTCATTATTCTCTCCCATGTATTTCCCACCAACAACATGGTTTTCTACCGGGAGGTTCATGTTTAACGAACCTAACTATACTACACAATGAAGTAACAACGGCCTTCGAGGATAGATCACAACTTGACGTGTGTTATATTGACCTGAATAAAGCATTCGATTCTGTTGACCACAGGCTACTCATACACAAACTTGCCAACAGATTCAATATTCATGGTCCCCTTTTGAGATTAATTCAAGATTATCTGCAATCACGTCTTCAAAGAGTTGTAATTGATGGAGTTTCCTCTTCAGCTATTCCAGTTCTCTCTTGTGTACCCCAAGGCAGCGTCTTAGGTCCCTTACTTTTTGCTTTATTTATTGATGACGTTGTTAATATAGTCACACTACACTCATGCAAAATTTTACTCTATGCAGACGACTGCAAAATCTTCAAAATGATAAATTCTCCCCAGGACAACTTGGTACTCCAGGCTGTACTCACTTCTTTTGCCGAGTGGTGCGCAACTTGGAAACTCAAAATTAATCCTAAAAAATGTAAGCTTCTTCCGTTCAGTTAAAAATCCACCATTATTCCTTTTTCATACATAATAAGCGGTGATACCATTCCAATTGTTCACGACATTAATGATCTAGGAGTCATCTTTGACAGTAAACTCACCTTTAATGAGCAAATTGAAAAAATTGTCTCTAAATCCATGTCGCTTCTGGGAATATTATATAGACTACCAGAAATCAAAGATCCTTCTGCTATGATTTCATTTTATAACGGTTGTGTTTTACCAGTGGTAAGCTACTGCTCTCCAATTTGGTGTACTGCTGCCTCCACAAATCTAAAGCGTTTAGATTCAATAGAGAGGTTTTTCCTAGACATAATCGGACACCACTCACAGAGTCCTAACTATAACTTAAGCCTTCCTTCACTTCCTAGTAGACGACAGTTCTCCGAACTTACCTTCCTGCATTCAATTATTAACGGTTTCTACCGCTCACCTGAAATCTTAGCATACTTTGCCCTCCGTATTCCCTCGCGTACAACCCGTCTGAAGGACTTGTTTCATATTCCCAATTTTCGTCTATCTAGTTTAAAGCGCTCTCTCTTCAGCCGGATTCCAACAGCATACAATCACCTGCTGCATCGTAACACAGGTGTTGACATATTTTCAGGTAATTACTTCAAAAAACAGTTAGCAGAACTTTTATTCTCTTAATGTCAAGCTATGTACCATATTGACGTTGTTATTTTATTACTTACTATATTATATTGTATATTATTGTATTATATTTGCTTACAGTTTCCAAAGTAATTGGGCCATTGTGCTGTTTTTGGGACAAATAAATAAATTTTAAAAACAATTGCTACCAAGTACAATATTTCTTATGGTATTCACATAAAGATGTGTTGATAAATAATAAAATATACACATTAAGAAAATGGGCCAAAGATTTAAGTTAAATACATTCTTAAAATAATACAAATTTAGATGGCGAAAATAAATAATGTTATACATCTTCCTGGCTTTCAATGCAACAAAATCTCTGTTCCTTCAAAAATTGTTTTCACATATGACAGTAATATTTCATTGGGCGAAGGATTCGGAATCCTTCGGGATATGGCTTTCAATTCATCGAACAGGTCAAGTGCAACTATGTCTCTTTTTGTGCCATTTGTTAAAGTGGCTTCCAAATTCATAAAACATTTCCTCAAATAATCATCTTCGAAATTAGTTTGGAGCGAAGGCTTTTGCAGCGTTCTGATGTAGGCTGCGTGGCTTTAGGTTTCACTGCATTGTTCGGCTTTGTAGACATTTCGCCGGCAGCATTGCAGTCAGCATACTTAGGTCAATGAGTTCAAAATTACTTAACTTCTCTAAACAAACAAAATTCCAAAAACGTAATTATATTCTTCTAACTGATGAAATCTTTTAGAGATAGATGAAATTGCTGTATCGAGAATGGTGTTATGGAAGTTAACTCTAAATTGCTTCTCAGAATTGTTGATTGGGTCATCGGGCGTTTCATACACGAACTGTGCATTTGTATGGCGGTTTCTATTATTTCCTTCTTGGGAAAATTCCTCTGTTAACGCCCAAATCTTCGGCAAATTTACCAGCTGATCCATTTAATTTGAAGAAATTTTCATCTGTTCTATATGCCTCTAAAAAGACTAATGAATGCCGCAGATACCACTATGGAAAACTCGACTCAGAAACTGTAGTAGACTAGATTAGGCAAAAATTGCCACATGTGAAGTGATTTACCTGCACCAGGTCTACTTTGAAAATTTACGGGATCCGGGCAAACTTCTCCCTATTTATATTTATATACTGCCCATCATTTATGATTTCGTATGTATATATTGCACATTTGTTTTGTGGTGGCACTCGGCAATGCATGAGAGGGGAAGGGAAAGACTAGGGAGGGGAACCTTTAAGGGAAAATCGACATCATAGCACATTTTGGGTTCGGACTAATAGTTCGGAGAATAGGTCACGCAGCTTTTGTCCATGGCTAAACATGACTTCCCCTATAGGTGGTCCCGCCTCAAGGATGGACTCGTCTTTCCGTGAGAATGCCTTCTGCGCACCGCCACCACTAAATGAGCATACTAGACTAGCGTAATTGCCCATCAAATATGACGGGCATATGCAGATTATGTATTAAAATTAAGTTACTTCTCCCTTTCTCTCTGCCTCCCTCCCTCTCCCTCGTATTTTCTCTCTCGTTCTTCCCATTTTTCATCCCTTTCTCCCTTCTATTATCAATCAATCCTATTCTTCACCCTTTCTTCTTCTTCCCATACTACCTCTTCCTCTCGCCCTCCCTCCCATTCTCTTTCACATTCCCTCCTCAAAAATGTAGCTATCTCTCTCAGTGTGGTATATGTACATACAAATCTTACATACAAAATGAATATCTATTGCTTAAACATTATGCTAGACAACTTTAGCTAGCCAAAATTATTTTAACTCTCTGAAACATACTATAGTGTGAATTATATATTTTTGATATTGTCTACATAAAATATTGTTCCATTAAATTTAAATTTATTAGTTTTATACAGAGGAAGTGCAATATATCCCCCCTAAAAATAGTGCCACAAGCAGACATTTATTTCTTAAATTACCATGTCAACCCTAAATAATCTAATTCTGAATTTCTGCCAAATTTCAATTTTCTATCTACATCCTTGATCGAGTTATTCGTGTTTTAATAGCTTTATACTTAGACCAACGGACAACATAGCCTTTTATTATTATTTTTGTGATTCTTTTAAACCTCTCTTTCTCTCACTATTTCCCAAATCGTCCTCAAGTCCTCCATTCTTCTATCAACTGCTACAAAAATATCAAATATAAAATTTTGCTTTGATCTGATTAATAAGTTTTGAGTTAGAGCACCCACAAAATTCCTATCACATAGACACACAATCATCAAGAAAATGATCAAAATGTGTTCAGGGGATCTCAAAACAAGTATTTCCATTGATACCTGCAAGAAGATGAGCTCGATTGCAAATAAGTGAAACCGAGAATAGCTGATGCGCGAAAACGGAGGGATGACTGTATACGTGAACTTGTGAAAGCCTCGCGTAATTTCACATACCTAGACCAGCAGAGGAAAATCCTAATCACGCTCCCAGAATTTGTTTAGAAAATGTCACATTTTATTCGTTTTCTGGACGAAGAACGAGATAGCCACTTTCCTCAAAATGATCTAGGGTAGGCTCCAGGAACAATTTCCTTCGCTTATGGATGTACATAATTTGTAAATTTTTATATCAAATCGCTCATGTTATAATAATAAATAATAATATTAACATGTTTGAAAAAATATGTGAGCATTAATATGCTTGTAACACCGTTTTAAATATTGAACGCACTACATGAAAATATAATTGTTGTGATAAAATACTCCATTAAAAATATGTACTTGCACTTATGCAAAATATCCAAAATGCTAATCCCAGTTCTAAGACAGTACTACTTTCCTCACTCAGGGCAATGAAAGAACTTAATGATCGTGATAATAAAAGAGAATTTGATTGCGTGAGACAAAAAGAGCGATGAGATTCACACAATGCATTTGTTTATTCTTTCAATAAAATTATGCCCCGAGTATGACACATACACACAAAGAACCCCTTGCTCAGTCTAGAAGTGGCGAAGCACTTGAAACCATAGCGAGACTATATTTAAAAACAAATATATGAGAGTTCGAAAATTCCCTTTCGAACCTTACACTCGACATATTAATAGAAACTTTAGTTCCCGTTTGTCTGCAGAGTGGTGGCTGCCCTCACATCCAGCCGCCCGTGGCTTTTGCCCCCGTTGCCTATGCCTTGAGCCAGCCCTGAGTGTACATATCATTATTACATATGCATTCAATTTATTATTAATCCCATTAAATTAAAATAACATCTTGCACTTAAGCTTAAGTAAGTACTATCAGTAAAGAGAATCTGTACATGCGATGTGTGTGGCACACTCCCAAAGCTTAATTAATATGACTGCCGGGTTCACACAGCTATATAAGTCTTGATGGGATTATTTATGTTTTACATCATCCCTATTTATTTTACAAATGAAGTTTATCTAAAATGTTATATTTAACTGTTATTACGCTGTAATATTTTCTGTAAATGTTGCCCAAAACAGACTTAATCATGGCTGGAAATGATATATGACTTGGTCCTTCCTAAATGTCTTGGTGAACCAAAATACTTTTTTCCTGAAAAATCTTCTAAAAAACCGTTGTGCTTCTTCTAGCCTGGTGAGTCTTATAGACCAAAAAATACAGTATAGATTATTAAGAATAAGCTAAGTTATTCACTCAGATAAAATAAACATTCTTTGCATAGATACTGGATCATTAAAAAGATTCCTATGTTATGAGAATACTTAAGCTAGGATAAAAGAAGAAATTCAATGATATTTGGAGATTACACTAAATTATACTGAAGAATTCAATAAGAGTGGAAATCAATCCTGGAGAGAACCAATTCTTTGGTTTCTAATGAGTACAATTACTAAAATAGTAGGCTTATGAATGCTGAAATGAGATCAAAAGGAAAAGGTGAAGAAATTGGCAATCAAAGTTGGAATACATTTGATTATCGCAATGAAATATAGATATGATGAAACTTTAATGCCAAAATATTAAAGCTAATTTATTTTAATAAAAAAAATTTTAAATTAAATATTTACTGACATTAAACATTTGCTGCTGCTGTTGCAGATTCACTTGGCTGAAATATTGGCTTATACGGTTTGTTGCAAGACGGAGTTCATACTGTAGCTGCTCCTCTGTTGCGTTTGGGTGCTTGAAAAATAAGAAAACCATTTAAATTGGAGTATTTCAAATATGCCTTTCAATAAGATAACATAACCAAAGCATTTCAAATGAAATATTTCATATTAATTCAATGAAAAATTATTCTTGTCCAACCATCCAATAAAGAAAATCTTTGAAAGATGGAACCTCAAGGAGTCAAATTAAGTTTCTAGCCATGGCAGGCTAAAAGTTATTTTAACAAGAGCAGTAGGTGCTTTTCAGTATTCACTAAGCTAAGTACCACATTATCACAACCAATGTCTCAAATAACTAATGACTGTATAAAAGTTAATTTTAAAACATAAATCATAATAAATTAACAACTTCCTTCTATTAAAAATATTTTTCTTTAAAAAATACTTAATCCATGTCTTGCTATTTTCAACCTTCAGAGAGACATTTGTAAAACAGTAAGAAGAGTATGAATTTTTTAACATATTTTCCACCTTGATGATTTTCCATCTGATACAGATTCTGCCTGTCACATTTGCATCAGGTTACGTTCTTGGAAAATGCAACACAAAGTGAAACGACGCAAATCGAAATGCTGTTTGCCATAATAAATCCTTTAAATTAGCAAGATAGGTTCTAGCCTTCCAATTTTCCATGCCTAAAATCACATTTAAATATGTACATACCTTTATTGTAAACTAGCAGAATTACCCAGCATTGCTTGGGGGGGGTATACACATTAGAAAGTTATAAATATATTTTTTAATTTCTAACAATAGTCTAGCTAAAACATGCTAAGCTTCTATCTGTTCTCATTTGGAAAAGAGTTTTGAACTGCTTCTTGTCGTAATCTCTGTTTTTCTATACATCTCTCCGAGTTCTGATGTTTCTATGACTATGGTGATATTCTGTGAAAATGCCTAAAAATCCATGCAATTTTCGTACTCAAATGTATTTTTGATCATTTTCGATCAAGAGACAAAATTGTATGACCTGAATACTATTGTTTATACGATTAGGAGTAAATCAGTATTAATTTTATGACTCTAGGTCAATGACTTCATATTTTAATGTTCAAATTATAAAGTTACTACACTTATTCCCATATTACTCCTGTGTTAATGTTATGGAAATGCTATTCTGTGGACTCCATGAGTTTCCAAAGACCCCACAGGTTTCAAACCTACACACATACGCTCTTCCTTTTGGTCCTATTAGATAACATGCCAAGTTTGGTGGCTCGAGGATCAACCATGTGGATTTGTATAGCTGGACAAACATAAAACCACCAAACTTTCTGAATTATAGTAAAGATAATAGAAGCAATGTAGAAATAACAATGTAATTTATTCAAGGTAAAAAGTACAAAACTAAAAACTGTCATTATATATGAAAAATTATCGAGATTTTTGCTATTCTTACAACGGCAGAGATTCAGGTTATGACTTTTTGGCTTTGTAAAAGTTATCAGTTCTTTAAATTCAAGTTGAAAATTATTTCATAATAATCTCTGTTTCGATGTGTCTTTAAAATGAAAAGTTAATGAGGTGCTTATGAATTCGGACAATCATTTATGAAAGGTAACAAAAATAGTCCTTAATTGCACAAAACAAATATAAGAGAAATTTAATTTTATATTTGTAACAAAATGAATAAATGGTAAGCAAGCTGCGCAGTAAGGCTGACATTAACAAAATTCGGACAATCATTTATGAAAGGTAACAAAAATAGTCCTTAATTGCACAAAACAAATATAAGAGAAATTTAATTTTATATTTGTAACAAAATGAATAAATGGTAAGCAAGCTGCGCAGTAAGGCTGACATTAACAAAATTCCCATGATTGCATCTATAAAGTGAAAATCCCAGAAACTTGTAAGGATTACAGGAACAACAATGAAACAATCAAGCAGCATTAAGTGCGGATTTCCAGCTATTTATTTTCTTGTTCGGAATCAATTTTTCTTCGTGGTCAAAGTAAAACATTGCTCTTATTACACTGCCTTTTCTCAAGTCCTGGGTTCATATATCGATTTAAAGCAATTGTGGAATGGAAATGAATTATACGCTGAGATTATTTCCTGAGGATCCCATTCTACTAATCCAGAGTCATGAACATTTTTGATATTCATTGCACCTGCGTTATTTCGACGTGAAAGATTTCTTTTATGAAAAACTATCTTCCACTTTCAACACTTGTTGATTTACGAAAGCAATTATTTTATTTTTTACACTCAGTCCCTCCAAAAGTCAGCTCCTTCTGAATCTCTTGCTCATCACTTTTTGGGGGCATAACAATTTGCTGTTTTGTAACGAGGCATGGGGAATCCCATGTAAAAAATGATGCAACTGCGAGTTTCAACAGCGCAAAACAGTTCATTATTAATATCTAAATTATGCAACTGCAAAACAATTCAAATTGAGTTGATGCAAATTGGAGCCTTGGTGTATAAATAATGAAAACCTTTTTGTAGCAATGCAAGTTTCACCATTTTATAAAGTTATCTTTGTTTAAATTAAAATAACAAGCAACAAACCACATATTCAATACTTAAAAAAAAACTTTTTGTAGAATGCTATGATGAAGACTAAGAAAAAATTCTTTATTTGAAAAGTTGGATTACTTTTTCTAAAATGGCTTCCAGAAGTCCTGGGATAGACTGTGGCACCTCACCTCCATACATTTGGTTTGGAAATCCACCCAACATGGCATTACCTAAAATATATAAGTAACAAAATGTTGCATTAATAAAATGTTTGTTAGAAGGATGTCTATAAATTAACACAAAATCAAGTAAAAGTACGTAAGAAAACAAAATTTTATGACATCAATTTCCTCAGGAATAATTATCTTCAATTACACTCGTGAATAATTTCTGAACACTGAATAATTTTCACAGTGAAAAATACTTGGAATCACTCCTCACATTGAAAAAGCAATAAGTAAACAAAAGTTATTTGTTGCTATGGATTACAAAATATTGGTGCATAATTAAAATTACCATTGGTGGCGCTGAGATTGTTGACAATATTTAAAAGAAAATTAGTTTAGTAAATATGATGCTAGATAGCATTGGGATAGCTTTAATTTAAATTAAAATTAACCTTGGCAGCATAGGATCACTATCAACAATTAAAAAAATTATCATGAAACGGAGCAAAGGTATCACTTAGCGATGCATTTAACAAATTCAGACAAATAATTGATATATCCCTTAGACCAGGGTCTCCCAAACTGTGTCCCATGGAACCCAAGGGATCCTTGAAAGCTTCAGGAGGTTCCATTAAATAATAAGAATGAGAGTCCAATGGTTCTGTGACTTCAGATAGTTTGGGAAAGTCTGCCTTAGACAATCCATTTTATGAAAGTGTTTCAAACAAAACTTGTACAAAAATATACTGTCTACAAGTTTGATAATAAAAAATATTTACATAAATTAAATCCTCAAGGAGATATTTGGAAAAAATATGGAAAAATGACAAGAGAAAACCTCCTTCCAGTTGACTATTTCCAGGCCAAAACCTTTTCAGCTCTTGAATTACTAACAAAACTCTGAAATATAAAGTTTAGTTCTGATCTGACAATTAGTTTTTGAGTTACACCACACAAAAAATTCCTAACACATACACACAGACATCATTGAGAAAATAGTGAAAACGTACTCAGGGTACCTTGAAATATCAAATTAGATTTTTTTTCACAAATATAACACTTTCTCCTATACTACGTATGGAGAAAGTAAAAACTTGATAAGGAATAAGATAAATAAAGGTTAACAACATTTCAAAAGAATTACTGAAAAAGTTAGTTAATGCGCTATGAAAACATACCCATCAAAATGTTTTCAGGCAACTTTTCCTTCTTTTCATTTTCGAAATCCTCCCATGCCGCTTTCCTTTCCTCCTCTGATAATTCCTCTTCCGCCTTATTTTCTAAGAGCGAGTCATGCTCATGGTAATTGTCAATCAAGTCTGGATATTTCTGAATGAGTTCAGCCAACAACCGATCCTAAACAAAGATGAAGTATAAATAAACAATATTAATGAGGTATGTCAAGAGTTTGTGAACAATTGGAGAAAGCTTTAGTTTAATGAGAAAAGAATATGTGTAATGGAAATAAGCTAGGATTAGGATTTGAAGAAAATCTTAATGCCTTCATCTGAAATAAAATTCAAGATTCCAAGTTATGGGAGGCATGGATTGTGAGAGGGAATATATCAATAAACATACAACACATTCCAATGTGATTTGCATAAAATAATAATAATAAATGGGTATTCTTCTAATATGCAGTTTATATTATTTCACATATTCTAATATGCAGTCTATAGTATTCTAAAGAAGTATTGTTAACAGTGATAAGTTATAATGTTTAAATTTTTAAACAATGTTCACATTGTTGAAATAAATAGTTGTTGATTGAGCCCTCAACAGAAAGGCTTGCGAAAGATTTTTATACTATTATTCAAACTGAGGGACTTAGGATCACTATTATACTCCCCATGCGATTTCCGGTCTTCTATTGTTGTTTTGGGAACTATCAACCTTGAGGAATATTACGCGACTTCAGCGGGTTGGGTAAGTTGGTTGAAGTGTTTTTGGTTCTTCCTAAAAAGGGACATTTTGCTTGACCAAGAATCATTTCAGAAAAAATATATTTTGGCTAACATAAGCTCTAAGTATTTCGCATATTCTAATAGGCAGAGAGACCGCATATGAATATAGACCGCATATGAATATAGATCACATATGAAAATAGACCGCATATTAGAAGAATATCAATAAATGATTAATATTACTTTACTGCGAGGATTCATAGTTTTAGTCACGTTACTGCAGCGGTTACCAAACTTTATTCATCTATGAGCCCCTGTTCATGCAGGCGACCTTATCATGATCCCCTTAACCCAATCCATCAACCAATAAATATAAAACTAATAGAAAATTCAAAATATCCTGAACATCTATCTTATTTGCACAAAAACTGATGTTATTCTAAATATATCCATACATAAAATAACAACAATAAAAACGTTCCACCTCTGTGACACCAAAAACCTTTTGAAACCCCCAATTTGGGATCTGTAGATATACATCAATCCACCCAATTAAAAGATAGATTGTGAAGTTTATAAAGGTGAGCAATAATGCATTAATTTGGTGAGAGGACTGAAATAAGCAGCAACAATGTGTGTAGTTATGATCAAATTTCTTAATGATAAAGTTCTAAAAGAAATGGATTAACTACATATTGGCTTATCGGAAAAATGTTCAAGCTATCTCATTCTTTTGGCAATGCACACAACAAAGCCAAATTTTCATCAAATTTCGGTTTTGCTCATAAATATGTTTATCAATGCATCAAATTGAGGGAAGAAATTTTTAGTAGACATAATCGAGTTGGGTTGTTTTGCTGTTTTATGGTGTGCGTTCATTCAGAATATGCTGTTTAGTTTCAAATCTCCATCGCGCAAAACATCTATTTCTGATACACTGTAGACTTTCCTTAACTTTTTTAAATTTTTAGTTGGTTTTGAACTTGTTTTTGCCTTCAGTTTCAAGTTTGAATCCATGTTTAGTCTTTAAATCATACTTCGATTACTCAAAATAAAATCTTCCTCATCAGTATTTTAAATTCTATTACTCAACTTTTGTTCAATTTATAGAGGATGTAACTTTTTGAAACAATCTCTATTGGCAATGCCACACCAAAGCCTTCAAGCATCTGTACACAAAATTTTGTCATAGCCCCTCTTAAAGTGTTAAAATTTCATTGATGACTACCGTAAATACTCACGTATAATGCACACTTTTTTTCAAAATATTTGAGTTAAAAATAAGGATGCGTGTTATACGAGGGTACATAATCTTCCTATTTTCATTTGACCCCATATTTCCACCATTTCGGCACAGTAATTACTGCCTGGGTATCCTCATATTTTTATTGGTGATTTTTACGAAAAGTAAGATAGATAATAGTAAAAATTTATTAACTAATTCTATAAACATAAATTAATTAGATATGAAAAGAATGAATTCAGTAAATATTCATTTTAAAAGCCAAGAAATTCTTGTCACTGGACCATTCTTCTTCGATGATGTTATCGGAATCGTCATCTTACGCATGACGTCACCCTACACCGGCGCCCGGCCTGGTGGTGTGGTACTGGTACTACTTACAATTAGAAATGATGGCAGCTGATGCCTTTGAGTACGCTGGGAGTTGATGCTTCTTGTAGAACTAAATAAAGTTTTCGTTCCCTACTTTTCTATCAGCATTCATACGTGATTTATTCTTGATTCTTAGAGTCTGTAGTTAATTATGGTTATTTGCTATCGTGTTTACATGCTCCCGAGTGTTCTAATAAGGGTAAAACTGAAGGTTGGGCGAACCCGTCCACCTCAGGCATGACGAAAACGTATGTAAAATGTAAAAAACATAGGATTATCATCATTCCTTCATTTTATTAGCTCAAATAATGTCATATGCCATACTATGAAATTAATATAATTCAATCTATTGTGTATACCCTAATATAACCTTGTAAGTAAACATAGAGTATGTAATGATTGAGTTAGCTGACGTTCTTTTGGAACGTTATTCGAAAATGTCATTTCGCACTTTCATTATGTTACCAATACATAATACCAATAATTCGATCATTGCTTTATAACACGTTACACCATCTAATTTATTCTGGAACGGTAACGCTAAAAAAAATCTGTGCGCACAATACGGGGGTATATAGAAAAATCATAGATTACGAGGCTGAAAACCCCCCTGCGCGTTATACGAGGGTGCGCATTATACGCAGGTATTTATGGTAATAAAACGAAGTAAAGAACTGGATCCTTTATTAGTAATTTTTATCAAGGAATGTAAGGCAAAAATAAGTTGAATACAAGAATAAAGTTATATAACTATTTAAGATAAAGTAATTAATGTTAGTGATTTGCATCCTCTGAACCCATATGCAATGCATTCCCTGCCCACCCCATGGCACAGCTCTGTCAATAGGTAAATTAGGGAATTCCAATGGCTAATTAAAAGACTGAAAAAACTAGATGCACATTTCGGCTAAAAAGCAGCTGTCCTCAATGGTTATTCACCAAGAGTATATTCTATTTTAGAATCTACTATCAGAGATTCACCACTGATGATGACTGTCTTATATCCAAAATGCTCATTTTCCATTTTAGAGCTTCCAATCACAAAAAACTCAATACAGTATAACCTCGTTATTTCGATCCCGGATAATTTGAAATAGCGTGTAATTTGAAGCTAAGAGCAGTCCCCGACCAACAACAGGATTTTGCGTACTTTTTAGTACAGATTATTCAAAATACGTCTACAATGAAATTCGAAGTCATGATCTAGTCCGGTGACTCGCGAACATTTCATTTAATTTGAAACCTTGACCCATATTGTGTGTTTAAATGGAAAGTTGGTGCGTGGACATGACAAAGGCATCGCGTTTTTGTTCTCCATTTCTTGCAAACAAAACATACATTGCCCCCCAAACAGGTAACTTCTTTTTACTTATTTAATATTCAATGTGAAATAAAATCGTAGATGATACAAATAGAGGAATCATCTTATTCTTGCATCACTAGACCTTTATTCCAGGTTCTCGGATTACTTCACGTATACTGCTTTATCGTAGGTTTCTACCTCTTCCCCGTAAGTTTATTGGAAAATAAAACTTCAGGGTGCCGGTGGTGTAGTGGTTAGGACGCTGGCTGCTACTCGCCTGCGCAAGTAGGATTTTTCCAAGGTCGCCCAGCCCCCTGTTTGTGTGGTTTGAGGAGATTGCGCAAATTCAGCTGTTCCGTCCTTCGGAAAGGACGTTAAGCCGTTGGCCCCTCTGGTGTTCTTTGTAAGAGCAGGCAAATGCCAGCACCGGGTTTCTCTCCTCCCTTCTCCGGTTATTCATTGCACTGCCTCTGAGATACCCATTTGTGAAGTAAGAGAGGCGAATTGGCTGGGCACGCAAACAAACAAACAAATAAAACTTCAAATAAGGATAAACAAAGATACTAGAAGCGTGCAGGGACAGGAGAGGTTTTGTATTTGCTCACTTGTGTGATCCAAGCTCTTCCCATGCGCCCTGATCACGCTTTCGGTCAAGAGGTCGAATCGTAAATATCTTTGAATGGGTTTGTTTGTCCAAGGATGTCAGATAAGTGTTTCTCTCTCTCTCTCATTATATTGTTCTCAAGAAATGCTAAACCAAGCACTATCCCAGATTCGAAGACCATTTCTCCTCCGTTTCCATATAGCTCTCAAGTGTTGCCGCAAAAGAAAAAAATATCTCGAGTGAGAGACATCACAAAGCAAATAAACAGTGCCTGCATCCTCTTCCACCACAGTGGCATTCGTGCAAAGGTTTGGTTAGTCTCAGCATTGAATCGGGGTTTTTAGAACCCACAATTCATATAACTACGTGAAAATTCAATCACAAAATTTAACGTATAGTATAGGTAAAAAGAAAAACAGTAAACATTGCAGAATTAAGCGCAGTAGGAAAACCAAAGGTTACCGTTTTGAAATATATCATCAAGGTTTTTCAGATTTAAGAAATTTATTGCTTCAAAAAAATAATGATATTTAGCAATCTCCGCGGCGTACCCAGTACGAAGTGTTTGTTTTGCGTGCCCAGTACACAGGACGAAGCTGAGGGGTTTATTACAATAGAGATTGTCCATAAAATACGTCATGCTTATGTTTGCCTTTTTAGTTTTCCTTTCTCTAAAACTCGGCGTGCTACGTCCTACCCCTCCCTCCTGCCTGCATGATGCAATTCATGGATTTAAATCCTCTCGCCTGCAGTCCCAAAGGGAGAACGTGATTAGTACGTATTGCAGAAAAGAATTCGTAAGCGCATAATTGTAAAATCATCTGTCCTAACAAATACGACCACGTTATTTTGAGAGCACGCACATTTTATTACAGCTGTGTAATATGGATGGAAATAAAATTATAGTGCAATGTATGAAATTGCCTCGAGCTAATAAAGAATTAATTAATTATTTTTGACCATACCAACGGCATGGAAAGTTTGAACGAAATTGGAGAGAATTAATACGTGATGGTTCCTATTTATTATATATACAATATTTTACCCATATATACAATTTCTCAATCTTTTTAGTATGTATTTTCGTAATCTTTTGGCGGAGTACGCACGGTCGAAAGTCTTTTCTTTCTAAACGTGGTGTAAAAGAGTAACTTGAAATATACACTGGCAAAATTGGTTTGTTCACTCGATGCTATTTTTCACACGCGGTGGTGTTCATGAATCATAAATTAAGTGGTCACTTCAGCTCTGTTCATGAATTCGCCGTGTATACGAACTTGTAAGATCAATACATTTTGTAGCAAAACAGATAATTTTACTGTCCAAGTAGCGGATCGTAAGAAATTTCGATTTTTAAAAAGTTCGTTTATTTCGAACCCGGATAATTCAAAGTCGTATTTTTGTGGTCCTTTGAACTTCGAAATAACGAGGTTTTACTGTAATTCATTTTTAAGCAAAACTATCTTGACTTTCTTTGCGAAGGTAGCAATGAAATCAGAAGTGTCGCTGGGAGATATGGCGCCTATGGTAAAATTATGTAAAATATTATTTTTCCTGCATTCCAATA
The DNA here is from genome assembly GCA_028673005.1 of Tanypteryx hageni. Classification (NCBI taxonomy): domain Eukaryota; kingdom Metazoa; phylum Arthropoda; class Insecta; order Odonata; family Petaluridae; genus Tanypteryx; species Tanypteryx hageni. Next base: position 181,074,828 of record CM054114.1, read on the forward strand.
AATAATAACTTTAACATTTGAGAATTAGATTAATACTACTAATGCATGGAAAATAAACTTTTGGCTTTTTTGCTGGAATGTCTTTTTCAGATGCTATCTTCACCATACCCTAGTTACGGAACTGAGAAGAGATACAAGTAAATTTACGGAACTTTGTTGAATGACTCATGGATCGGAGACAGGCAAACAGATTAACACCCTAGTCTCTCTAAGCAATAGGCAATATGAAAAATTCAGAGGAAAACAGGATTTTCAGAAAGGGTAGCAGAGAAGATACATCAGCAAAAAGATATTACAGCATACTTGGTGTTAAAAAGAGATACAAGGAAATAAAAGAAACTGACAAAAATCTTATATTTAAACAAACACCAATCTAGATTATAAAAACAAAATGCTAAAAGTCTTCAAAAATCGATCAAGATTTTAGACATTCAATTAAATAAATCACAATCCTTTTTAATTACTTAACTGATACATTTTAAAATAAAATGCTATTGTGTTTTCCTTTAAGTAGCCATTAAAACTGTGTAATAGATACAAAAGAAATTATAGCACAGGGGAATAGCAGCAATTTCACTTAAATACATACCTTAGGTAGAATTGGAGTAGGTCTCTTACTCTTAACTGTTGGCTCAAATCTATACAATTCCTGAAGGTCCTCAATATTGAAATGCCTCTCAATTTGATGCTCATCTAAGACTCTTGATGCCAAAGAAAGTTTTGTAACTTGCCTATTATAAATTTTTTCTTCCATAGTTCCCTAGGAAAGAGAGAACATTTTCACCATAAACGATATAAATCTTCTCATAACAAACTTCCATCTCAATGTGGCATGATTTGAAGTCCAAGGTAACTTTTTGAATTTAGCTGATAAATTTTTAACATGACTGCCATTCTCTCTAGAATCTAAGAGGCGAACAAATTTCAGAATAGAAATTACAAAAACACTCAAAACATGAGAAATGGAATTATATTTGTATTCACCTGAGCCAGGAAACGATAGACATAACATGGTTTCTTTTGACCAAATCGATAAATTCTAAAAATACTCTGAAGATCACTAGATGGGTTCCAGCTTGCATCAAACAAAACAACTCTGTTAGCCCCAACAAGGTTTATACCCATTCCTCCAGCACGAGTTGAAATGAGGAACAAACGACCTCTGGAATAAAAGGGCACTTTAGGTATGTGCAAACATTTTGTAATATGGTTATTATTTGAAAAAATAAGATATCCTGTGCAGTAACATTAGATTTAATCTAATAATGTGTTATTAAAATTAAAAAATATTTTATATGATTCAACATTTTAATACTTTGGTATGATAATTGACTAACCTTAAGTTATCCTCTCTGTTGAAGCTTTTACACCAGATACTGCGATTTTCTCCTGAAACTGTTCCATCAATTCTAAAATAGTCGAGACCTTTAGTCCATGAACCAATAAAATTAAATTGTTGATCTTCTATTTCTGTTTCTTCTGTACTATTTTGAGAGCCCAAATTCTGTGTTTTTTCATCAATTCGTTCCAAAAAATACTCTATCAGGTCAAGTGAATACAATGATTGGCTAAAAAGCAATCTGTAACATTAACAACAATATACAGATATAAGTAAAAACAATTTGCAATAACAATTAGGTAGCAGATCATGTCAAAATAAAATTCCAATAATTTATTTAAAAATAACTTTATATTAAAGCACTGCAAAAAAATAATAAATTATTTCCAGTTCAAGTTACTTAGATTTTGGGATTCTACAAATTTTCTAACAGTAGATGTTTCAATTTTGGAGTTCACTGTTGATCAAAAGTTAACAAAAAGTTTTATGGCAATTCTTCACTTCATTCCCATAATTTTTTCAAGTACGCAATAAAAATTTACAAATATACAGTAAAATCCTTTTATCTGGCAAGTTTGGGGCAACAGAGATGCTGAATTAGATGATTTGCCGGTTCCAGGCTGAGTTCTGTTTAGGAAAGACCCTTTCAGCATTATGTCTACTTAACACAATCTTTAATGCCTTTAAAACTTATTTCATTGTGTATTTTAGTTTCATTGCTAATAGAAGGGCTATTATTCAATGGTGCAATAAAATAATTGAATTATTTCACAGAGCAATGAATAGACAAACAATGCATCTGTAAGTATGGTGAACAATTGGTTCACCACACTCCATACTGAAGATAGAAAACACTAGTTTTCTTACTTGAATAATTTACTTTAACAATGCACTTTTTTCAAAAAATATCATAACAAAAAAATTGGGTGTACAAAATATGCACGGAAAATTTTCACAGGACTATGGCACCTATTAGTATAATAGTTAATTTCTGCAACAATCTAGGTAAATGTCGAGGGTTTTTTCTTGTTTTTTTTTGTGATCGATTGTTTGTTTGTATGTTTTTCTGGCTAATCAGCCTCTTGGACTATTACAGTCATAACTTCTTCCACACAGAAGGGGGGTGAGAAACTTGGGACCAACATTAGCCTACTCTTTACGAAGAACAAAATGAGGGCCAACTTTAGGTGACCAAATTTTTCATTGTCTTTTATAGTGTAAGAATAGAATGTGTGAAATATGTGTAACTTTTATTTCCATGTCGAAAAATAAGTGTATTGAATTTCACTGTTAATAAACTTGGTGCTAATTCCACACAATTATATAACTGGTTTCCTTTCAGTTATATGTTATACCATCTCTGTTTAAGGAAGAGGGTGAGAGATTAGTGATTAGAGCAGTGAAAACCCTTGTTTTGTAGTTAGGACTGTTAAGGAGGCAAGTGTGGCCAAAGGAGGGAGGGAAAGCTGAAAATAACAAAGAAGTGTTAATTTCTCTCCTCTGGCCATATGACCCTCCTATGCCTTATTGCTGCATCCCTCCTAAACAGGGTTTTTCTTTTGTCTCTATAAACTGACTGATGCCCCCTGCCGGTGGGTTGTGGTGGCAGAGTGCCAGCAGTCCCAAGTTCAAATCCGGCATAGGTCAGATTTTTCAACCTAGGATTGTCCCATCCCCTGCTTGTGTGATTTGAGGAGGCCGCAAAAGTCAGCACTCCATCCTTTCAAAAGCTAATAACAACCAGTTCAGATTTTGAAATGGTTGTTCTGATAAAGAGGCCAGAGAGAGAGAGAATTGGTTGAAGCAGGTATACACCAACTTTCAGGCGTGGACAGATTGTGGTACAGAAGTACTTTTCATCAGACTCGCCATAGTATAATCATATACTAATGGCTGAAATTTGTGGAGCAAGTTCTATACAAACACATGTATAAAGAAAAATTATTTTTCCTGGTATTGTTTGCCATTCTATACTTGCCCTTCAAATGAAATTTCATTGAAATCAGTTCAGCCAATACCTTCCAAATTCATAATTAAAAAAAAGACATTAATTATTGCAATAATTTTGTTGAGAAAAATTTTCATAATAATTATTTATATTATTTCGCGACCCATCTAGACGACCTTTGCAACCCAGCGGTTGAGAAACATGGCCTTAAATGATAAGGCAGAGATATTTGGAATGACAATTAATAAGAGGAAATTGAAAGTGATGAGATTTTCCAATAGCGGGAATAACCAGATCAATTTTACAGTGGATGGGAAAAGGCTGGAACAGGTGGAATTTTTAGTTATTTAGGTAGTATTCCATCACAGGATGGAAGAAGTATGAAAGAGATCAGGTCAAGAATAGAAAGAACAAAGGAGGCATTTACGAGACGGCGACAGTTTGAATAAAAATATTAAAAAGACGTTAGTAAAAACCCTGATATGGGGCATGGACATGGACACTGAGAAAAGAATATGTGAGCAGATTGTTGGCGTTTGCGATTTGGGTATGGCATAGACTAAGGAAATTAGTTAAAGAGAATAAAGTTTTGAATACAGCAGGGGAAGAGAGAACCTTAATTAGAGTAATAAGGGTCAGACATAAAAAATGGATGGGTCAAATTCTGAAAGGAAACAGGTGATTGAAAGAAGTCATAGAAGGAAGAATGTTAGGAAAGAAGCAAGGAGGGGAAAGGTATATTAGATGCATTAAAATAATGAAATGTGTATGAGAACTTAAAGAGGATTGGATTGGGTGTGCCTAAAACCTACCAGAAGGTAGAATTATTATGTTGTTATTATAATGATGCTGTGGGTTTTGAAATCTTATTAGTCTTCTTAATTCAACCACAAAACATTGCTACTTGCTTTATCCAAGAATATTGTCTAATAATGAATTGAGATTTTCTTATCTACTTTACTTTATTGTATGTATAAAATGCTTTTGCTATGTAATTCCCCATTTTTATTAATCTTACTTAAATTTAGAGACATATGTATTTTCCTATATTCAATTGACGTGTGTAAATATACATGTTAAAAATGAACATTTTTTACAAAAATCTTTTTAAAAATTCATCTCCTTTTAATTGAATCAGTTAGTTATAGAATCAGAAAACCACTGCCCTAAGTGATTCTAATAAGTGTTATACACTGGGTATGTATATACCATAATGTCCTGAATATAACGCGATGTTTTTTCCAAAAAATTAAAATTTAAAAGTATCCCCCATATTATATTCGAGTACTAGTGATTTTAAAAGATTGTAAAATCGTGTTTAGAAAAATCACCGTACATTCTGCACATCTGTTTACAAGATACTTGTTACATTGTAAACACATTAGGGATATGTTACATTGTACTTGAAAAGCATCTGAGGTGAGAATAGATCGAGTTCAATCGGCAGCTGAACCCCTCGATGGTCATTGCATTGAAGCTATAAGTTCATCGACATATTCTTTGTAACTACCTTAGTGAGTTTTTACTGATCCGTTATTTTAACAATGGGTGACAAAAAGGGTGTTGATCATGTTGAGAAAAAAGGTTCTTCCAAATCCCAGGTTAACAGAGGAATCTGACCAAGCTTTCACATGAATTTTATAATAGTCGGAGCTAAATCAATGATTTCAAAATCCACTGGAGATGAGAAATCAAGGATAACTGTTATGCTTGCAGTCACGGCCGATGGGCAAAAACTGACTCCCTACGTAATTTTAAATCGTAAAAGGATGCCAAAGGTAAAGTTACCATCAGGTATAATCTTTCGCGCACAGAAGTGATGGATGAACGAGAATGTGTTCGATTGGCTGAAGGTTGTTTGGGGTCACATTACATTCGAGGTTTAGTTTTTTCTTGAAAAACATTCCAAAAATCTTAGGGTCGCATTATATTTGAGGACGCTATATATTCAGGACAATACGGTACACTCATGTACACACAAGAATGAAGTTTATGTACAAGTTATTAAAAACAGTAGTTTTTGAGAAACAAATTTTTAAAGTCAATATATACATACACTTTGTCTCCTATAAGTTCACATTTCTGGAGTATGTCCAACAATAAAACCAATTTTCCACTGTGAGGAATTTTATCATGATCCTCTGGTTCTACAAATGTTTCCCACCAAACCTTATCATCGAGCGGTTTAGTTACATCTTCATCTGCTTCATTATCTGAAAAATGGAGACTTATAAATGACAATGAAGAGATAAAAATTTGAAAGGAGTTGCAAACAAATATTCAACAGCCATCACCTTAAAATGAAACTTAAGGCCCTGAAGTATACTATAGTTGTAGGTGCATGCAATGAAATTTTTATTATATTATCTCACAAATACAGGGTGGTGCACGAATAGTTGACACATTTGTTTCGTTCTTTGCATGTCATTCGAATTTCGCGCTATTCCAGAATAGCTCCTGCAAACCTCGTTAGAGGTCACCATATAGCTGCACGCAGAGTTATTTCCACATTTCAGTCAGTTAAGTGCAATGGCAGATCACGACCATCTGACGATTGAACAGAGAGCCATAGTTGTTATCTTTTTTGCTGAAACAAAGAGTGTTATTGCTACCCAGAGAAGATTTCGGTGTGTTTTTAACACTCGTTGGGCACCTGCACGAAACACTTTTCTTCGTTTGTGCCATAAATTTGAGGAGGAAGGCAGTGTGAAGGAAGAAAAACGACCTCGTGCAGCGAGTATGCGTTCGCCAGAAAACGTGGAAGCACTTCGGGTAGCCATACAGAGGAGTCCAGGAAAATCAACACGAAAGGCATAACGTGAGTTGGGAATATCTCGATGTTCCATTCCATTCCACAGTGATCTCAGATTGTTCCTGTACAAAATTTGTCTTGCATAAACTTTCCCAACATGACAAGGAAAGAAGGCTTCAATTTGCATCATGAGCACAAGGGGGAAATGCAACACTCCACAATACGTGATTTTCTGATGAGGCGTATTGTCATTTGGACGGGACTGTGAATAAACAGAACATGCACTTTTGGGCAAGAGAACTTTCACGAAAGAAGAAGCTATGGAACAAAAGTGACCGTTTGGATAGCCATTTCCAGCCATGGATTAATCGGACCAATTTTCTTCAATGAGACAGTGAATTCTCAGCGATATTTGCATATGCTCCAGAACGACTTTGTGCCGCAACTTATGGCAACTCAACTGCCTATCAAGTCTCAGTGGTTTATGCAAGATGGCACCATGCCACACACAGCTAACGTCGTGTTGAATTTCCTGCACAGAATTTTTGCCCCTTGTGTCATGTTGCACCGTTACCCAGAACATCATGATTGCGGACATTTTTGGCCACCGTTTAGCCCAGACTTGAACCCCTGTGATTTCGTTTTATGGGGATTCCTGAAGGATAAGTAGTTCTCAATGAAACCTGGCAATGTTATGGAAATGAGAGCAATGGTTATCCAATTGTGCAGTGAGATTGATGAAGACATGTGTCGCCGGGTCATCTCAAATATGCATGTTCGACTTGAAGAAGTTATTAGACAAAAACGGTCATATAGAACAAGTAATATCATGAATAAATTTTGCAAGATATTAGAAATCATGATATATAAACTTTATAAGAATATGAAATGTAAATAAATTTTTTTGAAAGATTTAAATGTGTGAACTATTCGTGCGCCACCCTGTACATCTACATTTTAATTTTGTTGAATAATAACAACTCAATACATAAAATTCAATGGCATATACATTGCTTGGATAGAAAGTGAGGGAAAATTGCAGAGTAAATTATATAAGGTGTTTTTTCTTCATCAATTGCTATCTTTCCAGTGGAGTAAAGAATCACTGATGCAATGTACTGCTGGTTGTCTACATTGGTAGCAGCCTATTTTTTACATTCCCATATACGTAGTATACTGAGCAAGTATTGCAATCATGAAAAAATTAGACTATGAGATTTTGATGGAAATACATGTTTTAGGTGCCTCTGAGTCCATAAGAGTGGTTTTCGCCAAGCTGTCTGTCTGTCTTTTCACGGTTCTAGGGCACAAACGCCTACATAAAATCAAATGATATCTTGTATTTGTGCAATATATCTTTTGCAGGCCCTTTTTTCATTTTAATGATATTGCACAAAAATAAAGGGTACATTATTCTTGGTGAATTTTAGAAAAATTGTATTTATTCAAAAATGGCTCCAGAGAATTTGATTAAAATCAATTCAATTGTAGAGCCCGATGTCACAAATAATACGTCATAAGCCATATATCTCTTAAAATCACTATATGGCATCCAGTCACATTACAATGTATGCTAAGCTACCTTACCTAAGCCCTATGACATCATGCCTCTGCCGCGATCCACTAAAAATCTTATTACAGCCTAAACAGTTAAACTAAATCAAATGATATTTCATATTTGTGGATAATATCATTCATAACAGACACTCGAAAGAGATGAACGATATTGCGCAACAATTAAGGGCACTTCATTCTTGGATATTTTGAACCAAAATTCGATTTACTAAAAAATGGCTATAGGATTTTGATAAAATCCATCCAATCGTACAGCCCTATGTCACAAATAATAGGTACTAAGCCATGTATCCCAAAATATTACTAAATATTGACCAGTAGAATTAAATATATGCTAAAATACAGTTAACTTTAATTTATAAGCGTACACAGTCGACCTAACATATATGAGAAAGTTTGTATATTGTGCCATTTATTTCAATTAATCCCCAGAAGCTGAGCCTAGATCCACCTCATTTATACCATGTCTAACTCTCAAACAGGCCAATCTATTCTAAAACAAGATGATCCAAACAGAACTTGATGCCTACTTTCCATTTAACCATTTATTTAATGCTTATATTGGCTTTAATAGCTTTAAAATCACCACAGATATGCTACTCTTTGTGCTCCCAAATTTCAAAATTTAGTTTTATAAAATATTACAAATACATTTAAATGGAAAACTAAATTGATCGTGTATTTGTGTGGCAAAAATAACGCGTGTATGTATTAGACTATACCAACAATAGTTTCATGAAAATTGGTCTATTGGTTCAAAAGTTAAAAGGGGCACAGACAGACAAAAAGACAGACACAATTGTTATGTACTACTGCGTCCTAGATACAATTAATATTCCTCATATATTAAGGCTGGAGTCGGGGTCGGAGCCGGATACACAAAAAATTAAGGAGTCTGACAAGGGGACTACGCCACATTCGGATAACCGATCTTGTTCTCCTTTTGCAAGCGTTTAGGAACCGATGCATAATAGAAAGTGTGCAAGTAATACGACCCGCTTCTCAAGCATTTTGGAGAAAAAACGTAATTTCAATGTGAGAAGCAGCTAAAACACTATTCCTGCTTCCAATTAACGATGTAGCGATTAGCCTAATTGGTTAAATTTGGGATTTCTATGATGAGGGTCCGGGTTTCGAATCTCACTCGAAACTTTTTTTTCTCTCAAGTTTTTGCAATTATTATTTTCATGTTAATTAACTGCAAAGTACATTATTTTTTCAAGGTTTTCATCTGTTAACCCTTAGTTAGTTACGTAAACAAAGTTCCTTAACTAGTCGCGTGGGGTCTTTTAAAACCCCTAAATTATTTTTTCAATTTAATAATAAAATGTTACGTTATTTTCATTTTACTGTAAAGTACATCATTTTAATTTAAAATGAAATAGTTTATGTAGAATTTTGTCAAGACAAAACAAGTTTTGTAAATAAACAAAATTTTACTTTTTTTAGTTACCAGTGCTATCCTAACATTCGTAACATTTCAAAATCATATGCTCTTTACATATAAAATCACCACAATTTGCACATTTACTTTGCACTTTTATGTTCTTGTTTCTAGGGCAAAATCTACAAAGAGTGAACACATGCGTTTGTTTGTGGCGGTAACGAATACTGGGGGTGGATGACCATACGCTCCGTGCGGCCGAAGGGATGGCACGCGCGGTTGCTTAGGGGTCGGTTTATTGCTGCGATGGGAAGATTTTGGGGCCACATGTGAAGGGAGAAAGTGGAGCAAAGACATCCCTAGAGAAAGAAAGTGAAAAATATGTACCACAGTTTTTGGAGTTCTTATTTTGTTGTCAGAAATAATAGTTGTATTAAATTATGCATGCAGCAGAACAAAACTCGGAGAGGAAATAAACACATTATTTTTAAAAGTTTTCGTCTGTTAATGAGAGAATTACGTTTTTAAGGAATACTTTTCTTTTTAATTGCCAAATAAATATTTTTATTTGCAATACATTGTTATTTAATTTTTACGCATTCACGCTGTATACATGCTTAAGGAAATTGTCGATTCTTCCTAATATTGGAAGATTTTTTGCACGGAGATGTCTAGAATTTACACCTCATCCCACACCCCCCCCACTCGACCCTACTCGATACACAATAGCCTGGATGCCCAAGTCTTTCGTCGACGAAACTATTGCCCTGCCTGCGAAGTCAGGTGACTAATTCTCAGCAGTCTTTCAACAGCTTTTGCAGTGGTTTGACGGTCTTTCCTACTTTTGTACAAAATATTTGTGAAGAAGCATTCTTTCTGTTCCCTAAAATGGATCCACAACCTGGAACATCGAGTGGTGTTCCCTTTCAAGAGGACAGTGACAACTGTGAAAGATCAATTCACGACGTAAAATCGAAAGCAGAATTGAAAAATGCATTAGTGTACTGCGAAGAAATGCTCCTTCAGGATGATCTTATTATAAGAGTGTCCAATTCTACAATTTCCACTGTTTCTTCTGCGATGGGAGAAGAAATATATGAACGAATAGTAGACATGTTGGGAGAAAATAAAGTTATTGTGGACGAAGAACTCATTTTGCCTGACGAAAGTGACAGTGAAGTGCAATATGAAGAGGTTGACGCAGAGGGAAACGAAGAAGACGATTGGTACGTGCCGAAGGAGAAAGTTTATGATTTCATTCCAATCAGTTATAAAAAAAAAGTCGTTGCCCTGGCCAAGAATCATCCTTATTGGAGTTTACAAAATCTGCGACGAAAAGGTGCTCATCATTTGAAAAGAAAAGATGATTTGAAAAGGTGGGAAGATGATGTACGTAAAGGTGGAACAAATCAAGATAAGTACGCCATAATAGATTCGTGGACGTATGACCGCTTTGTGAAATCAAGGGCACAATTTGAGCAAGTGACGACGAGGATTTTACAGCAATGGGCCATGGCAGCTGCATATCAGTTTCAATCTGATCACTTTGTCTTCACTGCTAGTTCAACATGGGTGGCATCTTTCAAAAAGAGACACAGAATCCGTCAGAGGAAAATCACAAGGTATGTACATATAGATACATTACGAATTTTGTGGAAAAATCACATTGTGTGCGGTTTCAGTCATTCAATAACCCTCCTGAGGAGCAGATGTCTCGAGCGTGAGTCATCCTACCAAATAATAAACTAATCCCCGCCCCTGTTGGGTACTGAATGATGATCCCTGCAGTCAATGTGTTAAAATTCAATTATAGTTGGATTTTCAAATCTAACAATAAAATTGACACTAATCTAACAAAATGCCTATCATACAGGTACATCAACGAAAAGGAGGCCTCAACGATGGATGAAATATTGGAAGCTGCCGAGAATTTTCGAATCCAGACGAAGGTTCTAATTCCGAAATTTGATATGGATTTTATTATCAACACGGACCAGACAGGGTGCCAGTACCAATCAACAATCGACAGGACTCTCGCCCAGCAAGGAGTAAAGACTGTTCTCGTGAAAAAGCAAAGTTTGAATAAAATTACACATTCATATACAGCACAGTATGCGGTTACTTTATCAGGAAAATTACTACCATGTGTATTTTTATGCCTACAAGAACCAACAGGCACATTCGGGCCTCAGGTGCAAAAAAAAAGTAAATGCATTAACAAATGATTTAAAAAATGTTATCGTAACATGTTCTAAATCTGGAAAGCTTACCACACAGCTATACATTTCATTTTTAAAAAGCATTTTGGTACCATATGTTACTAATCAAAATTTTCTTTTGATAATTGATTCATGGGGAGGACAGACGAATCCAGCACTATATGACGAAATATTTTCAAAAGATGACAATGTTAGTACGTGTACATTAAAAGTTATTCCACCAAAATGTACGCCATTATGTCAGCCGTGCGATGTCTACTTTTATAGACAAGTGAAAAATTTCATAAAACGTATACAGAATTGTTCGTATTTATTGCAAGAAAAGCAAGAAATTTCATCGCGTGAAGATGCGATAAAAATTCATTCGCTAATCCACCACCAATTAAGTGCTCCAATATTCAGAAACATGTTGCGATATGCATGGTTTGCATCCAAGTTGGCTGACCAAAAAGAAGTTTTTGAAAATGTGAATGATGTATGTTTTCCCACTAGTCTTCTAAAGAATAACTGTAGTTGTCATAATATCGCTTTTGTACAATGTTCGTGGTGTAGGTTAAACTATTGTTTTCTATGTTTTTATAGTATGTATCACCCAAATCATTGTCCATCTTTGAACGCTAACAAATAATATGTTTGAACAAAAAAATAAATTTTCTAATTATGAAAGTAACATATATCGCATTAAAAGGTTTATTTTTCGATACCCAATTAAGAACTCCGAAAAACTGTGGTACATATTTTTCACTTTCTTTCTCTAGGGATGTCTTTGCTCCACTTTCTCCCTTCACATGTGGCCCCAAAATCTTCCCATCGCAGCAATAAACCGACCCCTAAGCAACCGCGCGTGCCATCCCTTCGGCCGCACGGAGCGTATGGTCATCCACCCCCAGTATTCGTTACCGCCACAAACAAACGCATGTGTTCACTCTTTGTAGATTTTGCCCTAGAAACAAGAACATAAAAGTGCAAAGTAAATGTGCAAATTGTGGTGATTTTATATGTAAAGAGCATATGATTTTGAAATGTTACGAATGTTAGGATAGCACTGGTAACTAAAAAAAGTAAAATTTTGTTTATTTACAAAACTTGTTTTGTCTTGACAAAATTCTACATAAACTATTTCATTTTAAATTAAAATGATGTACTTTACAGTAAAATGAAAATAACGTAACATTTTATTATTAAATTGAAAAAATAATTTAGGGGTTTTAAAAGACCCCACGCGACTAGTTAAGGAACTTTGTTTACGTAACTAACTAAGGGTTAACAGATGAAAACCTTGAAAAAATAATGTACTTTGCAGTTAATTAACATGAAAATAATAATTGCAAAAACTTGAGAGAAAAAAAAGTTTCGAGTGAGATTCGAAACCCGGACCCTCATCATAGGAATCATAGAAATCCCGAATTTAACCAATTAGGCTAATCGCTACATCGTTAATTGGAAGCAGGAATAGTGTTTTAGCTGCTTCTCACATTGAAATTACGTTTTTTCTCCAAAATGCTTGAGAAGCGGGTCGTATTACTTGCACACTTTCTATTATGCATCGGTTCCTAAACGCTTGCAAAAGGAGAACAAGATCGGTTATCCGAATGTGGCGTAGTCCCCTTGTGAGTCGAAGATTTTGGGTACCGACTCTACAGTCCTGGTTGAAACTGTGGATATCTACCTATGGAAACCAAAACACTGCAAACACTGAGTTTTTCAATTATCTTAGGTAAAATCTGTGTAATGTCAACTTCCTTATTTCCAAAGAACTTTTTAGAAAACAATTGAGTTTTCCAAAAACAAAAATGATATATATACACACACACATGAATTTTGAAGCAGAAATAAGGCAGAATTTAAGGAACAGTATATCATAAAATAAAACAATGTGCTTCATAGCTTACATGTTTTTAGTATGTTTTATTAAAAGAAAAAGCATGCTTAGATGATCACTATCTGTCCATCTGTGGACAATCAATTCTTTTTAAATTAGATAGCTCTTATATATCTATTAAGTTTTCATTGATTGACTCTTATGGTAGTTCATAGATTTTCCAGTAGATGCATTCAAGTTTGGAAAATTCAAAACTTTGAAATGGTATTGTAGTCAAACTAACAGAAATATTAGGAAAATCCTTTTTGAATTAGATTCCTCTTATCAAGCTATGAATTTTTCACCAATAGGGGTTTCCATGTAATTTATAGATTTTCTGCTAGGTGGCTTCAATTTTGAAAAATTCAAAATTCTGATGTGGTATTGTATCCAAACTACTCAAGTTAGAGTGAAGTTTTTACAGATGGTAAAATTCTAATTATAATTTCAATGGTGTGGGTTCTTCCCTCCTCATAGGAGAAGGCAAACCAGAAACCTCAAAAATTCTAAGAAAAGGTGCTTCCACCTCCTGCTTTAGCAAGGGTATCTTACTTGTTTGTTTATTACTTTGTCATTGTTATTATATGTTTAAATAACATTTTTTACAGTTCATTTGTGCATTTTCATATCTATTACACTGCAACTCTTAATATTATGAAGAGACGGACTAGGGATACCTATAAGGTAATACAGCCAATTCCCTGATCTGGCTCCAGTCAGTTCCTAAGGTTACAAGATTAGATATGTTTGACTGTATAACATTTTCAAATTGGTTCTAGTACATAAATAGAGGTTCACAAAAATACAAAAGCACAAATTTAATGCAGATGAATTTTTAGAAATGATATCTTTTCAAGAAATTATCAAATATAAATAGTTTCACTATTACATAATTATAAAATATAATAATATGATACAATTAAAAACTAAATAAAAATCCTAAAAATAAAGATGATTGACTGCCCACATGTTTTAATAAAAAACTAGTATATTGTCTGTTAAAAATGATGAGTTCAAATTAATAAAAAACGGAATTGAAATTTTTAACTAATAATAAATTATTTTAACTATCACCATTTATATTGATTTTCTTTCTTGCAGCAGTCGGTTGTCAAATAAAATTTTGAGGTAGAGGAGGGGAAGGCATTTAATCTTGGGACAACAATATGAGCTTGAGTTTTGACAATTACATTGTTGTCAAGGCAGTTACTGTTAAAAAGCGAATTTTTCTCCAAAATATTTGATCTAAACATTTAATTTGAGAGATTTTGAGCGGCATGCAGAAAAAAATGAATAGAATAAGAAACTTTATTAATTTTTCTTTAAAAAAGTTCAAATCAGATGATCATAGGTCAATTTTTCTCATTTTAATTTCGAAAAGAACAAAAACATGCACGTCAAACAGTCTGTTGTCACGTGTTACCTTATGAGAAATAGAAATAATCTTCTGGTGTCGAAGCAAGGTTGTTTTTCCAATGAATGAAAAGTACTAGGGACATTTACAAACCCAAATGATACAAAATTCTATGGAGATACTTTTGTTGACAATAAGAGAATGATATTGTTATTGACATAAAAACTGTTGAATGAAAAATTCAATTATTTTCACTAAATTTAAGATTAATTTGCTAAGTGGCAACAACAGAGCATAGCGTAAAATTAAATTGGAAATTTAAATTATTTTACCTTTGGAAGTTTTTTCTTTATTTTCATCACTAAGACACACTATGTCAGAAGAATCCGAATCTGAAGAGTTGGTAGTCTTACAGGAACGTTTAATTTTCTTTCTTTTTTTGTTTCTAGTTCCACTCGATTCTGATGATTCTGTTGTATCACTTTCATCTTCATCATCATCAATAAAGTCTTTCAGAGACCCTTCAGAATCAGACATCATTAGTTTCTATCGTAAAAAAGAAAAAATGGACAATGTTAATGCTTGTGCTTAAATTCTAAATCAGGAGTCACCAGGGCTTTTCCTTAGGATTGACACTCTTTATCAATATTCATAATCTTTGACCATCTAGGCATCCCATTGTTAAATTAATTTTGTCTGTAATGCTTACAGAAAGTGAATTTTATACAATAAAGCGACTGGAATAATATACATCATATTACCCCCATTAAATTTTACAATTACTTTTACTCCAAGTCCATTACCTAAAATCAAATAATTATCTACAATCAATAATCAATATTTCAGATTGATCTAGATCACGATTAAACCAGCATTCTAAAACTTTTGGTCTTAATTTTTCCATGCAAAATTTTCTCATAAACAGTATGCAATACTAATGAGTTCATCAAGATTAAGTATGATGCAGGCAGATACACATTATAACTCATAACCTAAATATTATAAACGAATTCTTTGCCAAATCAAAACTTCATCGATTTATTTAAGAGCATCTACTGTGTTCTTCAAACATAACTGGTTCATTAAGGAATATAGAATTCCAAGCTACCATATTTAGTTTGCAACAGCATATATTTAAAAAAATTTTATTTAACTAGTTCATAAATAGCACATTACAGGATTTTACAATGAGCGCAACAATGATAACAAAGACGAACACTTATGACCAGGATTTAAACTTGCGACACTAGCATTAGGAGCTAGACACGATAATCACCACTCTAAAAAGGCCATGCAAGTAATTAAATTAATGGAATAAATGCTAATAGGACCAATTTCATATACGAGTTGTTGGTGCTTGCATACTGCAAGCGCTTATATAAACACCATACACCAACATCTAAACTCGTAAATAAACCAACATGATAGCATTTGAACTACCCATTTAAATAAGATAAAAGTTTTCGTTTTCTGGGAAATTAAGGCATCTATCCGGGATTTCTAAATTATCTGGCAAGTTTTCGAATTTCAAGTTTCATGGCTCAGATCACCCTTTTTAAGCAATAACTATAATCATCATTAAGACAACAGCCTATATATATATCACACTACAATTTATGTAAAAATTAGGATATTTTGTGTGTTATGATTATGATGTCATCAGCCGTGCCTTTTAGTACGTATCCGGATAAAAAAATTATTTAAAATTATCACGTCGTCATATGCATAAGTCATTTGCTGAAATCAAATGGACTGTAATGCAGTCTAAGCATTAAATCAATGCTCTTCTAGTATGGAAAATCAATTTCCAATGAAATGCATTGGAGTCATTGCTATGGTAGTTTATATTTTTCATTGTTGAAGACCGAAAAAAATTTCTTAATTTCAAGATTAAAATCACATTTTTATGCAAATTCAGAATGGATTTGAATTTTGTCTTCAAGAAAAATAAACTTCATTCTTTCATCCACCGTACAGTGTATGTCTCGACTTTGTATCTTAATTTTAAATAATTTTAAAAAGTAATTTTATGTATCCCTGCACAGTTTTCAATGTTTTCTTACGGGTGTTTAAAATTGGACTTTGGGGTCAAAAACTCCTTAAATATAACTTTTTCTGTAATTTTGGATTTTTTCCCAAGGTTGTACCCAATGACCTATATTTCTTCCAAATTTCAGCTCTGTAGCTCTTCTAGAAGTACCTTAGGTTTTATATGATATATCCTATATACAGTATATGCCGCATATAAGTCGACCTTTGAAGCTCAAAAGAAAATTCCAAAAACTTAAGGCCGACTTATACGCAGAATACAAAATGTGACCCTTAAATAACAGATTAAAAACATTGATATTTACGAAAATATTTGATCTTACAGCATAGGTGATCGCCATTTTGAATCAGCTGCTCCATTGTTTACATATAGTCATTTATTTTAGAAGATTTAAGATAATTATTTTTAATAGTTAATAAAAATTAAAATTATAACTTGTTTTTATTACTGAATCTCAAAAATATAAACGATCTATTTACAATTATAGGAACAGAGGATAAGTATAAATATATTCTGCTAACAGATGGCAATATGGTATATGACTGATCTTTCTTAAATTAAACAAATGATTTAATAACTCAAAAATCGACACTGCAGATTTTGGAAAAGGTTACATTTAGGTTTTAAAAACCATAAAATTCCTCATATTCTTCATTCAAAGTTTTTTTTGTGAAAAAGTGGGGGGTCGACTTATACTGTGAATATATGTCTAGTCGTATATTTACAATCAGAAAAATCAAGGTCGCCTTATACAGTATATCCTATATATGTAAGAAGCATCTATTTATAATGATACGAGCTGCATTTTATCTTACCTTTTTCTCCATCTTTTCTGTGCTCATTTTAAGAACTCTTGGGTGAGTCCATATCCTCTGCAGATTTTGGAAGTCATTGAATAGACTCGTTCCTCCTCCTCCTTTATCTGAATTTTGAGCAAAGTTTTGTAGGTAATGGAGGTATAGCTTAGACTGCAGTTCTGTGAGACGAATACAGATGACATACTCATGCTTGGGTGGCAAGAATGGTGTCAAGACAGAGTAGTCATATCTCTGAGGAAATAAAACAAGATTTTTCATAGATAGTGAAATTTTTTAATCTCCTAAATTAAAAATTGTTTTTCTTAAGAATACTATGATGTCAATCCATCACTTTCTATCAATATACCAATGAATAATAATACTTTACAGCCTACCCTCAATCTCCTATATAATTACGGAGGTACAGACGGAGATACAAAACCAAGATTCTATTATATTAGTAATAGATTATATAGCCTATCACTGCAACATGCATTCCAACATCTACTAATGAAAATAAATTGGACAATAAACTTGAAATTCTTGTCTAACTTATAGTTTCAAATATACATATTTGTGACTTTTCAAGTCATTTACAAGGACAAATAAAATTCAAGTAACCCAGTTGTATTGAATCAACAGCATTGCCATTAACAACTATTCTACATATAATATGATTCAACAAATAAAAATTATTTTTCCACATCATACACAAGTACAAGAAGCATTAAAAAAAGTGAAAGAAAAACAGTGGTAACACTGTGAATCATAACAACAGACAAACCTGTACACATCCTTCTAGCATCTTGTGTAAAACATGAGCTCGACGTTTCATCACTCGCACATCATGGGGTGTTGAATCAGCACACTGACCATTGGATATAGGGTTGACAAACCTGTTAAGGAATTCTTTGTGTGTGCCCAAAAGGCTTGGTTTCACAAACTGGATCATACAATGATCTGTAACAAAAGAAATTAGAATTTACTGATCGAAAATTAGCTGAATGGATCACTTTAGATTTGGAAAGAAGAACTGAAGAAATTATGATTATTTTAAATAATATAATCAATAAAATATTTAGAAAGCATCACTCACATTCTTTCAGATTATTCTGAAGGGGTGTGCCAGTCAAGACAATTCTTCTAGCTGTCTTAATTCCATTGACAGCTTTTGACAGAGCAGATTGTATATTTTTTAGGAGATGGCCTTCATCACAAATAACCAAATCAGGGCCTAAAACATACAAGACACATTTACAGTAATTAAAAATAAACAGCAAAATATCTATGCAATAATTTCTTGATTAACGCAATATTGCCATAATGTGGTTTTTATTTTAATACCTACAATTCAATTAACATGCTTTATCTACATGGCTGGTTGAAGTCCAAGAAGCATCTGTTAGGCACAGAGCAATACATACAGTAAGCCAAGAAAGGCAAATGATTTTTATGTTGCATGCCAAGAAAGTAATGTGAATCAGAATTTTTATTTTGCATGCCACTAGTTTACTCCTCTAAGAAACTTCATATCCTTGTATAATAATTCTCAAGTGCCCATCAGTCACGCCTTATTTAGACACCCAGATGGGTTATAGATCTGAAAACTGGTAGGATGATAGGTCATTGGGTAAAACCGAAGAGAAAAATCGAAAATTCCAAAAATTTAAATTTTAGGGAGTTATTTTCAATCCCATTTTTCCATTTAAATACCCCATAAGAAAAGCATGGATATATGTGTAGGGCTTTATAAAATAACATTTTTAGTTAAAATTTAAATAGGAACTCATGACTAATACACTTTCATAGCTTAAGGAGTATGGTTCATTATTTTTAATAACTTTTATATTAACTTCACATTTATATATATATATATATATATATATATATATATATATATATATATATATATATATATATTTTATACAAGCCCTTTGACATGTTTGTACTGCACTTCATGAGCCATGGATTAAAACAACTATGCCACGGTAAGCATGAAGAACAATTGAGAAATCTATCTATATATTTGTTGGTCAAGCTCTATAAAATAGATAAAGAATCAAAATAGAAAATCTAAATTTGGCAAGAATGCTTTATTCACATATTAAAAGTGATTGACGAAGAAATATTAGGAAAAATGACCTGGGTTCAACTCTAAGGAAGACATTTCCATTTTCCATAAAATATCACGTAAACATAAGGGGAAGGAAAAATCTCTGAAGCCAGTCAATGGATAAAAAAGTCGGATGAAAAACAAGATAAAAAAGCTGATAAGTATTTCGGTTACAATAACCATCATCAAGGGCAAAGAGGGACTTGAGAGCAGGCGACTGGTAAAAAATAAAGTAAGTCCAGAGGCGTGCCTTACATTTTAACTACAGCCAGTGTAGCTCACATTTGCATTTTCAATTATGACGTCAACATCGACTTCTCGACATGCAGGATTTATTCTTTTTGAGATCTAAATTAGAAAGAATTAACCTACGATCTTTGGATCTGAACCATTTTAAAGAAAAAAATATAGTTTCTTATTCTGTTCATCTTTTTCCACCTACAGTTGAAAATTCCTCCTGTTAAACGTTTAATTCACATATTTTGAGGAAATCTTGCCATTTTCACGGGATGTTGCCTGGCCAATGAGTTACATTGTTAAACCTCAAATCCTATTGTTATTTCAATCCTTATGGGTAAAGTGGGCTTTGAATGCTTTTAATATGAGAGAAAGAGAGATTGATTGATTGATTGATTTGGTCTTTATTTGGGGCGAGATTGAGACTAAGAAGTTTCATCTTCCACCAAACCCCTCGTCATGACACATATATAATAATACATAAAACATTAGCAATGTAAATACAGGTAACAATAAAAATACAAGTATTTGAAAAGAAAAGATGTGAGAGAGAAGGAAGGAGAGGGAAATGAATCGTTGAGTTATATGCGAGAAGGAATACATCAGAATGTACAACATTAATCATTCGCATATTAAAATTACTTAGAATCATTGTAGAAGGTTGAGATTTGAAACAACGAACGCCTAAAAAATGAAAGTTTGTTTTCCTGCCATCAATTTTTGAATACACATTGAATCAATCAACAGATCAGTTTTTAATGCAAGAATTTGACGCATTCTTAATGATTTGCATTGTTGCTGGTTTCGTGTAATTGAGTACCATTGACTTGGATAATCTATTAAAGAAATTTTAATTAAAATCTTTCCCATAGAATTTCAACGGGCATCTCCCTAGTTATTTAATAAAGTTAATTTTTGAAGAGTATATAAACATAATCATATATTTCACATTAACCGCTTCCCTGATTACCCTGAGTATACTCGGATCAAGGCAAGGGTCAAATTCTGATAAGCCCGTATATACTCGGGCCACTATATTTTTACCTTTCCTTTGGAAATGCAACCGAGTTTTTTTGGACCTTCCTAGTAGCTTATGTTTCGACTGCCAGAGGTCACTCCGAGAGACATTAGATTTCTCTGAGAGTTTCTTGGAGCGCGCTTTATGAAATATTGAGATACTGAACTCACACAGTCATTTGCACCACTGATGCCAAAATTTCTCTTAACAACCCCGATGCTTTGACTGCTACTCCAGATGTTCTTTACCCTACCAAGGAGACTTTCCATTGCTAGGTCCTGGGAGGGTTTTGCCCACCTACTCTTTCTTTCCTCAATTCCTGGAAGGTCCTTTACCTCACCCCCTTGGTGATGCCCCTCGAGATAAGTATGCATCCTTTGGGATCGACCTTTCAAAGACATTTTCAGGTCAGTTATTCGTAGAGCTTTCGAATGAATACGTCTAGCAGTTTTCCTTCCATTTGTGCTGTAGCATTTTTATTTTTCTCTTGTTTTTGTTGTTACATTCTGTTACCTTGTTATATACTATTACCTTGTTATATTCTGTTACCTTGTTATATTGTTACCTTGTTATATTCTTTTATATTGTTACCTTGTTGTATTCTATTATATTGTTATTTTTTATTGCATATTATTTTGTTATTTTATATCACGTTACTTATCCCTAATGGAGCGTGAGGAGTATTCCAATAGTGATATTGACACTGAAGAGATTTCCATTGAGGAATCTGGATCAGAGTCAAGTGTTTCTGAGGAATATCTTAGTTCTGATGCTGAGTACACATAGAATCCATCGCAGGATAATCGATGGCGTGAAGTGAATACATCAGGTCTTCTTCCTCCTGCTCCGGAAAGATTTCCTTTTGAAGGTGAATCTTCATTGAATTTTGAAGATGATCCAGAAGGAGATATTTTACAGTTTTTTGAACAATTTTTTGACGAGGAGTTAGTTGTTTTTATTGCCAATGAAACAAACAGATATGCAACTCAGTCTCTCAACACTAAGCCATCGAGTTCAAGTACTGCTGTACATCAGTGGCACAACACCACTGCTGCTGAAATTCGTGTTTTTCTTGTGATAATGATGTTGCAAAGCATTGATCATAAACCTGACCAAGAGTTGTATTGGTCAACACGACCTGTGTTTTTTTCCCCATTCTTTGGAGAGACAATGTCCTACAGATGGTTTCTGAAAATATGGCAGTTTTTGAATTTCAGCGATAACGAGACCTACAATCCGGAAAATCACCCAAATCCTAAATTAAATAAAATATGGCGTCTTTCAGAGCTTGGAGGAAAAATTTCAAAATGTTTACACACCCGAGAGAGACATCACGATTGATGAAAGTCTTTTATTATTCAAAGAAAGACTGGGATGGTAACAGTATATTCCGCAAAAAAGGGCTAGATTTGGCATAAAAACGTTTATGCTTGGCGAGACGAAAAGTGGGTATATGTGGTCAAGTGTAATTTACAGGGGGAGAGGGACTATTCTTGACAGGGAATTCCAAAATCTTCTGATGACCTCACAGGTGGTCATGACTTTGTTGAAGCCCTTGCTAGACAAAGGTTACTGTCTAATGACTGACAATTTTTATACTTCGCCACAATTGGCAGATTTATTGGTTTCACGGTCAACAGACATTTTTGAAAGTGTGCACAAACTGAAAAGAGATGCCTGTTGGCCTAAGGGAGAAATCACCGAGAAAAGGAGAAATAGTGGCATATCGTAGAGGGAAAGTGATTGTGCTTCAATGGAGGGATGTGGGAGACGTAACCATCCATCCATCTACCATCCATAACCAGGAAATGGTGACGGTAGAAGGAAAGAGTGGCAATATGCAAAGAAAACTGAAGGCTGTCATTGATTATAATGACACAATGAGAGGGGTAGACAGAGTGGACCAGCACCTTGCAGATTATCCCATTCCACAGAAGCGTGGGAAAAAATACCATAAAAAAATATTTTTCCATCTTCTCGACATTTCACTATGGAATTCATTTGTTCTGTATAAAAAGTTTGGAGGGGAAAATGACCATTTAGAATATAGAACACAGGTCATTGAAAAGACAATTGAGGTTTATAATCCTAGCGTCACATCCCCTAGGGCTGGGTGACCACCTTCGATGCCACATCCCCTTCGCCTTTCAGGAAAACACTTCCCTGATTATATTCCCCCTACTGAGAAGAAGAACCCCATGAAGCAGTGTGCATTGTGTGGATGAAAGCGAGACGCCCGGGGAAAGCAGATACGGAAAGAGAGCCGATTCTACTGTGCGACGTGTAATGTTCCGTTATGCGCGGTACCGTGTTTTAGAATTTATCATACAAGTACAAATATATGAATGTTGTATATTTTGTAGACATTTTATTTGTTACATATGTGAATTAATTATAAGTTTAATATTTAGTACTTTTTTACCTATTATTAGTTATTATTTATTGTATATTATTTTGTTGTTTCATGTTTATTACATAAGTGTATATGTAATTTACACCATATATGTATTTTTTATTGCATAGAAGTGTTTTATATTGTATATAGGTACGTATTATACATAAGTTTTTCTTAATTTTGTAGTTTGCACCAAAGAAATGTAACTTTTGAAATATGAATTGAGTTCAAGTAACTCGTATCTATCAATAATATGAAAATTTTAAAGTTCGATAAAATTTTTAATAAAATTTACTGTTAAAAAATGAATGCATTTCTTTAATTGTCTCATTGTGATTTTTTCGAAATTGCAATAAAAAATTACATTTTCAGACCGTATATTGTAAAAAAAATTGTCAGGGAAGCTGTTATGACTAAAAATTAAAAAATATATAAATTTTTTAAGTTAATAACTTTTATGAAGCGCACAAAAAGTGTAAAAATAAAAATATAATAATTTTGTTATTAATAACTTATATAAAACGCACTGAATGAAAAATAAATAATTTAAATTATTGAATTAATAGAGATATTGAATATATAAAAGTTGTTGCAATTCTAATAATTAGTTCGTGTTTTTTATTTGTTGTCAACAAAAACAATCTTCATGACAACTGATGTAAACAATATCTGCTGTAAATACCTAATTAATTTAATTTTCTTTCGTGAGCACGCAGCATTAGGAAAATGGATAATCTACGATGAAGAAATGAATGTAAATACGTCTATTTTTTACGTTTAGACAGCGTTCATAAGTGAAAAGATATGTGTAATTTACGACGAAGGAATGAACGTGAACATAAAAATTACATTACTACTATTCCAGTGAGGTAAGTTTTAAATAAATGTTGATTGTTTTATTAAATAAAATTGATTAGGAAATTAGTCGGTGAATCAAAAATTCGACATTTCCTTGGCATCACTACTGCCATTTCAGTTCGTAGACATAATAATAAGCCATTAATATTTATCTTTTTTGACATGATTGTATAAATCATAAAGAATGCCTCTGCCTCGCATGTATGCACGCATGGTGTGTGCATCTTTCCACTATTGTTTTTTATTAAAATAAGGATCGGACCGAAGAACCAGATTATAAACAGTCGATTCCAGTTATTTCGGTTCTTGAGATAACCGGCAGAACCGAGGAACTGATTGTCCCATCCCTACTAAAAAATAAACCCACACATATTCATGATTTCCATTGCATTAATTTACCATGCCGGGAGGAAGTAAACACATATTTTATTGATGCTGCAAGCAACACTGCAATAAGCAGCTAATAAATATTAATAAACTAAAATTATTTTCAATTCAAGAACAAGCAATTTAAAAAATTTACGTCTTAGGTATCTCCAATAGCCACAACAAGATTTAAAAAAAAACCTTATGTGCATTTTGGCTACAAAGCAACCATCTTCAGTGGTTTTTTAACCTTATTGTAGCTATTGGAGATACCTAAGGAAAGTACATTTTTTACATTGCTTGTTCTTGAATTTTTTTCAGCCATAAAATGAGCTCGATTGTTCCCTGTTAGATTATTTTCAATAATATTTAATTTGTATTTATGCATCTTTGTTTATTTTATTTAAAATAAGCAAAACATGCACTATCATGAACAAATTCTAATTAATCCTAAAAGTGGCAAATGTCCATTTTTCTACACTAACAGCAAGTCTAATTGTCAACACTTATGAAGTCATTTAATCCTTATTTTGACATACAGATAACATTACATGGTATTATTTGAGAACCTAGTGAATACATGAGCCATGCATAGCATTTTTATTCTTCTACTGTTTGGTTATGTCGGCTTTTAGTTGATATAAAGAAACATGTTGGTTAAGCTGCCATAATCATAAATATTTTTATGAATACTTCATGCTACAGTAAAAGTCCTCTAAACCGACCTCTGCTTAACTGACTCAACAGATTAACTGACTTCTCTCAGATGCTCTCCTAGAATCCCCTTCCCTTAATACTGTCTGATGTCTACCAGTCTACTCAGAGTCAGTTGTGTGATTGGTCCAAACCACGGAATCTGAATTGTGTTTGCACCAGTAAAATTACTTATTGTTGTTAATTATATTAATGAAATATGGGTGATAAAAGAAAGTGAGTTGTTTCTATGAAAACTAAGTGAGATGCAATGGAAAGACTTAATAAAGGAGGAAGGCTAAAAAAATTGCTGGTGAATTAGGCAAAAGACGGGGAAAAATCGTAAAAATATAGAAGAATTTTGCACTCAGCTTGCTTCACAAGTGTCTTTAAGTTCACACTCCACTTTAAAGAAACCAAAATTGGAGATTTTTAGAAGATGCTTTATGACTGTGGTTTAACCAAGAAAGACAACATGGAATTCCAATCATCGGACCCATACATAAAGAAAAGGCCTTGGCCATAAATCAAAAGATTGGTGGCAATGAATGCTTTACAGCAAGTGATGGATGGCTTGGGCATTGGAAAAAATGTCATGATATCCATGTATTGATCATTAGTGGGGAGAAATTATCTGCTGATCAGCCTGCTGCCCAAAAATATACAAATGATTTCAGCTCATTTATTGTGAGAGAAAATTTGAGTGGGGAACACCTATAAAATATAGACAAAACAGGTCTAAATTATAAAATGTTACCTGCAAAAACACTGCCACAAAAGGCAGAAGCAGCAGCACCAACATACAAAAAATCCAAAGAAAGAATTACAGTAGTCGCTTGCAGCAATGCAGCTGGAACTCACAAAATGCCACTTTTTGATGTTAGTAAATCAGCTAATCCTAGGGCCTTTAAAAATGTAAATCGTTTTCCTTTATCAGTTTACTACTGCTCACAAAAATTAGCATGTATGGATTCTGCATTGTTCGAAGAATGTTTCTTTTGTGAATTTGTACAATCTGTAAAAAAACACATTAAGAGAAAAAATTTACCTGATAATGAAATTCTTATTCTGGATAATGCTCCACATCCTCCAAACTGTGAGGAGCTTATGGAAGGGGACATAAAGACCATGTTTCTACCACCCAATGTAACATCCCTGATCCAGCCTACAGATCAAGGCATTCTAGAACTTTTAATGAGGTGATACAGGTGAAAGCTTTTCAGTTGTTTCAGAAAAAGTAAATGAGAATATATCTTGTAGATTTGTTGAAAGGCATCAACCTCAAAGACGTTGTTTATATGATAACACTGGTATGGAAAGAAATTCCAAGTACAACATTAACCAAATCCTGGAGAAAACTTTGGCTTGAGGTTAACAACCCTTATGAAAGTCCTGAACTGCAAGAAGACATCAAAGAACCAAGTATATACATACATACAACAATGGATTAACGGTGACGATTCATTGGAAACTGAAATTATGGACAATAAAGTAATCAGTAATCATCCAGGCCATTATATAAGCAAAAGGAAATTAAGATGAAGAAGACGATAGATCAAATTCAGAGCCAAAAAATTCTCATTCATCAGCCAAAGATGCACTAGATATATCTTATATTATACTGAACAGCAGCCTGAATCATCAGTCACTGATGTAATTTTTATCAAAAAGGTGGAGAGAGTAAGCTGTGAAAAATAGCCTCTCTTCATCTAAACAGATGAAAATGAGTGATTTTATGTAAATACATACAGGGAAAGATAAATGTGCATATGTATGTTTTAAGTGATAAAAATATTCTTCAAGTACATTTATGTATATACTTCCTTTATACAATGTACTGCCAACTGTGTAGTATCTAACATTTATGCAATGAAAACTAGAAAAATGATTCTGTTTTAACTGACTTTTTTGATTAACCAACTACCGACTGGTCCTGATCAAGTCGGATAAGAAGGCTTCTACTGTAATGTGATGTGTTGCTATTTTATCAAACGTAAATCAGAAAATTTTTGTAAATCTCACTTTTTTATAACATGTTTCATAGCAAATGTTTTTATAAAATTGATTTTCATTTTGTCATAAAGAATTAGTTTTTTGAACCTGTTGTACACCATTATGTTCATAATAATGAATCAATTAAAGGTAATCATCATAAACTTCGTTTTCTTGGCTTTACAACGATATATCCCATATCATTATATAAGTTGTAAGACCACTACGTTATACACGGTTTGTTTAGCGCAAAGATCATATGTTTGTTCTGTAGAATTTCTCCACCTATCATAATTGTATATAATATAATATCCTAAATTTTTCTAAACAAAATTCCTTAGACATTAAATGATTGGGCAATACATGGATTTTTCTGCAGGTGATCAAGAAAATAAGCATCAGCTGCATAATGTCTTCATATGAAACATTCCAAAGCATGCATGATCTTAAACAGCAAGTGCAGCAACTTTTTAATAACAACAAACAGCTGCTGATAGAAGATAAGAAATGGTGACACAGGCTAACAAACAAATCCAAGGGTGGGAATTATTATTTAATTCCTAACTGCGTCAAGGCTGTGAGGGAAATAACTGCACATAACCCATGCAAATCTTTACCCGATTCCAGGAAATTCCACTTTACATTACTTGCATTTTCAAACTAAACAGCTACAACAATGTTTTTTTGGAAGTAGCCCCATTTTTAGAGGACCATCTCATACTTTGAAAATGGTAATGTAAAATAAATTTCTTTCACTGTTAATCTTTTAAATATTTTTCTGTAAACAGAAGGGGCTGTCATATAATCAAGTAAATATGGTGTCTTTTTAAATTATAGTTCACATGATGAACAAATGATACCCAAATGATCGGAATATGATTTAAGTTCAAAGGACAAACAAATAAAGAAAAACAGGAAAACTTACATTTATGGGTATTCAGTACTAAACAAATGAAATATTTATTTTATTTATAGTTTAAACTTTTTTATTAATAACTGAATTTTCAAACCTGGGTCTACTAAGGTGGATTGGAAGACTTCTTGCACTTTCTTGCGAATTCTTCGGCCAGTGTTAACCAAATTTCGGAACATATCATAGCCAATTACCATGACTCCTCCTTCTGCATACCAGTCTTTTAATTGGTACATCCTCTCTATATTTACTTTGTATCTGTAAAGAGCCAAAATATACTAAATGAAAATTTAAAACTTAAATTCACTCTCTCCCATAAAATGTAGCAACAGCATGTGCAGCAATGCAAAAATTTTTCTCCAAATAATGAACATAAAAAAGAATTTGGTAAATTTTACCCACGAATTTTAAATTAAAATATATAAAAACATTGCATGAATTGGATATAAATATGAAAAATATCTCATTATGATTGAACTGTTAAATAAGAATATTTTATCTCTCTACCATCTCAATAATTTGACAATCTCTAATTTCCAAAGAGAAGATGTGGAATTCAAACCACTAGTGGATCAGTGAAAGGGCTGACATAATTTCCTAAATTTCATACTTACTTAGATAATTCAAAGACTTCAATATCCTTGCCAGAACCCATATCTTTCAGCCAAATTTTGAACTCATTCACCCAATTCAACACAGTATTCAGTGGACATATGACCAAAACTGTTTTAACCTTTGTCTTATGGTTAGACAGCAACGTATGTATTAGGGCAATGACCTAAAAGGTATTTAAGATAAAGTTAAAACCATTAAAAACATGAATGTTTATACGAGAAAAACTTGCAACACCAAGTAACAATTTATATATATAAGGTGTATGTTGGTAGTCATGCCTTTTGTTAATTAATTATTTTACCAGTAAAAAGGGGATGCATCAGATACAATCCACATAAACTGTTAATGTAAACTTTTACTTGGTCTGAGAAATATTTTTGAGTCCTCCATTTCAATAAATTTCTGAGGAAACCATGGTGATTTACTTAATAAATAGCAACTTGTTGAGAAACATATTTCATGATTATTTTTAACATACTAGTGCTATGAGCAAAACTTAACATTTCATTACCTGTAGTGTTTTTCCTAGCCCCATACAATGAGCCAAAATACATCCAGAGCCATTTTCTGTTTTCATTCTTTTTAAAGACTCAAAACAAGCATCCCACATGAACTTCACTCCCTTAGCCTATTCGTAAAGAAAAGTAAACAAACTTTGCTGTAATGTGAAAGACACATTAGTGACTCAATAAGCAGTGGTTCTCAAAACTTTAAAGTTAGTTATTATGCTAAAAACAACAATTTAAAAATGTTTACAACTCAACACCAAGCCAGCATAGAAAAGTAATCTATATATATATAAGGCTTAATGATAGATAAGTTTGAAATTTTGCAACAAGAGATCTCCGAATCTATTGGGCCGATTTTCATGAAACTTGCACTGCAAGATTAAGCAGAATCTTGAAGAGGTTTTAAGTTTAATTTTAATCTTCTAACGTCAGCCATTTCAAAGATATGGCAATTTTCTGCAAACACTCATTTTCCTACACCACTTTATGACTTTCGGCGGGCGGTGGGAAGGGTGAGTGAAAGAGGGATGGGAGGTGGGAGGGGTGAGTGAAAGAGGGGCGGGTGCAATCCCGAATTGAACCCGGGCAACGCCAGGTCACACAGTTAGTTATATATACAAGAGTGTAAATTTATAACAATTAATTATTTACAAGTACTTTTCAATATGCAACCGATGAGTGATATTTGGATTTAATATGATCTATAACATCCATTCCTAAATATACTGAGGGCATAAAACAGAAAAATCACCTCTTTCTAATATATGCATATATCACATCTGAAAATACTAAAGCTTTAGATCTTCTATCAATGAATGATAGTTATATATGGATGAAACTAATTTTTTTTAAACAATGAAGTGAAAACAAAAGCTAATGGGTATTAAATGAATAACCCAATATGCACAGTTTCTACCATTTGAATTGAACAGTCATTAGACTTAAGTAAATGTTTTACTTATTAAAATTGATGATTGCAATTAAGCATAATTTAATGTTTTCACAAAAATCTAATGTAATAATTAAAAAAGGCTAATTTAATCAAGACAAAGGCTCAAGATTGTTTCTAAAAATTACCGAGAAAGAAAGATATTAAATTACTATTAACATTATATTGAATAAATCTCACCTGATGAGGCTTGAGTTTTTTGACAAGAACTGGATCTACATAAACCAACTCCTTTTTAGTATCGGGATCAAAATCTAAAACCAACTTTTCCAAGGTCTCCAGATTCCGACTGTCCGTAAAGATTTCATTATACTGCAATGCAAAATTATTAAATATTACATACAAAATCTTTTTAACTTTGGGCAAAAAAAACAACAGATATAAGCAATTACTTCAACATATTTTCTATTAACAATCTAATCTGGTGAATCAAATTCATAGAATTTATCTATTCAAAATTTATGAAAAACCACAAATTAATAATTGGTATCTGTAAATGATGATTACTGATAAGGTTTGTGCATATATTAAAAATTTGATGTGGCCATCACATCTTTCTCCATACCTGTAAAATTTCTAAAAATTCCAAATAGGTTTGATAATAAATATTTTAAGAAACTGCTAGAAAAATTCAAAGACCTTTCACAGAACAGACATAAACTCATACCATAGCCTTTCTGATATTGGATATAGCCACAAAGCTCCAACAATTGAGGGTTACTAAGATGTAACTAAGCATAAACAAAAGTCACCTCTAGGTGATGGTAGCTAAACAATACAGTTTTAAAAATATCTCTTAAACAATGTATTATATAGGAAAATGTTCTGAACAAATGTAGAAAATTAAATTTCCTACAACTTTAATTTCAATAACTTTTTACATTGATCAAGTATTAAAGAAAATATTTTAAAGAAACAGATGAGTGACAAAAGTAAACCCACTTCTGGTAAACCGATTTTAACCAAAAACTAATCAGCACCCACAAATTTCCTATCACAAACAGACATCACCAAGAATATGGACAAAACGTGTTCAGGGGACCCCAAAACATGCATTTCCAATGAAATCTCAAAATTGATTTTTTTCATAAAACAATACTTTCTCCGATACTATGTATGGAGTGAATGGGTTAAAATATTTATTATCATTTAACCTACTTGGAATTTCATAAATATTACAGGTATGATAATTGATAGTAGCTCAATAACTTTGGCCAAGACTAACAAAGGTGAAATACTCCTTTAGCCAAAACAACTAGAGGGCTACAAAACCCAATGCATTTCGCCCACAAGGTGGGCATCGTCAGGGGTACAACCTGTTTCAACAGTGACTGGGAGCCAACTGCAAGGTTTGAAACGGAAAGTATTAAGAAGACGACCGAGAAACAAGTGAAGCGCAGAAAGATTTTTCGGCGTGTGTGTCGTTTAAATCTGTCAGTTTGTATAGGGTCTTGTTGAAATCTGTGTCCGTGTTCATAAGTGTATCGCGGTTTTTGTAAATGTGAAGGTTTTCTAACGAGTTTAGTGAGTTATGGGCTGAAGTTATCAATGTTAAATCGTTTACGTGTATACTATGACCTGTTTCAAAAATGTGGTTGGCAACGCTTGATTTTTCAAAACGATTATATTTATAGTGAGCCATGTGTTCCTTAAAGCGTGTTATTAGTTTCCTTCTTGTTTGTCCTATGTACTTTTTGTCGCAGTGTGAGCATTGTAAATTTCACAACACACAACAGAACACACACACACACAACAGAATCTTTGAACAAGTCCGGTATAAATTACAATGCTCACACTGCGACAAAAAGTACATAGGACAAACAAGAAGGAAACTAATAACACGCTTTAAGGAACACATGGCTCACTATAAATATAATCGTTTTGAAAAATCAAGCGTTGCCAACCACATTTTTGAAACAGGTCATAGTATACACGTAAACGATTTAACATTGATAACTTCAGCCCATAACTCACTAAACTCGTTAGAAAATCTTCACATTTACAAAAACCGCGATACACTTATGAACACGGACACAGATTTCAACAAGACCCTATACAAACTGACAGATTTAAACGACACACACGCCGAAAAATCTTTCTGCGCTTCACTTGTTTCTCGGTCGTCTTCTTAATACTTTCCGTTTCAAACCTTGCAGTTGGCTCCCAGTCACTGTTGAAACAGGTTGTACCCCTGACGATGCCCACCTTGTGGGCGAAATGCATTGGGTTTTGTAGCCCTCTAGTTGTTTTGGCTAAAGGAGTATTTCACCTTTATTACAGGTATGGAGAAAGTCATGTGGTGGCCACATCAAATTTTTCCTGTATATATCTGTGAATGACCCATATACCATGAAGTGATGAATGTTTGTCCCCATCACATGAATACCTTTCTTAGTGGCAAATACTACTTCATTGCAGAGCAACCAGTAAAAATTGCTCCTAGTTACCTCTTGGACACTATAGTCAAATAAAAAAGGCTAAGTTCAGCAACACATATAATCTTAATCATTTTCATAAAACCCATCCAACTGCACAGAAAATAAACATCAAGCGATGAATAATCTACCAGTCAAAATAAAATCTTGTAGGAAGTGCCATGCCTTCACAATGGAAAGCAGAAGAGGGCGACAACCTAGCTGTCCAAAATCAGTAAACCCATATCGGCCTTGCCTATAATTACATGTATACCAAAAGTAGGAACTCATGGCCCTGCTGAATCTGCTTATATGAATGCATAGGCCCATGATATCATCCAGACTGTGGAATGATGTGATATCCATAGATATGATAACTTGTACAAACGTAAAAATAAATATGTGAGCTGCCTTTGGTGTGAATTTAAATGGAAATTTTTAATAGCTTATACACCAAAATCTACACTTGAAAAAAATTTAAAAATTTAAACAAACTCCTAAACCATACGAATCTCAAAATAAAAAAAATAGAGGTAAATAGTTAAAATATATCAAGATTCATTCACTATCATCTACTGAGATGAGAGCTGTATTAAACGCTTCGTCTACATAGTAATGCAGAATGTAATGCTATTTTGACAAACTTTCCGAGTAGGTATAAGATTGAAATTTGGTAGAAATGTTTGATTCTTATGGTAAAATCCATTTATGAAAAAAATCCCCAAAAAAAGACCTGGGATCAACTCAAGGAGATAATTTCTATTTCCCAAAAGATGACATGTAAAAATCGATTTTTTGACTTACAAGTTAAAATTAGAAATAATTGACCTAAAATCTTCGGACCTGGAGTGTTTTAAAGAAAAATAAATAATGTTTCTTATTCTTATCGTCACATTTTGCCTACAATACAAAATTGCTCAAGTTATATGTTTAAATCGTGTTTATTGGAAAAATTTAAGTTTTTTTAACCTCGATATTGTATTGTCGTCTCAACCCTTATACTATATGCGTAAGGAAAGCGTGCTTTGAATGTTTTAATATGTGAGAGAGGAGAGAGATGGGAAGAGAGGGAGAAAGAAGAGAGAGAGATAAAATAGAGGGAGAGAGACAGAGGAGAGAGAGGGAGATAGAAAAAGCAATAGATAGATAATGTTTATTAGGGCAAGATTGAGACTAGGAAGTCTATTTTTCCAGAGAAGTGGATAGGGAGAGAGAATGGGAGGGAGGAGGATTGGAGAGAGGAAGAGAGAAAAGGAGAAAGAATGGGAAGTGCCTTAAATTTAATACTTAATCCACTCATACCTGTCATATTTGACAGGCAATTATGCTAGTATAGAATAACTTCCATCATTTAAAATTTTTTTAAGAGATCTGAGTGATTGAGTTTGAGTGCATGAGTGTGTTTGAATTTAGGTTGTTTGGTCCATTTCTTTGTCGTGAGACTCATGAACCATCAGACATTTATTTGAGATATCAAATCCCTGGTGTGAAACAATTTTTCCATAAACTTGATATATTTTAACTGTTCACCTCTAATTTTTTTTGAGATTCTTATGGGTTAGGAGTTTGTTTTACAAAATTAAAAAATTCTTTAACTATAAATTTCAATTTTTCACCATAACCTCTTTTCTTTCATAGAGCTTATACACCAAAAAATGAATAAGTAACTACTGATGATAGTACACACCCACACATAGACACACCTACCCAATTTATGGAAAACTAATTCTCTCCAGGGACTGAAGTATTATGCGTGCGAGTTTGTGGGAAAGTAATTCCATGCCAGGGACTCACGCACATGCACAACACACAAAAAATCAGACAACTACACCAGTACTTATTTATAACCCTAGATGTACATTTCAACATCAACAATGTCATCCTCAGTAGAAGAAATTAGGGATAATTAATTTTAATAGTAAAAATTATTTAATACTGTCAATAAGTGACAATTGCCACAATGATAATAATAACAACAATGGCAATAATTGTACCAATGACATACATTAGAATAAAACTAGTAGAAATGGGCTTTATGAATTTGTTGACCCGTTGCTTTATCTAACAACGTTTAAATTTTATTAATCCTTAAAAGTTGTCAATGGCTTTATAATCATCCTGTATTATGGTAGGCCATTCCAGTGAGTTGTTCAATTGGTGAATTTGCATTTCATAAAAATTGTAAAATTTTCTACCAGCCTTTTAACAAAATTATATTCCTACAGAGGAAAATTTATTAATATTACACTTAAGATCATGTGACAGCCAAAAGGAATGAAAATCATGAATTGTACAGTTTTCCTTCCTAAAAATTTGGTCAACCTACAGTAGTGCCTCAAGTACCACTGGAATTTTACAAGTAAAATCCTGAAGAATGTAAAACCTGGAGAATCCACATTTCTCACCATCAGTTTGTGCATTTGTTTCTAGAATTCTATAGTTATTATATAACTATAAAATCATGAATATTACAAGATAAATGTTTAGATAAAAATGAGGGGAAAATAAAGCTATAAGGAGCTACTGCCATGCAAACATTTAACTGATTTGGATAAATTATGCAGAAAAACTAATGACTACTAGATGGGAAGAATATACAATGTTAGAGAGGCAAATAGGAGAAAATTAAACTTTAAATGCTGGAGTTAAATGTCCATTAGTAAACTCTCGCTGCCGGATTTAATTTTGGCCATTTAAAGTTTTCTTGCATTCGATCAGAAAATATCTTATATTTCTTGAACTATTAGTGATAAAACATTCAAATAAAAAGCATTATTTAATAAATCGTTTGGGGAATAACAGGATTGACTTTTATAGTAAAAGAAAAAAAGGAATGCAAATCTGGAGTAATTCTATAATATAACAATGATAAATTCAATAAAAACATTGATAATTTTTATAGTTCATTTGTTCATGCATTACAGTATGAATTTCATTCTGCATTACACTTAGAAATCCTGCTTTGTGTGGAATTTTTCAAAACAGGAAAATACACACAGACCAACATCGCATATTTTGCATTTTGCCACTGTCTGGGTGTATTTTCCGTTATCTGAGCATACTAAGGATCAAATGCCATTTTCCTTTATGGCCCAATGCTTATTTTTTTCTTCTCTAACCAAACAAATGGGGCCCTGCTTGCACCTTGTCTTCCTTTTTGGGAAGTTTTCGAGGGAATAGCTGATGCCTCTTCTTCAATAAGTTCTCTCAAAAAAGCAAGGTGAAACTGCAAATGCATCATTTGCCTTCTCTGACCTCAGTAAAATGTAGCTATTGAGCACTGTGATCTTGAGGTGGAAGAAGAGCTTCTTCGTCCGCTTCTAACATCCTTGGGCCGTGTAGAGGTCGGAGTCGGGGAGTTGGAAAGGGGCTAGGCTAACGCTCTCACCCTATTTTCTGTTTTCTCTCGGTGTGAGTTGTTCTCACCCCCATTAGTTGGGTTTACCGCATGTTTGCCTCGACACATCCTGAGAGCAGGCCTCTAGGAGGACCCCTCCCAAATTTCATGCATCCATGACGAATGCAACATCTGTGGGTGACTTCCAAAATAAGTCACCACACGGGCCCACCAGTCACTGTACCGGCACGCCAGGTGTTTAAAGGTTAACAAATCGTAGATACAGGAAGAATGAGAAAAAAGATGGAAAAAGAGATAACAATTTTAACAAATGGTTGAAACTCAGTATTGTTAATACGTGTTCAACTGCACACTTGTAGTAATTAAGCGCTTAAAAAATTCCTTTTTCTTACTGGAGGTAATTTTAAATCCAGAGTAATATTTCTTTCGGGTAAATGGAAAAGTTATTTATCCCCAGCTTTACAATTGATATAACTGTGGTTGTGGCAAGTTTCTTTTCATCAAGATGGGAAAGATATGGTTGAAGGTAAATAACATTTTCTGCTAGATTAGAAATTACTCGTACTCACGTAAGATTTTGAGGTCTTCAGATTCACAAATAATAAGAAATCTGACATACTATTCCAACCCTTTACCCACTTCATGAGATGTGAATAATATATGAAAGACTGTGAAATGAAATTCCTCAATAACTTATAACAAAAGTTACGAAAAATTCTAAAAGATTAAAAGGAATGTGTAGTTAAGAACCACATGCATCATAATCCGAGGTACAAGAGAAAGTAATATGCTCAGTGAAACTTACCACTTTTTGCCTCTCTGCTATCCTTTTCTTTCTTTCCTCTTCAGATTTTGCAGCTGCTATTGTCTCTTCACCAAGCCTTTCCCCTTTGAGAACCTTGCGGATGTTTTTCCTTCCTTTGCTTGGAGTGTTATCCTGAAATTTGCCCATCAAAGTTTAAAACAGTTGCCAAAAAAAATAAAATAAAATGCCATTCCACCTATAACACATTTTTACAATAAGTACTCTTTAGGATTCCATAAATGATGATTTAATACTTTATTAATATTCATCAGAAATAAAATACAAGTAAAATGAAAGGACTCAAATTAGCTTGATTACATTTTTGTTATGCTTATCTTTTTGATTTTTGATACACATTTGAACCTCATCAAATACTCAATTAATTGCTTTAGAGAACAGTCCCACTATCAAGCAACCACACCTCTAAATGAACATTTTTCCTTATTACTATTTGTGGTTACTTGGTAGAATTTTCACCACACATCACCACTAAAAATAATTTTTCAAATAGAACAATTACGCATTCCAATATTCTTTATATGAACAGGTAAAAATTTTGTTAGAAATAATTATTAATAATGAAGTGTTAATTAAATAAGTGCCGCATATACTCGTGTATAACACACATATTTGAAAACCAAATTATTAGGTCATAATGTAGGGGTGAGCGCCATACATGGGTAACACTTTTCTGCAGTTAAAATAAAAAATTGAAGTGTACCTATCTTGAACCAGATTCTTGCTTTTTGGGTTAATTGATGGGAAAACCACGATAATTATTGATAATCCACCTTGTAAATATATTAATTAAATGTATCAAGCACCTAATTACTTCCTTACAATTGTATTTCCCTCCTCTCCAAATATTCTACATTTCACTAGCTAATCAGCTGATTGCTGTAGTCTCCCGTAAAATCTCCAGATAGACCCCACAAAACATGTATCGAAAACAAAAACATAGTATATATGTAAACTGAAATAATTTTTTTACTTAATGAATATATTATATATAATTAATAATGTAAGCAATTTAATACTTATAGAATTCATCATCCTCATCATCTTCAACACCAAATAACTATGCGAGAAAGGCGACTGTGATACAACGAAATTTAAGATTTCATATTAAATACTGTCATTAAAAATCTCTATAACCATTCAATATTCGGTAAATAAGTGTCGTGTAGTTTGATAAATTTAAAATAAATTGGCGTATTTAAGCTTCATTCAACATTTGACATTTAAGCCTGAAGCATTTTGCCTTGTAAGCAAATATCCACAACTCGGAATTTTTTTATTTTAAAAATTAATTTTTGGAGGATTTAACGTAAAGACGGATTTGCGTAAGTCGAGTCTTGCATTACCCAGGAAAGGTCTGTATTTATTTGTTTATGGTACTCTAGCTAGTACCTAACATGACAATATAATTCTAAAACTTTGTTCTTATACCCCTCAAAATTTAGGATGCACATTAAACACAGGTATACAAAAAGTCAGGATTTTTTGGCAAAAAGTATGGGTGTGCGTTATACACGAGTATATACAGTAAATATCTCAATAACAAATGATTTACTACTATTAAAATTATTTTTGCATCAATACATACTTGATTTGAGTTATCACCATCATCATTGTTTTCTCCACTGGATCCTGAATCAAGAGTTTTGATTCGACGGCGCTTCTGTTTCTTCCTGAAATTCAGAATTGTTATTTTATACATTCAATATACAATATGAAGATACTCCAATCAAAAGTTCCATCAATAAAGAGAAGGATATTAAAAATAGGCACTGGACATATTCTTGCAATTTTTTAACTTCTTCTGTTCATTCCAAGGGAATAATACTGGAGATTGAACTAGTGCTGGGCACCTGCAGCACTCTGACTAAACGAATGTCTCTCTCTCCATGCCAGCAGAGATTGGGTGCCCGAACAGTGACATATATTGTTTATGCTTTTGAGTACAACGATGGTCATAAGCCAATTGTATTTGGAAGATATTATAATGAAAACTGTAGACGACGAAGAAATCAGATTTGGACAAACATTGTTTATACTGTTTTCGTTATTAAAGAGTTTCACTTCAATTGAACTCCATATGCTAATTCACCTTCTTAACCATTGTTTCCTTGGAATGAACAGAAGAAGATTGGAAATAGCAAGAATATGTCCGAAGAGTACAGTGCACAAGTGCCTAGAAGTATTTTATTCATTAATGAAAAGCCAAACTTATAACATGCATCTTTAAATTTCAAAACTAAAACATATTAATTGAACAAATCACTATCATTTCAAGACTTACACAATTACCCAATTAATTGGCAACAATATATTCAATAAAGTTTTGTAACTAAATTCAACATGGTTACTGTCCTTACTTGTACACAATCCTTCAATTTACCTGATTAAGCAATAGGGAGAAATACATTGAAGACAAACACTATCAAAGGTGCTTCTAATGCTATAATATGTGTTTAAAATAACAAAAACAAGCATAACAAAAATTTTGAATTACCATATTAACCCAAAAGGAAGACGACTTAGAATTTAAGATGACCACAATAAATAAGTTAGGAAAGTGTATCACAAATAGGTGATGGAATATTTGAAAATATATGATATAATTTGAACGAATTCTCACCATAAAACAGTAAAACACCACAACATGTTTATGTCTCTCTCTCTCTCTCTATTAAAAATTTCTTGCTTCTTCGAAGTTGGTGCATTACTAAACATATTTATGTAATTTTAATATTAATAATAAATAGTACTGTAAAACAATACATCAGAAATGACGGCAGGGAAATATTAAATTTTCACTTACCGATTTATTTTCTAATCAGTTGTAATTAATCAAAACATTGAAAATTATTTAAAATACCTCACTTGAGTTCAGTAGTTGTAATATTTATGTTTATGTTCTTTTCTTCATTGTAGATAATCCATTTCTTCCTGCTTACAAAATCTTTCAGGCACGCATAAGGAAATTGAATGTATTTTTGTAATTATAGCAAATCTTGTTTACTTCAGTAACCAATAAGATTGTTTATGTTGTATGAATTTTTCTAAGTTTAAATCAAATCACGACTTTCTTGATAACAGCTACTCTTACGATAAAAATGTATACGAAAAGAAATACTCTACTAGTTCTACAAGTTTTATTTGATAACTATTTTGATACTAGCAGATAACCCATCCTAGGATGGATTGTTGCAGTAGCCCTGAAAAGCAGCGATGATTGAATATTTTTAAAAAAATTTTGTTTGTGAGCAAATTTAAATCTAATTTTTATTCATTAATTTTGGAGGACTTCTTGCAAAACAATGTTCTTTGTCAACCATTCATCAGTGCCAATCAGTCGACCTTGCGTAGAATTTTCTTTAATTAAGACTTTGATATTGTTTCGATTTTTTGATTTTAACAATGCAACGTACAGCTGTGCATGTGAGAAGACGGAATCTGTCAAATAGATACCAATATGATCTTAAGTTTGACCTTGAGCTTTGTTGATTGTAATGGCAAAAGCTGGAATGATGGGAAATTGTTGTCACTTGAGAATGAATGACAAATTGCTATCGCTTGGAGCGATTTCATTATTACAATACTACGCATATTCATTTTCATCCCGT
This sequence comes from Tanypteryx hageni, assembly GCA_028673005.1. Classification (NCBI taxonomy): domain Eukaryota; kingdom Metazoa; phylum Arthropoda; class Insecta; order Odonata; family Petaluridae; genus Tanypteryx; species Tanypteryx hageni. The sequence continues at coordinate 181,114,971 of CM054114.1, forward strand.
TTATTGTATCAAACAAATTTCACGCAATATTTGCTGTTATAACAATATACCTACCTTATCATACATGTGCCAATAAATACAAATTGTGTCTACAAATCACTTATAATTAGTAAGTTGTATCTGCATACCTTCTTCATTGTTGTTAACCACTCATCTGGGTATGCCGTATATATATGGCATAGCCGGACGCTCCGGTGGTGGGTATGCCGTATATATACGGCACAGTGATTTTTAGCCTATTTGCTATGGGTATGCCGTTATATTCCGTCACACAGCTTTTCTCACTCATAGCGTCATCCTTTTAGTTTACCGTCTTGCCAGTAGATGGACTTTCCTTCTCTATTTTAGGAAGCTATACGTCTCGTATCCAAAGCCTGCACTTTCCATGAGGGTTGCATATCCCCTGCCCCTATTTTTTTTAAGGTCAGGGTTTGACATCTTGGATTATTTCACACCCTCATGCGAAAAATTTTGTTTGTCGCCGCTTACATCTTACTTTCCTTGAACAGAATGCTACTTGTAAATCCTTTTCTTTCATATTTAGCCTTTTCCACTGTTATGCGGTCACTTTGTGCTCCCAGGACGACTGAGTGGCAAGAAGGATTGTTTTATGGCACCCTACTTTATATCCCCCACATTGACGGTTTTGCTCAAAGGAACCATTGTTATTCTGTTTTTCCGCCTTTCCTTGACATACCCTTGTAATCCCCCAGAGTGAGTGGTCTGCACAGATGTGCACATAGGAGAGTGGGTAAGTAATTGAAAAAGTTCAGTTGGCCTTTGAGCATCAGAGTAGACGGTTTGTGGTATTATTTGGAGCTTTTATTCGTGAAAATTATATTGTTCTTTTTTACAATAACTTTAAAATTATTTCATTCAAATTATTTTGTTTGAAATAATTTTTATTTCGTTGTGAAACGCCTTCGTCCAGTAAAAGGAAACGTACTGAAGCCACAGAAGATGAAGCATTTCATTTACTGGAAGAGAATGACGACGAAAGTCTTTCCAGTGAGTTTTTGGAGGGTGTTTACATCAACACTGATGTAAGTGATAGTGAAACAGATGAAGAAATGGATCCGTTCCGAGAAGAGGAGGAGTTAACGAACCTCCCTGGACACCCTTACGTTTGGAATACACATGAGGAAGTGCGAAACAAGTTTACATTTACAGGTAACCCCAGTTTAAATGTACAGGTTGAGGATGGAGATGATATACTTGAATCCTTTGAGCTATTTGTTGATGACGAACTATGTACGATGATTATGGAGCAAACTAATATCTACTTATGCCAAAAAATTTCTTGACGCAAAATCTAGCCTAAAACCATGATCTAGAGCATGTAGTTGGGGGAAGACAACTGCAAATGAAATAAAAACTCTTCTTGGTATCTTCATACTCCAGGGAATTGTACTAAAACCGGATTATGCTATGTATTTTAGTAAACGAGAGAGCATTGCAACTCCTTTTTTCTCGAAAGTTTTCAGTGAAAAGAGCATTGCAGTTGGCTTCCTCAGGTCAGCTGACCTGAGGAAGCTGCCTGCAACGCCGGCGAAACGTCGTCTTGTGAAACAGCCGATCAACGCGGTAGGCTACCGAAAAACATGCAGCCTACAGCCAAACGCCGCGAAAGCCTTCGCACCATATATATATTTATTTTGTTCCTTTACGTAATAAATGTAATTTTTTCTATTTCAATATATTGTGTTTTTTAAATATACATAAGGTTTACGTCTTAACTTTTATTAGTGATAATATGATTTTTATGAATATTTTGAGTAATTATGTAATTTTAGACCGTTTTCATCCCATTTTTTGTAATTTTCACGTAATTTTATTAATTTAAATTTTCCATTAAAAATTAATATTTATACATAATTGTTCATTCTTGCGTGTTAAAAAGGGTTTAATGTTTTAAATAAAAAAATATCCAATCAGATACTGAACATTTACTACATTTTATAAATATAATTCAAAAGGTAAAAATTCGCCAAATTTTCAATTTAAATGCCCACTGCTGGTGCGGCTTCGAAAAATTAAATACCCAGATGAGTGGTTAAGTAAACAACCAATAATAAAAGAATATATCATACACATTTTGTCGCAAATAGTTCTCGAACCTCCCGCTCTTTAAGAGCGGCGTCACAGTCGAGCATTCCGGAATGACAAATCTGGGATTCAATATAAGAGAATGACCAATATTTTACGAGATATGGAAGAAAGTTCATCTTTTTGCCACCAGTACAGTGGTAGCCCTGATTGGCTTACGTGATTCATTTATGTGATTTTCTTATTGTCTTTGACTGTAAGTCCTTAATATCAAATTGCAGACCATAGCTAATAGGCACTCATGCTGGAAGGAAAACACACCTAAAAGCATGGTAATCAGTGCAGGGCTGGGATAAATTTCATTTTAAATGAATTACGATTTTGATACAATTTTGGAGATGAACAGTTCTACAGCTTAAAGAACAAGAATTATTTTTCTTGAAGAAATTATTTAAATCTGAGCTGAATTGGTGTAAAAATTTGTTTATAATGAGAAAAAGGAAGTTTTTAACAGCAAAAAATATCAATTATCAATGATACCAATTTAAAGGGGAATTAATAATCTACATTATTATAGCTCTGACTTAATCCTTTTTACAGGAAATAATAGACTATACTATGACACTGTTCTTTTCAAACAAAGATGTAAACATAGTATAATGACGTAATACTTCTAACACAAGATATTCTATTTATTAAAAAACATTACTCCAATTATTTCATATAAATCAGGTGATGGATGTGTACATTATAATTCAACTATTTATTAAATTCATATGAGATGTTTGAAAATAACAGGTGAGCAAAGTGAGCCTACAGATAGGGTTGGGCCACGGGCAAAATCGCTATACTCTGTTTCTTATATCTTTGCGGCTGAGAGAGCGAAGAAGAGAGCTTTCCAGCACTTGATCTTACAGGAACCAATAGGAATGAAGTAGGCAGAGCCTCCCCTGTGCATACATCGAGTCTCTGAGTGCTGTGTTGCCACATGCTGTCTTGTTCGAACAGTCAAGTCCTCCCGTCTCAGTAGCTCACCACTGGCATCTTTCTCTTTCTTCTGAGCTCTCTGCAACGTATTCCAGTTAAGTAGATATGGCAGCGCCGAGTTTGAGTTCTCCAGCGAGGAGACGTCCCCTCGCTAGGAGGTGGGGAAACGTCTCCCCACCTCCTAGCAGCAGAAACACAAGCGGTCCCGAGTATGTACGAAATGTTAGTTGCAAAGATAAATGAAACAGACTATAGTATAGGGCGATTCAAAAGTCATTCAACCCAGCATTTAGGTGTCTCACGAAAATGGTCAAACAGTCGTGAAATCGTCATTTTACGAGGGACAGGAGCTTCAGGATACATCCCCTGAAATGCTTCTTGCACCTGAGCATACGACCGAGTTGCGAAATAATGTTCAATTATGAACATCTGCTGCATGGGAAAATGAAATGTTGCTCCGGCTGCTGATAAAGTACTACTGGCACTGGATGGGACACGTGACACTACATGTCGGCGACTGTGAGTCATCGTGACACCCGGGGTACCAACAGTTGCCTACAGGTAAAGTTCCAACACATCACGGATTACCAGACACCTAAATGTTGGGTTGTTTGGAATCACCCTATACAATATACTTAAAATAAGTTTCGTTTGTCCCTCACGCTCAACTGTGACGCTGCTCTTAAAAAGGATTTATAAAAGAGGAGGAAAATTGAGAATTATTTACGACTGATTGTAATGATATTTTAACAAACTTTCTAGGTAGATAGAAATTTGAAATTTGGTAAGAATGTTTGATTCTTATAGTAAAAGCCATTTACGAAAAAAATCCTCAAAAAAGATTCGGGTTCGACTCCAGTAGATAATTTCTATTTCCCATAAGACAACACAAAACTCGATTTTTTGATTTACCGGCTTTTACTTTTTTACAAATTAAAATTAGAAATAATTGACCTATGATCTTCAGATCTGGACCATTTTAAAGAAAAATAAATAATGATTCTTATTCTTATCATCACAATTTGACTACAATTCAAAATCGCTCAAGTTCTACATTTACATAATATTTATTGGAAAAATTTAAGCCTTTAAATGATATGTTGCCTTGCTGACCTTTTCATTGTTAAACCTTGAGATTGTATTGTCATTTCTATACTATATGAATAAGGAAAACAAGCTTTGAATGATTTAATATGTGAGAGAGAAGGAGAGGAAGAAAGAATGGAGAGAGACGGGGAGAGTGAGAGGAAAGGGAGGGAGACAGAGAAAAAGGGAGAGATAGTTAAATAATGTTCTTTATTAATGCAAGATTGAGACTAGGAAGTCTATTTTTCCAGAGAAGGGGAGAGGGAGAGAGAATGGGAGGGAGGAGGATAGATAGATAGATGTCTTTATTAGGGCGAGATTGAGACTAAACAGTCTCCTCTTCCATCTAACCCATTGTCAATTACATACAATTAGATAGTCATTATCATCATGCTTCTGTACGAAGACAGGTTTTAACTGAATCGCTGCCTCCATTTCTCTCTCTCCCTAGAAGCCTCTTTTATACCTCTATAAGTATTATATCCCTGCTTTATATTATCTAATATTCCTATTCTTTTTCTCCCTCTTCCTCTTCTTCCACTAATTTTTCCTTCTAAGATCGTCCTTTGTAAACACTGTGTTCTCAATATGTGCCCTATCCAATTTGCTTTTCTTTTCCTGATTGTTTTTATTAGCATCCTTTCTTCTCCCACCATTTCTAATACTCTTCATTTCTCAATTAGATAGTAACAAGTAATAAAATTAAACTAAAAGGTTACATAAAATGAAGAGCAATATATGTAAAATACAATGAAGTTTATAGGACAGTATAGGATTTGAAAACAGATGGGTAATTGCAGTTGTTGCAGGGAAAAACTAGGGAAGATAATGTACTATTCCCTAGGAAAAACCCCACTGCAGGATGGGAGAGAGGAAGTGAGAAAAGGAGGAAGAATGGGAATTGCCTTAAATTTAATACTTAATCCATATATACCCACCATATTTGACAGGCAATTATGCTAGTAAATAATATAATAACATGAGCAAATGAATGAATCAGATTGAAATTAAATACACTAACTGCCTCCCATAACTTACTTTGTTTTTGATCCAGAACTCTTATCTTCACCTGAGTCTGACTTAGCAACCCGCTTTCTTTTCTTGCTCTTATCCATAAAATCACTGGAATCACTGCTTGAGTTTTCACTGGATATCTTGATCGCATCAGAGCCAGATGAACTTGCTAATCTTCTTCTTGTTCGCATTTTTCTTTAAATAAAAATTCAATTAAAATTAATTTGAAAAATTAACCTACGAAGCTATAAATGCAACTTAACATAACCATAAAACATTTAATAATCTGAAATTACAAATTAAACAAAATAAAGCTTGCATCCAAGTTCATCATGCAATAATTAAACAATATTGGTCCAATGAAAAATATCTAGGGGCAGAGCCATCCATTGGGGGGGGCTGGAGGAAATCAGCCTGTGACCCTTAAAATTAATGGTTAAATTACCATCAGACTTTCCTTGCTGAAATGTAAAGAGAAGGGTCCCCCATAGCAGTGTTTTTCAAACTTTTTATATAGCAACCCACTGGAATGCTCTGAATTCAGTTTTCATTAACTCTCGATAAAAATAACCCACACTAAAATATTGGCATTTATATAGTAAGAGCATTTAGTTCCCTGTAAATTTTTTTAACATTTCAGCCAATTATACATTGAGTGCTCAGATTTTTCTCACGAGTTTCACGACCCAGAACTGGGTTGCGACCAAGTACATTGAAAAATATTGTCTCATAACACAGGACTCTCAGTGATATTTCCAATTCTCCATAGGTTAATGAAAAATAATGACTAAATAAATTAATGCAATAATTTCACAAATCACTGTAAAATATTTCACTTTTGGGGAGAAAATATGCAAAAAGCAATTTGAAACCCAAAATATATCTTAACAGTGTTACATGCACAACATGATTTTATAATAGAATAAAAATGCATTAATGGCCAAAGTAATAAATTACTAATCATTGTGCGCATAATGCTTAAAGAGTAATAATCTTATTTAAAAGAAATATCAGAACCTATTTTTGTAAGCAAAGACATAAAAACAAATAAATCGGAAATCTATTTGGATATAAATATCTGATTTAGGTTAACCCTCTCCTGGCCAAATTTAAATGCCCCTATTAGTTCATAAATTCTCTATTACCATATAATTACTTGAGAACTACATTACATACCTAATTCAAAGTTTTACTGGATATTTACAATGCATTTATACATTCATTATTTTCTTATTTTTACATGCACTTAGTTTTTCAACTCGACTTTCCTCATGAAACTGTAGAATGTATCTTACTCTGCATAGATGTAAATCGCAGATTCCACACTTGTTGAAATTCCATTTACAAAAGGAGCATGTCCTTTTTATCATTGTATTTATCGCATACCATTTTCTTGCCGTCAATTATCACTTATACAGAGATTTTTCTGTGAAACTTTCCAATGTGGTAGACTCTCTTACGATATGTGCACTTTTGTAAGGAGAAATTTCTTAACATCCATCTATACAATTCCTGGCTGAAATATTTCTGAGGGTTCCAATGCATGGATTTTGATGATAAATTAGATCCATTCGTACTAAATCTCCAGTCAACTTTATTGTTCCTCCTGAATTTTCACAAGTAGCACCTCCAATTGCCATAAATACGTTTAGAAAAACTGATGCATTTCAGTTACAAAGCAGTTATCACAGAGATAATTCACCAACAGTAGATTATAATAGGTACTATTAATAATTTCACAATGTTGAATGATGTCCACATATAATGTCACATGCATTCATATTTCAAATAATGTCAAATAACTTGGGAACATCTATATCAATTTTAAAGATTCATTCAGTTTTTATTAGACTGACACCACATGACGTGTTTGACCATTTGCCATTTAAAACAAGGCCCGAGTCCAAATCCACAGGCATTTTGTTTATCTGTTTGATTAATATGTAATTGGCAGGAATCTGGTCTACATAACTACACCTTTCAACATTTATAAATATCTAATAATTGAGATTTCAATGTGAAATATGCACTATTTCACACAGGAAAGAATGGAAATCCTTATTCCTATCATTGGTTCTGTTATCTAATTCATATTTTTTCACATTTTGTTTATATCCGAGCTTTTCTGAATTTTTAACATTTATTGCTTATTAGCATTATTGGTCTAGGGTTTTCAGTACATATGCACTTATTTTACAATCAAACAGACGTATGAAGAATAAAAATCGATTGAACATTTTCATGAAAAGGTTCGTCTAAATATTAAATAAATGAATAACAGTACTATGACAGTTCTAAAGTCAGCATCGATTGCAGCAGCTTAGATAAACTTAACATTTATTGTGCCTTAATGATTTTAAATTGGTAATACCTAATTACACTTTAATGTGTGTAGTTTGAATGAATATGAATGTTTATTAAGTTCATGTTAAATTAGCTTGAAAGTAACAGGTGAGTGTAGGGCTAGCCAAGTGGGAGGTGCAGTAGTTGCAAGGCATCCGGGCCCCTGATTTTTAGGGGCTCCCAAATGTTGAGGATAAATAATATATTTACATCTTTTAAACAAATTTTTGCATTTTTATTAAATTAATTATCATTATAGTTACTTTATAATTGTTTGTAAGCAGTGCTGGATTAAAAGATTTGAACTTATTGATGAAATAGTCATACTATAAGATTTTATTTCAAATTAAGATAATGTAAATTCTGCACAGGAGATTTTAGAATTTATATTAACTAATAATTTTAGTAAAATATTACCCAATGTTATGACTGTACTTAGGTAATTTTTCACTTTGTCCATAATGGTGGCAAGTGCAGAGCGATCTTTTAGTTATTTAAAATTATTAAAAACTATCTTCGCTCAATGATGTGTATTGAGCGTTTAAATGCTTTTAGTTAATTAAGCATTGAAAAAGATACTGTTAAAGAATGTGATTTTGCTGATTTTTTTTACATGGGGGGGCTAAAAACTTGCTTGCATCAGGGCCCCCGAAAGTACTTGGCCGGCCCTGGATGAGTGCAGCAAGCCATCAGATGGTGTTGGGCCTCATAAGTAACCATAAGAGGAGCACTTAGTATATGTAATCTACTGAATTTCCTTATAAATACTAAAGTCTATTTTAAGACCCAATAAAAAAAACATTTTCTTCCAATTCTCCAACTTTACCTTTTCAATCTCTCATTTTTAGACAATGAGCATTACACTTCCTTTTTTATAAATATAATTAATATATTCATACATTTACTCAATATTCTCATCATAATTTGATGCAAAGTAAGTAACAAATCTAAAAGAACGGCATTTAACTGTATAAAACGCACTATATAGATTCCCTAATGGATGCTTTGCTGTCATTGCATTGATGATGTTTTTTTATGATTTCCTTCTTCAGTTCCACTGCTACCTAACTATTACCATACCTCTCCCACCTCTGGAAAATATCACAAATGCACCAAAATCCAACTGTACCATTCCTTTCTGTATTATTTTGCTTAAGCATACAAAATTAATCTCATTTTTCATTTTATGCTTTATAGACTGCCTACCTTCTTCCTAGTTCCTACATTCTATGTTTCAATCCTAATACTCACCACAACCAATGTTTTCTCAAAAATCTGAATAGCAGACTAACTTAACTCCACCATATTTTCTCTAGTGAAAATAGGTCTACCATATGCCCTCATTTTTCCAGGCATGTCTTCATTTTTGGCATTTGACCGACCTGATGATGATCATTCACTGAAACCGGTCTTGTTTCTCATTCATTTGTAGAAACTAACATAAGTTTTTATTAAAAATATTGTTTCGTATTGGTTATTTTGTTTGATTATGAAATTCCACTAAGTCTCAGCCTCCCACTAACCAAATTCCAAAAAATTGAAAATTTTCAGAAATTTAAAGCCTATATCAGATCCAGATATCATTCTCATAATGCATTTTTTTAATTTAATTAATTCATTCCAATATTTCTGCAAAAAATATTCTATACATTTCGTTGGGGAAAATAGCAGTCTAATTTTACAGCCCAAAAAACAGTAGCCCTAAGCGAGCAGCCATTATGTTTAAGCATAAAATCAAAATTAAAGAATAATAAGATAGTTTCTCCATGCTTTTAGTTTAAAAATTCTTCAATTCCAGTTTCATAGCAATATGATAGTGCCACTATCTACTGTCGGGGTTATTTAAATTGCTTCAGACTTTCAAGTAATGCATTAACAGATAATCATTTTCTGAGATGTATTTTTCACAACATCTAGATGCTCTTGGTTATGTATTCCCTCCAACTTTTATTTACTTTGCTACAGGGAGGAGCTGATAATATTAAGCAGATTAAATGGAATGAAAAGCCATAAAAACGAGGTTATACAAACCGAGTTTTAACAAGTTTAGATTCTGGTTCTTCTTCAGAATCACTACAATTAAAGAAAACCAATTGTTAAACATCAAATCTTTTGGGAAAACAAATGAAATTTGCATACATATTTTAAAAGGATCAGCAACGGTATCCAGATGTTAAACTTTGCGGAATCCTCTAATATTCATGATGAAAGAAGTAAAAATTCTAGTAATCTTCCAAAATAATTATTTATTTGTTATTGTTGTGGATGAATACAAAAAATATTTTTGCTTTTTCCTCCCCTACTTTCATCATGAAGAGGATACACATCATCTGAAACCTCTGCTTGCAAGTAAATGCCTAACAATAATAATAAAAAATACCTACTTTGCGAATTTCTTTTTGTCCTTCTTTGCTTTCCATTTCTTCTCCTCTTCATTGGAATCAGTTTCACTTAACTTTTCACACAAAAGCTTATCTTTCCGCCAGGCCTTTTTTGTGCGGTTTACATCAGAAGAGTCGTCAGAGGAATTCTCCTTATTCTCCTTTTTCTTTGCCTTCTTATCCTTCTCATCATCATCATCCTCCGCATCTTCCTTTGCTGCTTTTTCAGTCTTTTTCTTCTTTTTTAGATCCCCTTTATTATCTTCATCGCTTAAATCAAAATCTAAAATAAAAGTTTCAATTATTACAAGGTTTTTTTTGCTGAATGTCATTTACTAACCATAATTTTTCAAGAAACATTCATAATAACTAATTCAATTTTTGAAATGTGGCCTATCACATTAAATTTATACAAATAGTCCAATGGTAGGAGTAAAAACATGGAAAGGAGGAGTCAAACTGATCCAGACACCTCTTCAAACCATAAATAAAAAATGAATTAATGATAGAACAGGTTAAAAAATAGAGTAACTAAATATTATTTAAGAAGCTCTGGAAATCATGTTTTTTCATTAATAATGCCACCAATTTGGATATTAAATGAAAGCTAGAACAAAATATGCCTTACAAAGGTAATATTTTCAGGACTTTGAATCCTCCATCAGGAATGTGTCAGCAACCGAATGGTGGCATTAACTGCATTAATAGAGTAGCTGTCCATCAAAAATGATGGGTTGGCATGAATGAAGTATAACACTAACATTAGACTTAAGCTAAGCATTAATTCAAAATATCAGCATAAATAAATAAATGCACGTCAAAATATGAAAGATCTTACAAAATACATGTCAATTACATTTTTATTTTTATACATTTATGATTATTGACGTTGGTTAAGATTACACATTTTTCCAGACCATTTACTTCAGGCAACTTGACACAAAATACAGTTGAAAATAAACTCAACAATTTTTTGCTGCTATACAAGTCAAACAACAAGTTAGGAAAGTGTACAGTGTATCACAAATGCAATGCGATGGAGTATTTGAAACTAAACTATATAGTCTGAATGAACACACCATGACCTTATTATGTCTACTAAAATATTTTCTGTCCCCTAAGTTGGTACATTAACCTTTATCAGCTGAGCATACACTTAACTGGTGGTGGGCATTTAAATTGGAATTGAGATAATTTTTATCTTTCACAAATCAATAAAATATGTTACATATTCAGTATTTGAGTTATTTATTCTTAAAATTTATGTCTTAAACTATTTTTACCACAAGACATGAATTAAAATGTTAATACAGTGGAACTTCCATAAGTCAAACTTCAAGGGAAACAAAAAATATTCGAGTTATAGAAAAGTCGGCTTATGGAAATACGTTTTTCTCATTTATATTTTGCCCGATAAAATTAATTCACTTTGAGTTATGGAAAATTCGAGTTATAGACGTTTGAGTTATGGAAGTTCCACTGTGTATCTAATATATTATAACCGCCGTATCTCTGCATGCATCCCTGCATGCCTGTCTGAAGCCTTCCCGCATCAATGCAAATAAACTGGGAACGGTAGGCTCGATTTCGACAAATCCTTCGCCTGAATACTCGGCCACAACTCCTACAGGTTTTAAGTGGGTAATCGTCCCCCAGAAAAGCATGGGTTCGATACCAGGATAGTTTTCGTTTTTTTCATTTGATTAAAATGTAATCAGATAGAATACGATGTGTAGACCTTTATTCTTTAACATTTTAAAATATCTTACAATCGAGACTTTGACTCGAGATTTATACTATTTCACGCAGAAAGAAATGAAGATTCTTATTCTTACCGCCGTATCTGTTGTTTATAATTTGTGTTTGCTCATATTTTAAGTTTAAATTCGATTTTCTTTGGCTTTTCGACATTTCAGAAAGGAGGTTGCTAGGGTAGCCGGCATTGTTCATCTCGGATTTTTGCATCGTTAGACTCGGGCTTCAAGTGCATTTGCACTAAGCTTGCAATAAAATGCGTGAAGGACAAAAACAGATTAAGCATCGAGTGACGTCACCTCCCAGTATAAACTCAAATAAATCAAGAACGCTCGGCTCGATTTTGACAAACTCTTGCAGTTTTTAAGTGGGAAGTCGTCTCCCTAAAAGGCATGGGTACAATATCAGGAAAGTACGCGTTTTTCCATTTGATAATCACATAATCGGCTGGAATACGAGGTGTAGACCTTTTAGACATTTTAATATATCTTACGATCGATTTCACTTGAGATTTACACTATTTCACGTAAAAAGAAATGCAGATTCTTATTCTTAATTTCTATTCTGTTGTTTAATTCGTGTTTGCTCATATTTTAAGTTTATATTCGATTTTCTCCGATTTTTCAACATTTCAATTGTTGACCACGGATTTTTAGTGCTTTTTGCCATTGCTAAAAAGCACTATAATCATCGTGATGTCTGTCCGTCCATACGCATATATCAGGGAAGAATTGGCTGAACCGATTTCAACCAAATTTGGTACATATAATATTCACATAAATTAATGACCAAAGTAGCATATTTGGACCGGATCAACTCAGTAGGGCTGCCACAATTACAAAGTTAAACTTTTCAGTAATTATGAATTTGGAATAAATTGACTGAAATGATTTCAATGAAATTCTGTAGGAAGGGTGTAACATAAAAAAAAACAAAATAAAGATGTTTAGTATAGATATAGAAAGCAGGGCTGCCACAATACAATAAATAAAAAACATTCTTTTTACACATATTTGTGTTGAAATGTCTACATCAATTTGAACCAAATTATAATATTTATAATGTACTCATATATAGAAAACCATAATAGCAAGTTTAAACTGAATCAGCCACACAAGGGTGCCACAATTACAAATTAAATTATTTCACTAATTATGGAGTTGGAAGGAATTAGCCGGACGGATTTCAATTTAATTTTGTATATAAGATTTATACAACATACCCAGGGGTGATATTCAAAATATTTAACAACCGGTACAGTAATATAAATTAATATATAAATCAATATATAAATATAAATTTAAAAAAAATATGTGCATGCATGTGTAAGGAATGTACGTAAATTTTCCCTTTTATTCTCTAAATAAACTAAAATATATATTATAAAACTGCTTACCAAGTGATATGAGTTGTAGCACAAATAGTTCATCAAATTATTCTAATAATTTCCAAATCATTGGTTGATTTTTAGAAATTGTTGGTGTGATCTTTTGTTTTATTTATTCATAATCTCACATAGCGTGATCGCCAATTTACAGTGAAATAATAACAATAAAATAATAAAATTCTAAGTATGAACAATAGGCATAACGAAAATATCCAGTAGAAAAACTAACAATAATTTTGTCAAATGATGACTGATTATTTAGGTGAAATATGCGTGATTCCTATATTAATAAATGATATTATTGATAGAAAAAAAAGGATCAATATGTGGAGGTAAGGTGTTCAAAATAGAAGGAAAACAAAAGAAAAGAATGTTTGGCTAGAGAAATCCTCGGAGTAAACATATGAAATAAGGAAGAAGAATGAATAGTTCTGGGTGGAACTCAGAAATTTATATGGGATAGTAACTCAGGGCAGTCTGTAACGGAGTTTAAAATACTATAAATAAAAGAAAGGTCAGGTTTAGTTCAAGTTGCAATAAGATTATCCAAAGAGAGAACAGATAAAATAGTATCATTAGAAGCACACTGAAGAGAGTTTACATGATATTTCACACTTCTAAGGAAAAAAATGAGGACTCTGTCAAGGGAAGAGAGATTAGAAACAGTAGATGTAGACCATACAGGAGAGCAATATGCTATAGCAGGTAATACAATTGAATAAAAGTATTTCCTAAGTGCAAAAGGATCTCTGATATCTGTAAAACGATACAAAATGCATAAGAGAGACATTGCTTTATTTTTAATTGGTGCAATATGGTCAAAAAAATTACTTTACTATCAGTAATTACACCTAAATCTTTTGATGTAAAACTCTAGTCAATAAATCCAAATTAATGCAGTAGTTAAAATTTATTGGATTTCTGGGAAGGGAGACAGTCATTACATTACATTTCTTTAAATTTAATTTTAGCTTCCAAACACCATACCAATTTGATACTAACAATAAGTTAATTGATGCTTGGAAGGATGTACAGTTAGCTATGGTAGAAACCTGATTAAAAATTTTGCTGATGGTCAGACAGACAAACCGAATGTGATTTTTTTAGGAAAAGTGCTAAAACTGGAGAAAAAATTAATTCAATCCCCAACAGATGTCATTTGCTTCCTGGTATGTTCATACTCGTCAAAGGATTAAAGGAAGAGTTCAAAATAATGATAGATTGATGCCCAAGTTAAATATGTTTATTGCTTGTCCTTTTGTTGTTTATATGTTACTAAGATGAAAAGATAATAGAGCAAATGTGCAGGGATATTGTAACATAAGAGATTTGCAAATAATCAGCTGAGGAAATTGAAATAGCAGGAGTATATGACCTTAAACTAGAAAAAAGATAAATGGCAAGAGATAACAACTCCCATGTTCTGCATTTGTTCATAAACAATACTTAAAAAACAATAACTTTGAAAAAATGTTAATAAAAAAATAGCAAAATCAAAACAGCTGAAATCCTAAGTCAACTTTTATACAGCTATAATCTCACCATGCATTTTTCACTAAATCATGATAAATTACAAATGCTTGAGAAAATACACGTTACAGAGGTAAAAATAATCTTCAAGCAATCATAAACAAAGTTAAGCTTACCACTGTCTGAGCTATCAATCAGCATTTTTTTTGCTAATGCATCCATCCCAGCATCCACTTGGTCAGGGATCTTGCTGCGTCCACTTAGTGACCCAATTTCATCTGAAGACACCAGCACAGCTATAAAAAATAGTGTTGAGAAGTATTTTAGAATTATTTCATCACAGTATATAAATTTTAATAATAACAAGTTTACATTTATATCACCAATTAAAAAAAAAGTTATTAGATAAAAAACATTGCAAATCTGTGGTTTCACATAAAAATAGAGATATATAAAAACAAATAATCTGAATGCCTAAGCAGTTCAATTAATATTTCTCCTTTAGTAAAAGGGGAAATTTAGTCAATTAAATTCAATGCAAACTTTGAAATGATACTTAAAAATGTTGAAAACTTGAAAGTAACATTTGACCTTTGAAGACCTGGTCAACAGGGCCATGAGGATCAAATATGACTAACTGGTATTGCTAGTTTTGGAACTAGGCTTTACAACTTCTTTGAACTTCTAGTGAATTGCAAAATAGAAGCCTCAGAAACATTTCAATACTTTTAGATTCTAATAATCATCTTCCGTCTGTGTGTGTATTTTTGGTTAATCAACCTCTTGGATTATTATAGCCATAGCTCCTTCCACACCAAACACACTCAAAAGGGAGGAGGGGAACCCGGTGCCGGCATTAGCCTCCTCTTAAATAAAGGGCACCAAGGGGACGAATGGCTTAACATCCCTTCCGAAAGACAGAATGCTGACTTTGAGCAGTTTCCTCAAACCGCACAAACAGGGGTCTGGGAGACCTAGCAAAAAATCCTACTTTCGCAGAATTCGTGCCTGCTGCCCTTTCAAGCAGCAGGTGAGTAACAGCCAGTCCTAACCACTACACCACCAGCACCTCCCTAATCATCTTCCATGTGGTAACTGCATTAAAAATAACTTAATGGTATATGATTAATCACACAGAAAGCTAAAAAAAAGTTGTATCTTTGTGAATCTTGGAATAGCATCTAGTTCATGTATCTTATGTACTGAAGTTTTTCCCTTCAGTAACGTGACACCTCAGGGGATGGAAGGAAGATAAATGCATATACATCCTGGTAAATAGGGGTGGGGTAGAAGTGCAAGAATGGCATCGGTTAGGATGGTGAGAGTGAATGCATGTACATACCAATAGGGCAGAGGTCTCAAAAGGTTTCCAGGGGGAAGAGAATGTGTTCGTTTAACTTTTTAATTTTATGTATTGACATCCAACTTGCTGTTCATTCTTCCAGACTGTCTTCTTTCCTCAATTATTTAGAGTAAAAATTTCGCATCTATGGCATGCCTAAGGCTATTTTGATAGAAGGTTTCAGAAGCATCCCAATATAGGCACAGAAATAGACATGGTATGAATAGTCTATGTTAGGAACTGAAAGAAAAATTATGATGGTAGATATTATAACTGTGTGTATTTCTGGCTAATCAACCTCTTGGATTATTAATCCTTCCCTGAAAACACACACAAGGATGGGAAATCCAGTGCTGGCATTAGCCTACTCTTAACGAAGAGCACCAAGGGGGCCAACTGCTTAACATCCCTTCCGAAGGACAGAGCACTGACTTGCGCAGTCTCCTCAAAGCACACAAGTAGGTGAGACGAGAGGTAGGTCTGGAGCTGAAGCCTTCGGGCGAGCCTGTGTGGAGAATATGCCAGATAGAGCGTGGCAAGGGTTAGGCACTGAAGGGATCAGGGGAGGAGCTCCTAGTTACTATTTATTAAATTTTGAATCAAGCATGTGACCTACTTTTGGGTAAATAAATATGCAGTTTTTAGGCAGCCTCTAAAAATTCAGATTCTATACACAGTAGTTCCTCGCCAACTGTGGTTTTGAGTATCCGCAGAGAAAAATTGTACCTGGTTTTACCAACTGCATTATCCAACCTTGAGTATCTGACGTTCTCTGCACAGTTATATCTAGTTTACTGATTTTACCAATAATAAAATTTATCTTATTGAATAAGCTATGGACTAAGTACTCATTACTGGGAAGAAAGACATAGGAAAGAGGATTTTTATCTCCCAATAAGACCACAAGTCAGCCAAGAGGTAGAGGTTCGAGGAATTTTATTTGAAGAATTTGAAGTGTACAGGTATCCTCACTTGGTTCCTGAAATACAGAGCACTATCTGAAACCACATTTAGCAAGGAAATCTTTCTCATAAAATAATCTGTAACCAAGTGGAAGTTAATGGAGAAGCTAATAAGCACTTTATGCAGATTACACAGATAAGAAAATAAATGAAGGCAGCAAACTTGGATAAGTAAGATCAATTAATCTTGATATTGACAAAAAAGTAGATTAGCTGCCATTGAAATAGCACCAAAAACTATAGAAGATTACATTTTTTGGTGATAGTTTAATGATGTTTAATTTAATCATAACTAACTTACAAATACTATTTAGACAATAAATGTTATGAGAAAGTTATATGCTTGTAATATATGACCAAAACAACACATCTCTGATTCAGCAGTTAGCGAGAGAGCACTATTATGATACTGCATTTAGTGAAGCACACTATGACGAGGGATGCCTGTAATGGCAAGTCGGAGGTGTTGGCAGAGCAGCCTCTGCTGTTATCTATACATCTACATAGAAGCAAAATTACATGATATAAATAAAGACAATTATTGTAAATTTTTGCTAGACATGAATTAATTCAACCGGTTTTACCTGTTACAGCATCATCAGCACCTGATGATGCTGCAACAGGCAAAACTGGTCGAATAAATTCGTGTCTAGTGGAAATTTACAATAATTGCCTTTATTTATATTATGGAATCTTTCCACAAAGTCAAACCCTCCCAAGTGATTAGTCAAAATTGTATGTTTGTCTGTCCTTGAACTTCTCCCTCAGCATTTGACTAATCTCCACCAAACTTAACATGGTGACTTCTACGATCCCCAGAAGTAACATGAAGGGGTCAAAATTCCCACCAGCTTTCTCATAATAAGTAATTTGAATTTTTTGCCTCTTTTTCTTTCAAGGATGGTTATGCGCCATCTGTTAATGAGTTTAACACCTTGCATCCTAAAAACGAGCCTGACTCGTAATGGTAGTGCAATACCAAACAGCAACGCTATGAGCCACACTCATAGCTATGTTCAAGGATAAGCTGACTAGTAGTTCACATCGTGCTACATAGATGACAACACCATCCAGCGCAGGATACCTTCAGTTATCTTTTCATGCCTTTGTGCCAGATAATGCTATATGGCGGCAAAGCCTGCACAGTGCTGCGTAAAGTAGGACGTAAGCGGTTAACCCTTTGTGCTCATATGTCGGAACTCATCCTACATCACATTTTTACCGATCTGCTCATATTAAAAAACCTTCTTATCATGGACGCTGGGATCATGAGCACAAGATGGAGCCTCCTCCACAAAAAACAAACTGGGGAAAATTCTTGTTTCTTAATAGAGGGATTGAGCATTGGAACGCATTACCTGCAGAGGTCTTCAAGCCATTCCCTTCCCGCATAGGTCTCTTTAAAGCGAAGTTAAATACCATTTAAAATGCATAATAATTATGGGTAATTCTAAAGACGAGCTTTTGAGTGATACGTGATGTTTCCATTTGTGTACCCTTCCCTAGAAATGTTAAAACCTTTAAATCAAGAGTAAAAAATATCACTGGGAACGATTTTCATTACTTTTAGTTAATTTATTGTTAAATAATATTATAAGATGAATAAATTAACGAAGGAGCTCGAACTCGAAGCTCCTAACAGGAAAAATATATGAATAGAATATTGTATGTGGTATGTGAAAAATTGTAAACTGAATCTTCTGAATATGTTTTTATATGTTTTAAATGTTTATATATATATATATATATATATATATATATATATATATATATATATATATATATATATATATGTTCATTTTGTAACCTTGCCACCGGGCCAGGCGCCCACTTGCATTGTATATTGAAATAATAATAAAAAAATATGTCGGACTGGGTCCAACATTATGTTCACCTGGAATATTTTGCAACTTTTTACTTTCAAGTTTGTCAATTCATGACTGTTTGTAGTATATACATCTATAAAGCTCCTAACTGACACAAAATGGATACATATTATCATAAATTATTTCGGTTAAAATGTAACTATTGACAGGATTGCGCATTTATCAAGGTGTAATGTGGGTTGCATACACCAATTTTCTCCCGACAAAATAGACAAGGGCGCATTTCATACTTTGTTTATCAAAAGTATATGATATTTGTCCAATATCTCCTGCCAATAGTTTGTCTCTCGCACATGTTTTCATATAGTTTTCTAGTGGTTGTTTCCCTAAAAGACCACGTTTGCTTCTTTTAGACTTTACAAAGAACAGAAATAAACTCAAACCATAGCCTTCTGATATTGGCTATAGCCACAAAGCTCCAACAATTAAGAAAATAAAAAGGAGTATTACTAAGCAGCAATTGTTAACAATAGTCATCAGTAGGTGGCAGCTAAAAAACAATGCATTGTATGGCAAAATGTTTCCAACCAAGGTTGTAGAAAATTAAATTTCCTACAACTTTTATTCTAATACATTTTTACATTTATCAAATATTAAAGCAAATATTTCAAAATAACGGATAAGTGACAAGGGTAAACACCCACTTCCGGTTGACCAATTTTTACCAAAAACTAATGTTCTTGTGACTTTCATATAAATGTTAAATATAAAATTTCACATTGACCTGATTAATAGTTTTTGAGTTGGAGCACCTACAAGAAAGCTGTCACATACACACACTCACAGAGACATCATCGAGAAAATGGTCAAAACGTTTTCAGGGGACCTCAAAACGTGTATTTCCATTGAAATCTCAAAATCGATTTTTTCACGAAAACAATACTTTCCCCTACATGGAGAAAGTAAAAATATGAGTGCAAAGGGTTAATGTCCCTTAGATCCATTAGTCCACCAAATGCATCAAAATTTGGAACTGTTTTATCATTCTTTTGAGATTAAGGGCAACCATTACTTTTTCTCCTAAGTATCAGGGTTTGAGTCCAGATGCAATTTTTACTTCGTTTACGAGATTTGCTTGTGAATGGAAAATTCTCAAATTTTCATACTTGAATAAATTCTTTAATTTCTACCTCACAGATCATATAAGACCCAGAGAGAGGAAAACATTATTTGTATTCCATTCACCAACATAATATTTGTGTCAGCTGCTGTAGAAAAATACATAATGGCATGTTTGGCACTTTCTTGAATTTCTATCTCCTAAATCATTAGTTGTAATTATGTGCTCTCTCTGATTTTTTTGTCACAAATGTTATTCTGTCTCCAATAAATTTTCTAACTGTTGCTTAACAGATCTGATAAGACTTTGTCCTACATGAAGTATATTGGATTTATCTGAGCAATGCTGGGTACTTCAGCTAGTATTATTAATGTACATACAGTACTTCATTGTACAGTTATCCCTCAATTTACATGTGTTCGGTTTACACGTTTTTGCATACACGCGATTTAATTTTTGTGAAAATTTTTCGATATACACCTTGTGTATTCACATTAATGCGATTTTATTCTTACGACCATTTTTAATATACGCATTACGTATTTGCATTAATGCAATTCATTATGTGAACAGTATGTATACCATTAATAATTTATGGTCCGTGCAGTGATACCATTCATTACATCGTACGACAGAGCAGGGTTTCTCGAGAGTTCATAAGGCGATAGAATGTCTCTTTTCTTATTCCCCTCTTTGAGCAAGCAATGCACTTGAACCCACTCTTTTTTGTCCTGAAGAAGGTTTTCTTCTAGAAAGTGATGCATTGTTAGCCGTCAACTACTGTAGGGTGGAAAGCTCTCTCAAAAATATTTATTGAGATGGGCGAAGAGAATATATTTGTATAGGAAGGTTCAATCATCAAAGGACCTTCGAAACATGATTTATGGCAGAAACTCAATGAACAAAATATTAAGGAATTGTAAAAGTGGATGCTGCACAGGATGCCATACGCCAATGTACGAGCTTGAGGGGCTAAAACGCTCATTAAATCAACATTAAAGATATTTCTAAGTAGAACACCTCTACTCAGAAATGTAAACAATGCCTATTACATTATTTTCAATGGGAAGAATATTTACGATTTACATGTTTTCGATTTATGCAACAATTTGCATGAACACATCTGACGTAAATCGGGAGATACCTGTACTCTGAATGCATTTCTTTTGTAGCTTTATATGATAAACATGTTTTTTGAAGTATAGCATACATATTTTTTAAATCGAAGTGTATATTATAGTACTCTAGGTTTGTCTCTCAAGGATCACTCTCCCTTAACTCCAATTTCCTGGACCTTGCCAACTGCAGTTTTGCCTACCTCATGTTGAGTCAGGAATATAATCACCACAGTTGGCAAGGTATTAATTTATTTATTCACATTGAAATATTTTAATCAAATAAAAAGTAGTGGAAACGCTAGAAAACCCTCACACATTTTAAGGAATCAATTTATTTACATGATTACATTAATAAAAATGCATAAAAAATTAATTTATTCACAATGACATTGTTTAAATAAATATTGTCACTATCCTCGCTGAGATCACCTTCACTTTCTTCTAAAATATCGCAAACATTTTTCTCAAAATATTTCGAGTATTTGCTACTCAAAGTCATTTTAGTATTTTTCTCACTTAATGAAATTTAAGGAAAAAATTGTGCAGGCTTTCATTGCTTCTCAATATTCATGCTTTGCTGTTCGAAAGAATACAGACCTTTATTTGACAAGGAGAGGCTACGACCTTCGGGTAATGGATTTTGATGAAAATTGACCAGGTGATTGATTCTACATAAAAAATAAGAAGATCCGTGTCTCTGGGTTTTTGTTAACGGGTCCTTGGGTTCGAGAAATCAGCATCAAAAATATGCAAAAACATTGCATGCAACTTAATAGGCGTCATTGTCGAAGTGTTGCTAAGAACGGTAATGGGTGAGCGGATAACATGCAGGGCTCTTACTGCGTAGGCCTGGATTCCATCCCAAATATTTTCATTTTTTCTTCAAATTATTCAAGAGTTACTTAAAAAGCAATATCCTTCGATAAAAATATGCTGCATAATTTTTATTTGGAGAAAATCAATGCAGAAACATGTAATAATGAGCATTTAGATATTGCAGTCGACGAAAAAATAATAAATATACTTCCACATAAAAATATTCTTTTTTTAACGCAGATTTTTCCAAATAAAAATTATAGAGCATCAAATAGTCATATGCAAGTATTTTACTTGTTAACTTATTAGAGTGCAAAATTTATCTTTACGTTTTTGCTACACACGATAAAACATTTGGCAGTATTTTTCCCGAAGCAGTAATTGAATACTGTACTACGTATGAGCGTGTTTCCTTATTAATGTCTCCAAAGTTAACTTACGTGTTCTTTTCTCCCGAGTGAATTAATTTATGCAAATAATTCACAGAAATTCACAACAATCATTATTTTCTATCCTGATCGCTGTCCGCCAGGGCAAGGCTAATTTTATGAAAAATATATAAATAATATAACAATAAAGTTAATAATAACATATAATTATAGATGATCAGTCTTGCACGGCAGTATTTTTCATGCTATGAACCATTCTCATTGACTGCAATATTAAAAATATCCATTATCATATGTTTCTGCATTTATTACCTCCAAATAAAAATTATACAGCATATACAGTGAGAATATTACTTTTCACGTAATTCTTGGATAATTTGAAAAAAAAATGAAAAGATTTGGGATCGAACCCAGAACTATGCCATAGGGGATAGGCCTGCTGTCTGCTCACCCATTCCTGTTCTTAGCAACAATTCAACAATGAAGCCTATTAACCTTTAAACACTGGATTTATTTTGGGGTATTTTTGTTCATTTTATGGAAAAATCACATCTCACGAATTATTGGTACTTAAATGCTCAAATAAAAAGCACTTTATTGTAAAAATAATGAAGAATTGCATACTTCTGTTTTGTAGGGGAAAGAAACATGTCAAAAATATATTATGAAAAATATACGCCCGTGAGCTATTGCATTTTATGTGCCCATACAGGCACATTCGGCGTTTAAAGATTAAGTTGCATGTGATGTTTTTGCATATTTTTGACGCAGATTTCTCGAATCCAAGGGCCCAGTCACAAAAACCCCGAGAAATGTGTCTCCTTATTTTCGATGTAGAATCACCTGGTCGATTTTCATCAAAATCTGTGACCCAAAAATTGTAGCCTCTCCATGTGGAAAATCATGCATCTCAAAAAATAACGTTTCTGCAAGGAAAGAGGGAAATATTTACTGTCCCCGATTATCTAAGAAACACCAGGGAGGAAAATTGAAAATACATCGGTATGTGAAATTTCGCACAAGGATACGGAAAGTATTTTATGATGCATCCAAAGGAAGATGTGAAGGTCTTGATGATGGTCACGGCCATTGGGAATAGTGAGAAAAAATTGATGACGAGTATAACCGTCATGCCCAAATGGATCTATTGTCACGTCCAGTAAAGTGGTTAAAATACACATATCTTCAAATACCTTCATCATTGGAGTTTTCATCATCTGAGGTTTTCTCTTTCTTTTCTGACTTCTTTGAGGACCTTTTATCTTGGGATCTCTTTTTCTTTGCTTCATTCGAATCATCATCACTACTAGAATTTTTGGTTGCCTTTTCTAAAGTTCTTAGATTGCCCAAACTGAAATAAAAATAAAGGTGAAAACATAAATAGAACAAATCAACAGCATAGGTTTGTATTTTTTAAGAAGTAAGCTTATAAAAAGTTTAGAATAAATTTTACTGGAGGGGTATGCTATAATACATGTAATTTGTTATTTATAATAAAATAATTGAAGGATAATTTTGCAAAAAATAAATTCATTAATGGGGAAAAAAACCATCTGTTGCATGCAGACAAAATTATTTATTCACCAAAATCCCATTTTATGAAGTGCTGCTTTACTAGAAATGCCAGTT
Source organism: Tanypteryx hageni (assembly GCA_028673005.1). Taxonomy (NCBI): domain Eukaryota; kingdom Metazoa; phylum Arthropoda; class Insecta; order Odonata; family Petaluridae; genus Tanypteryx; species Tanypteryx hageni. The sequence goes on from CM054114.1 coordinate 181,138,642, forward strand.
TTATGGAATAAAAAAATTTGCTTCCTATAGCTTCAAAATTGGCACTTTAACATAAAATATTTGTGCAATAATGTTGTATTGTTTTATGTAATATAGTTTTAAAAATCATAATTAAACAATCATTACTTTCCAAGGTTATTGATAATTTTGTGCATTTCACGATAATTCTTTAGATACATTATCCAATACCAGTTTCATGGAAAATCTTTTCATACCGAATAAACCCAGTCCCAAGCCATTCAATAAAAACAGGATTTTGGTATTTTCCAAAAAATATTCCATCCAAAGGTATCAAAGTCAATTATCATTTATTAAAATAAATTTATTTTACTTTAAGATTCTAATATATAGAATATTTTATGAAATAAACAGGATAAAAAATTGGTCAAGAAAAAACAGCTCAAGTGACAAATTGCAAAATTATATCATGATTGGCAAAAACAACATACATTCTTTACAGACACAAAGATTGGCCCAGCTCAAATGAATATACTATGGCAATCCAAAATATCTTTAATTTTTTATATTAAAGAGGGATGAAAGTTGTGATAAGTTTGATGGAGCTTGGTTAGTTTTATTTTTGAAATCAGCAAGGGAGTCGCTGCTACATGATTACTTTTACTTTCTCATATGCATAGTATATACAGTGGGAGTTTCCAAAGCTTTCAAATCTCAAAGCCGATGCGATAACCATAAAAAGTTCAAGAGCCATGAGACTCTCACAACCTTTACAAATAAATTTATGTACATAAGCTCAGCTTATGTTTGTATTATATTTGCACTAAGCTCAAGTAACAGCACGTTAATATATTCCAGAGTGAACAGTGTTGCCAGGTTCCTAAAGTGGACCAAGATACTTTATCGGGAAGATCAAAAGAGATGCATTTTTGGAAAAAAGAGCAGTATAAGTTTGCAAACTGTGGTTTGGCCACTCCTGATATCGAGTATATAATGGATTGTAGATATGTTGTTTTGGACTTTTGGTTAATCAAAAGTGTGCCATTTTGTGATATTCCAAATATATAATGAAGCCTTTACATGGTGGAATTCTTTTTAAATCGAAAAAATATCCTTTATGATGATTTGGTGTATTTACCAAAATTATTTTTACAAAGTGACCAATCATTCAGTCCTTCGACTGGTCAACAGACAATTAAGCTATTGAAGTCAGTCTATACATAGTGGAGGATAAAAGGAGAGGATTAAACTAACAGTGGTGAGTATGGGTTGGCCTAAGAAGCCAGGGACTGGGCAGAAAAAAAGGGCGTTCACATTGCCAGAGTCAAGTTGAGTCTAGCTGAGTTAGGTTACAGTTGTCTCCTGCCCTATTTTTAATCAGTTCTAGAAAGTCACTGGTCTAATGTTGTTGCGTTTCCTACAAGGGGGACAAAAATTTATTTTACTAGAAAAACAGAAGTACACTCATCCTTAAATTTCAGTTTTTATTAGCACATTTTTGGTTTAGCATGGTTTTCTTTTAGAGAACTGCTACAAATTGCATGACAATCAGTTTAGATTTAGCATGGTTTTGGAATGGCATAAAAATTTCCAGTGTGACTCAGAGATTATAAGATAAGATAAAGGAGGATTGTTGAATAGACTGTAACTAGTTTGTAGCATGTTGAGCTCAAAATGTATTCCTATGACAAAACCCTCCAACTTTGCATGGTTTCATTTTACATGATCTTATGCAGGAACACATGTACAGTATGAAGTGAAGGATGGGTCTTTTTAACTTATGAATAACATTTTCAATCAATGATACTGAATGTTCAAATAACTCTGCACTCATAAAGGAAATTTTGATATTGTTTTGGGGTTTGTTATTAAATCGGGCTATAAATGAAAAATTTTCAAAAATATGTTCATATAGCATTTATAGAATGGCCCTGTAACCAATGTTACTTACTGCAACTGTGTTGACGATTCTATAAAATCTAGAGAAGATAGGTCCATTATGTATGGTGGCTGAGCATTAAATGACATAAAGTCTCCACTCGCCAGTGTGTTAGTTTGTGAGTTGTTATGATTCAGGAGTCTGACTTGTGCTAGAATCAACTAGACTCTGTCAAAGTGAACCTACCATAAATTTTGCCAAACAGTGGATATTGTTGAAAGGGCAGGTATCTCACTTATGTTTCTTTAATATTTAGTCTTTATTATTTCAAGTTTGTTTGTTTAAATCAGTAATAGATAAATTAAAATGCATTTGTGAAAATTATCTTTAAAAAATGGCATTCTGGAATGGGTTGCCAGTGGTTCCATAATAAAAAGGGTTAGACCTCATGGGAGAAAAACATTAAGGATGATGGTACAGCATCAACTACTTTAGTATCATTAGCAGGGAAACAAAGTGACCAAAACAGTGAGAAGTGGCAGATGCTCATTAAATACTTTTTATTTATCATTCTTGGTATGACAGATCCTAATTTAAGTTGATTTGAAAATGTCACATAATTTAATACCGGTGTATCAATTTATGTCGTTTGGAATCTAAGTTAGGTCGTTTGATCCTCAAGGTTTTTAAAAAAATTTCCTTCCTAAGTCTATTACATATCTGATTAAAATACAGGCATCCCTTGCTATAGCGTGTTTCACTTAGTGCTGCTTCGTTATAGCACTCTCATTAACTGCCATATCATCAACACATTGTTTTGATCATATACTTCCATTATACTAGTATCATATAAATGAAACTGAATATTTTAGGAAAAATCTGATTTGGGAAGCACTTAACTTTCTCTTTATGTAGCAGGCCTAATTAGTATTTGTAGGTAAATTACGAGTAAATTAAATATTTCTAAACAATTTTTGTACAAAAGATGTTCTCTCTTTAAGCTTTTTAGATACAATTTCGATTGCAACTAAACCAAAAGCGTAGGATTTTGTTGATATCAAGATATGTCTTAATTATTCAATGTTGCTGCAACAAGTCACCTTCATTTGTTTATCTTCCCATATACACTACTCATACAGCTTATCAGCTCCAATAACTTTTGCTTGGCTATTTTACTTTGTTACGACCAGGACTGACAAAGCAGTCCTTGCACGCTTAGGTAGCAAACTGGCACGAATGGGATTTTCTGTATTCGAGTTATACTGAGGCACATTAAAAATATATTATGTAAACATACATGTAAACAGGCACGAGTGGTAACTTTGAACACAGCTTGTCAAGTGGGGAGGTTGTCCACGCCTTATCTATAGGAAGAGGCGAGAAAAAAATTTCCCCACAAGAAACAACATCAAACCACTCATTTAGTTTTCTGCCTCATGTGGTCTTATAAGGGAAGGTCTTGGACCTAAACACTGACTTTGGGATGAAACTTGGCTATACTGTAGAGAATAAAAAACTAAGCGATACATGTTTTACCATTTTTCCATCAGATTCATATTTCTCGAGTTTTGAATTTTTAATATTAAATTTTTTAAAAAACTATAATCAATAAAACACACCTTTCTTCTTCGTAAAGACTAACTTTGTGACAAAATTTTGCTATGTTGTACAAATAAAAAAAAATCAATACGTTTCGCCAATTTTCCATGAGTATATTTCCGGGGTTATGAATTTTTAAACATTATAATTTATCTTTATATTCATATTTGGTGATGTTATGGATTTTAACAATAAGAACTATCAGTTACCATGGTAACTGGATTGAAGCAACTGAAATTTTGATTTTACCTTTAGAGGTAGTAGAGCAGTGAGAAACTGTTAACATTTAAAAGTACCTATTCCTTAGGATAATAATGTTTATGGATATAGAGACAGAATTAATAAAGTCAATTAGAATTATTAATATTGTTACCATACCAAAATTTTCAGTTTCTCTTATATTAAATAACTAGCGTATTTGCCAATCAAATGACAGGTATGCATGGATTAAGTATTAGATTAAAGGCACTTCCCATTCTTCCCCCTTTTCTTTCTTCCTCTCTCCCATTCTCCCTCCATTTCACCTCTCTTGCATAATAGACTTCCTAGTCTCAATCTCGCCCTAATAAAGACCATTATCTATCTATCTCTCCCATCTCCCTCCTTCTCTGTCTCTCTTCCTCACTATCTCTCCCTCCTCTTTCTCTTTCCTTCTCTTTATCCCTCCCTCTCCCCCTCTCTTCTTCTCTGGAAAACTAGACATCCTGGTCTCAATCTTGCCCTAATAAAGAATATTATCTATCTATTTCTCCCTCTCCCCCTCCTTCTGTCTCCCTCTCTCTCCCACTCTGTCTCTCCATTTTTCGATTTACATGTATGTATTCAGTTTAACTCGATTTTATTCATACGACCATACCCGTATTTTATTTGATTATTGTACAAGATGCACCATGCTCGTTCGTCTTTTATCATCCTTCTGTACCTGTATAGCTCGTGTGTTTTATGGTGGCAGTCAGAGACACGGGAGAGGTGAAGGAAAAGGAAGAAAAAGTGTTGAGGGGGAATACTATGTCACAGCCCATACACAGAGCACAATTTTGCTTTCGGAAGAGTGTATCAGCCGCACGGAGCCCCTGGAGGGGAAGAATATGTGTTGTACAGAGCAACACAACTATGTATTCATTGTCAACTGTTGTGATGTGTAGTTAGTTGTCCCCCCCTTCCTAACTTCCCCTCCAGGGTTTAGGATCACGTATCTTATGCCTATCTTGTGAGTCATGTTTACATTCATGTCAATATATATATTTGCATTTATGTAATTCATTATGCACACAGTATGTACTCTTAATAGTTTTATTATTTATTAAGTATTTCATAGATTCTTGCCCGTCTACTATTTACCTTTGTCGTCCCTACATTGATATCATTCACTCCATCATATGACAGAGCAGGATTCCATGGGAGTTCCTATGGCAGTAGAATCTCTTTTCTTAATCTCCTCTTTGCGCAAATAATGAACTTGAACCCACTTTTTCGTGCAAAAATATTCATAGTTGGGTGAAGAGAATATATTTGTATTGGAAGTTCATTGATCAAAGGAGCTTCTATAAATCTGTGATTTATGGCAGAAACTTAACGAAAGAAAAATGAAGGAATTGTAAAAGTGGACGCTGCACAGGTTGCCATATCACATCGAAAACGCTTTGGGGGATTAAAACACTCATTAAATAAAATTTAAAGACGTTTATAAGTGGAACACATCTGCTCAGTAATGTAAACATTACATTATTTTCAATGGGAAAAATATTTTTGATTTATGCATTTTCCAGGAATGCAACTCTCGCGTAAATCGGGGGATACCTGTACCATATTTTTCATCATATAAAATGCACCATGGTATAAGATGCAACGTTTTTTAGAAGATTTTTCAGGAAAAAAGTAATTTGGCTCACTGATGCATTTAGAAAGGACCACATCGTGAATCATTTCCAGTCATGATTAAGTCTGTATCTGGCAACATTTACAGAAAATATTACAACATTATAACAGCTAAATATAACATTTTATATAAACATGATTCGTAAAGTAAACAGGGATGATCTAAAACAAAAATAATGCTTCAAGACTTGTATAGCTAAATGTGCCCTGCATGAACTCGGCAGTTGTATTAATGAAGCTGTTGGAGTCCCCTGCACACGTCGCACGTATAGATATCCTTTACCAATAGTAATTAGTTCAACAAGATCAAGATGATATTTTAATTTAATGGGATAAATAATAAGTGTAATGCATATGAAATAACGATATGTATGCTCAACTAGTCCTTTTTCTTCTGCACCTCTTTTTGCCTTGAACATAACGATTTTGATCGATACAGCAATACCAAACTTCCTCTGTTCTACTATCCGTCACTTCCTCCTCTAGTTGTGGCCATTTAAGACCAACCATACAAAGACTATGATTCTCTTATCCCATCAGCTTCAGATTTCCTCGTTTTCTCCATTCAGGGATAATTTACTTTCTGTGGGAGGTGAACCAAAATGACGTGCTGCTGCTCAGTTTCCATATCTTTTTGCCTATTGAATCGCCTGAAGCTTATAACTAATAGCGTAAACATAGCTTTTCACTTTTGCAGCCATTGAGATCTCAGTACACGTAACAGTATTCATCCTAGGTACGGGCACACTCCAGGTTATGTAAGCCTTGACTTACATAAACTGGCACTTATGTAAGCGGCCCCATAAATTATGTACAAAAAAATTTTGTCATGCCTACTTTAGCGGTTTTCGTAAACGAGCTCAAACTAAATCTATATGTATGTGCGTGGAGAAAGAATGCAAGGCGTGGATTGTAATGCGATATCCCTGCTTTGCTACTCAGCCAATGTTGTCATTCTAGCAAATTTTTAGCAATATGTAGTGACTTTGGTTTTGAATTACGCATGAAAAAAGGCCACAGCGACTACCTACTAATCTAGCGAATCGATGAAACAATCTACCTAATTATAGTGACTGGCTACAATTGTGGCATATATCTGCACTCATACAAATACAATAATAGATTACATTGTTGTTGTCTGTGTGATAGTGTGGTTTCTCTCCCAATCTCTTGTCTTTTTTCGATCGTTGACACTGGTGCTTGATCTCTTAATGTGTGTGTTCGCTTTTGCACAAATTAACGGAAGTGTGACCTTTGTAATCATGGCTGATAAGCATTTAGTACCGTATTAGTCTGAATATAGTCCCTCCTTTTTGGCCAAAATATTAGTAAGAAAAGTAATGGGGAGACTATATTCGCGCCCAAAAAATTAGCAAACGAAAATATTACCACTGGCAGTAAGTACAGGTAACACTTGATTTGATTGTTTTACAGAGAATTTTTTGATACATATGCCTCAATAACTCAATTCTTTTTCTTCACTCTATGGAATCCTTGCCTTAAATGTTTGTATTTTCATAAAAGCGGGCATTGCAGAAGTTTTCGCTTTGGAAGCGCTGATAGGCTAACTTCATCCCTTCCTAAAAGTATGTCCCAAATATTGATATGTAGTGGTGTCACCTATCATTATTTTAGAGAAAATGTCACTACAACAAAAGAAATTATCTTCGTTAACCTTCAATCCATAGGCAACTCGTGTCAGCTGATCAGACTGTCCAGCTTAAGCAGCGGTTGATTGTATATAATGCAATCACATTATAAAAGTATTACTTATGTAAATAAAAATGAGGTATTGAAGGTGTTACAACTATCTACAGAATGTATTCTGTGATGTGATATTCCGAGGCATAAATATCGGAAGTAATGAAATTACGGGTAAAATATATTATGAAAAGAATATGTTAACTGCAAATCTGGTGATAATTACTTTTTTATACAGGCACAATTTAAGTAGCCATTGTTGACGGCATCTGAAGGATATGAATGGAATTTAAATAACATTCATAAATGCAAAGTTTTCGAATTTAGTCCAGTAACACTTGATACATATTTAAATTATGCTTATAACTATAACACGCAAAATGTGATCTCACCATTTCATTGTAAATTGATAGCTGTAACTAGATAGGTTCATACATATTAAAACTCGTTTTTTCGAATACCAAAAGTGAGGTCTGTAATGAGGTTCAAACTTTTTTCCAAAACTGAGGCTTCAGAAATTGGGAGGGAGGGGGGACTATATTCAGACTAATACGGTGTTTAGTATTTTAATGAACATCTCTTTCAGAAATTCTCCTTGAATGATTAAAGTGACTTTCCCATAACTGCATAATACATACATGGCTTGAATTACCTTCGTTTTAGCGCGGAAATGAACAGCTTTACAAAATTGACATTCTACGTTTTGTTTACCAAGAAAATGTCTATTGGACACTGCGAAAGCAAACTGCATTTAGTAAAAACCAACATTTCACCTTTCTTAATATATTATTGATTTACATCAAGAATTCATTTACAGTGCAACCTTTATAATCCAAATCCATGGTAATCCGAACTTCCAGTAATCTGAACTGTTTCCTCAACATCAGGTGTAGTGTCGGTTAAGCAAAGCGAGCGTCGGAAAGTGAAATTTGGAGTTTTTATTTTGTAACAAAGTCGGGCACAGATGTCTACTACTAACGCCTCTTGCAGCTTAATAGATGATTCTTTGAAACATTGTTTTAAAAGGAATGAACGATATCAGCATGGTCGGCCATGCCGATATCGCTCATTCCTACTGCCGCGGCCCAGTGTGGAGTACAATTTTCCCGTCCATCAACGCAGATCACTCAGTCATTTTAGTGAACTGTAAGTACATTAATTGGTGTTTTATTTACAGAAATTTAATACATAATAAATTTTTTCCTTGTTATTTTACATCAATATAGATACACTACTGATATACTACTACTACATTGTCAGGTGCGAGAGCAGGCATAGAAGAACTTAGCAAAATGAATAAAACAAGAAAAGATGGATGACTATTTACTTTAACAAGATGTAATCATGTATGTATATATAAATTTTCAGTTTTTACTGTGGAAATGTACATTATAATAAACATTTTTTCTTAAAAACGTGGTCATATACTTCGAATCCAGTAATCTAAACACCTTGATAATCTGAACATGCCCTTGCATTAATTAGTTTGAATTATAGAGGTTGCACTGTAATCATCTTTCAATTCACACACCATTAGTCATAACTTTCTTTGTAAGCTTCGTTTTCTGTTGACTATATTCTATACTTACATTAGCCACTGCGTTTACATGCCTCTATTTTAACCAAGTACTTGTACCGTACTGATGCAGTAAATTATACGTATTTAAATTTTCAGAGATTGCTTTTTCGAAACAACTTTGCGTGCCAAATAAACACCTTCAGGGACTGGATCTGGCCCGTGGGCCATAGTTTCCCCACCTCTGCTGTACTTTCCGTACTAAATTTCGACTTACGCAATGTGTGCCGGAACGCATTACTTATATAACCCAGGGTGTGCCTGTATTTACAAAATTTTTATCAAATTATAATGTTCCATGGCATTAATCATGCTATTCAACAGACCCATTAGGGACTAAAACATATGACTAACGTCAAAAACATACCGAAATTGTAATTATTGTGAGCAGGCACGTAATAAAGCTCAATAATGAAGTGTCATTGGAATTCACAATGCATAAGATATTACTTTAGGTGTATTTAAATGTTTTTGCGACGAATGACTGTCTATTATTCCATTTTGAGTGCCAACAAATACTGTGTATACAATAAGACCCTGATTTAGCCCCACCGTTTGTTCGTCAATGATATTGGCACTTTAGTGGGGTGGCTGTAAATAGAAGTAAAGTGAGTTGCCAGTATTTGCAGATTGCAGATTCATCATTTCACTTATTTATCATTCATGTATTATGGAATAATGTTTCGGTAGCCCCAGTTTATTGTTTTGCTTATTCGTCACTCGAACTACTTGTCATGGCAGAGTAAGAAGTCAACATGCATGCTACTTGTTAAACAGTGACTGCCTCATTAAACTCGTTATATTTTATTTTCTGGCCTATTTTGTTTATTTTTTTGCTACTGATAATGAATATACTATGTTGGTAATTACTTTTTTATTCATTGTAACTAGCGTAAGAAAGTGAGCTAACACACCATCTTCCCATCTTTTGTATGTTATTACAGCATCTTGCGCTTTGTTTTGGAATTGTGCCTTGAACATAGTATCTGAGATTCTCGTGAGTTTTATCCCGCAATATCTGTGTTCATGCTTGTAATCATGCTTTTCGTTCATATTTATGTAATTTTAAGTTAATTTCATTTATATTAAGATTAGGCAATGTTCAGCACATGTACTGTCCTGTATATTATCCCTATCATGACCGGAACATCTGTAAACAGATTTGTTTTCTTAGCATGGATGTCAAAGGGTATAGTGGCAATGACATAAACCTAATCTCCCTTATTACAATAAATCTTATTAAAGAAAATTGCTCTTTTTTCGTGATTTTAGTGGCGAATCAGAACATAACCCTCCTAATTTTTATGGGAAAAAATTCCCTGCTATTCTGTTTTGGTATTTGCGACCATTTTCTGGAATGTAAACCCCATGAATAATGGGGACCTGTGTATATGCCAGCTCTATCTAATCACAAGATTGAAGTTTTGTTCACTATGATTCATGGGCTGTATGCGGAGATGGCACTGTATAGGGAGGGCACTAAATCTATATACTCTATATAATTTTATTATTTTCTTCTGTTTTCTTCTTTTTATTTCTCTAAATATTACCTCTTAAGAAATAGGAATAATACAGTCAGACCCCAATTTAGCACCTCCCTATATAGCAGTGTTTCTCAACTGGGGTGACATCACATCCCAGGTTGACGCGAGAGTCATTGAGGGGTGACGCAAATATTTGATAAATTCACAGTATCATATTTTGGCTTATAAAAATAAATAAAACCAGAAGAATACCTGGCTCTGCTTCTTTGAATGCATAAATTTCGATCTTTATGTTGTAGATAAAGCCTAATTTATCTTTAAAGATGACTTGAAGGAAATGGAACAGTAAACAGGGTGATGCAGAACTGAAATGGGGTGATGCAAACAAAAATAAGCTGATGTGGGCAACACATGACTTTCTCCATATTTATATGGCAAATTACATGTTGTTAGCTCTGGGATTGTTGTCAATATTTACTTCCGGTTGACAATTAAGAAAAGAAAAAGGAGCGTTACTAAGACGTAACTAAGCGTCAATTGTTAACAATAGTCTTCGGTAGGTGGCGTGGTGGTGGCAGCTAAAAATATAAGATATCTCTTAAAAAATGCATTATATGGAAAAATGTATCATAAAAAGGTTGTAGAAAATGAAATTTCCTACAACATTTATTCCAATACAATTTTACATTTATCAAATATTAAAGAAAATATTTCAAAATAACGGTTAAGTGACAAGAGTAAACACCCACTTCCGGTCAACCGATTTTTACCAAAAACTAATCAGATCTTCTAACTTTTATAAAAATGTTAAATATAAAATTTTGCGTTGACCTGATTAATAGTTTTTGAGTTAGAGCGCCCACAAAAATCTCATAGATACAGACAAACATCATCGAGAAAACAGTCAAAACGTGTTCAGGGGACCTTAAAAAATGTATTTCCATTGAAATCTCGAATTCGATTTTTTTTACATGAAAATAATACTTTCTCGTGGTGAATCACTGTGAACAGAACTACCATCTTATGATTAACAAGATAGATACATTCTTAAAAAATTTTGTGTAAGGCAAAATCGTGTTAGTTGGAAACAAATTTATCATAAGAAATAATTTATTTAGTGGGGATTCATTCTAGCATCCTAACCTGATTGACATATTTTTACTTTCTCCATATGTAGTATAGGGGAAGAAAGTATTGTTTTCATGAAAAAAAATCAATTTCAAGATTCCAATGGAAATACATGTTTTGAGGTCCCCTGAACACGTTTTGACCATTTTCTCAATGATTTCTGTGTGTATGTGACAGTTTTTTTGTGGATGCTCTAACTCAAAAACTATTAATCAGGTCAACGTGAAATTATATATTTAACATTTATATGACAGTCACAAGAACCGATTAGTTTTTGGTAAAGATCATTCAAACGGAAGTAGGTGTTTACTCTTGTCACATCCATTTTTACTTTCTCCATATACGAAGTATAGAGCAAGTATTGTTTTCATGAAAAAAATCGAATTCGAGATTTCAACAGAAATACATGTTTTACGGTCCTCTGAACACGTTTTGACTATTTTCTCGATGATGTCTGTGTCTGTCTGTATGTGATAGATTTTTGTGGGCGCTCTAACTCAAAAACTATTAATCAGGTCAACGCAAAATTTTATATTTAACATTTTTATAAAAGTTAGAAGATCTGATTAGCTTTTAGTAAAAATCGGTCGACCGAAAGTGGGTGTTTACTCTTGTCACTTATCCGTTATTTTGAAATATTTGCTTCAATAGTTGATAAATGTAAAAATGTATTGGAATAAAAGTTGTAGGAAATTTCATTTTGTTTGATACATTTTTCCATATAATGCATTGTTTAAGAGATACTTTAAAAACTAATTTTTTAGCTGCCACCACCTACCGGCAACTATTGTTAACAAATGACAATTAGTTACATCTTAGTAATGCTCCTTTTTATTTTCTTAATTGTTGGAGATCTCTGGCTACATCCAATATCAGAAGACTACAGTATGAGTCTATTTTTGTTCTTTGTAGTCTTTAAATTTTTCTCACAGTTCCTTAAAATATTCATTACCGTTTAACCTATATGGAATTTTTAGAAATATTACAGGTATGGAGAAAGTCTTGTGGTGGCCACATCAGTTTTTTAATTTTATTCCTTTATTTTGACTATACTTTGGCTAATTCTTTGTTTTATTTATTTATGTATATTCCATACATGTAACTCATTTTTACATAAAAGAAACAATGATATCACCACACTCCTGGTCCTTATCAATCATGATTTCACTTTGAGGGTGAATGTACTGCAAAGTTATGCAAATTAATAATGTAAATTGCAAGATCACTGGAGTTCTGAGATGAATATGATAGCAGCACGACGTCGGACAAAGACTGACCGAGAAGAACACTGACTTATGGGATGCTGGAAGGCAGAGGAAACTGCACGAACAAGCATGCACAGTGCACAATATTGCTCATCAGTGAGGGTTTGGCAACATCACATAATTTTTCCTCCAGCAGAAAGCAGAGCTCCTCCCCCCTCCTCTCACATTATCATCGTGTTTCCCTCTCAACGAATCTAACTCTTGCTTCCCAATTGCTGTCTCTTTCTAAACTAAACATCCCGCAAGAGCAGGTCAAGCATATCTAAACTTGTTCTGTTTCCACTTTCTAGACTGTTCCACGATTGTAGAGAAGTTGTGGAGAAATCGCGTTAGACATAACGACCAGTCATTTTAGTCGAAAACCAGTCCTATTTTAAAAACCATGTTAAACCAAAATCCCATTGGTAGAATTCATGTTAGTCGGAGATTGGGTGGACCTCGATTTATGGCCATCCCAACTTAAACACCAGTGTCAGTGATGGACAAATGGTGGTGCTAAATCGGGGTATGACCGTACTTGCTTATTATAACTTTGCCATAGTCTCCAAATTTATTTTCACTATTTAATGACATTATTTTTGTTTTTAATATCCAATATGAAACATAATGCTGATTATCAGCTATATTTCATTCAAGATTTTTAGATATAGTGGCATGTAGGCCACTTGCAAATTATATTATATGAGATGATTTAATGAAAATTTGAGAAACAAGTGAACATTTTAAGATTTGTCAAATTATTTGAGGATGATAAATTAGTGTGTATTAGCATACCAACTAACTTGGCAAAAGAAGAGGTACCTAAAAATTTGCTGTGAAAGCATCTGGCCATGAGAAATTAAAAATAACAGTAGCATTTGTAGTTTATGTTGTCGGAAAACTTTCGCTGCATTTAATTTCAAAGGAGAAGATTCTTCCCTAAATGAAGTATCTCCTGGTGTGTTTACCAATAAAAATTAATCAATTAAATAGTGGGATGTAAAATTCAATGTAAAGAATGCTGATCTATTCAAATATAGACCAAGCTGAGTATCACGACTGACAGGTGTGAAGATTGGCACCCGTATCACAACCGCAAATTAGGTGAGTGGTAAGAGTGAAATGGTCACACTACTATGGCATCGTAGCCATGAAACTTTGCTATGCGAGTGATGTCTGTATAATGTATTTATGACATAGAGCTAGCTCACTTTGAAGTAAAAAGTACTTTTTTTTAATAGCATCACAATTAGGTCACTAACATTACTTTAAGAAAGACTAAAATTGTCCCATAAAAAACCTTCTATGAACTTAGTACTTCAAAGCAATAATTTTATAAAATAAAGAAAATCATGAGCAAAAACTAAACATACCGCTTGATTGCATTTTCAACTTTATCCTCCATGGATACATTTTTATCTTTCTTTGGCTCCAAAATCACTGAAATATTTTCATGACCACTCTTCTTCAACTTTTTCAAAGGAACAAAACACCCTGCAGTCAGCTTTTCATCCTCAAACTGAGAAATTAAGGCAGTCGCAGAAACTTCTTCAACTGATGATTCTCTGGCTATTTTTTTCTTTTTCGAGACTTTTTGGTAAATTGAACTATTGCTGTCAGAATCAGAGTCATCTAATGCATATTTACCTAAAAATTTGCTGTGAAAGCATCTGGCCATGAGAAATTAAAAATAACAGTAGCGTTTGTAGTTTATGTTGTCGGAAAACTTTCGCTGCATTTAATTTCAAAGGAAAAGATTCTTCCCTAAATGAAGTATCTCCTGGTGTGTTTACCAATAAAAATTAATCAATTAAATAGTGGGATGTAAAATTCAATGTAAAGAATGCAGATCTATTCAAATATAGACCAAGCTGAGTATCACGACTGACAGGTGTGAAGATTGGCACCCGTATCACAACCGCAAATTAGGCGAGTGGTAAGAGTGAAATGGTCACACTACTATGGCATCGTAGCCATGAAACTTTGCTATGCGAGGGATGTCTGTATAATGTATTTATGACATAGAGCTAGCTCACTTTGAAGTAAAAAGTACATTTTTTTAATAGCATCACAATTAGGTCACTAGCATTACTTTAAGAAAGACTAAAATTGTCCCATAAAAAAATCTTCTATGAACTTAGTACTTCAAAGCAATAATTTTATAAAATAAAGAAAATCATGAGCAAAAAATAAACATACCGCTTGATTGCATTTTCAACTTTATCCTCCTTGGATACATTTTTATCTTTCTTTGGCTCCAAAGTCACTGGAATATTTTCATGACCACTCTTCTTCAACTTTTTCAAAGGAACAAAACACCCTGCAGTCAGCTTTTCATCCTCAAACTGAGAAATCAAGGCAGTCACAGAAACTTCTTCAACTGATGATTCTCTGGCTATTTTTTTCTTTTTTGAAACTTTTTGGTCAACTGAACTACTGCTGTCAGAATCAGAGTCATCTAATGAATATTTACTCTTCTTTTTACTAAACTTTTTCTTGCGATTAGCTGTATCAGTACCACCCTCCTCAGAGCTTAATGAAGTATCAAGCAGGAATTCCATCTTGGCATCACGATCATCTTTTGATGGCTTAATCTTCTTGATGCATTCATTGGCTGTATCACTTTCTTCTTTAACCACCTCTTTTTTAATCTTGATTGATGGCTTATCTTTCTTTGCAACAGACTTTCTATTAATGCTGTCGCTTCCTGATGTTTTACCCTCTTTATCTACATTTTTTCTTTTTTGCTCACTTTTCTCTTTTGATGAATTATCTGTTTCATCAGCAGCATGAACTTCATCTGCTCCATCTTCCTCATCACTTTTAGAATATATATTCACTTCCAACTTCTCAGGATCGACTGTGTTTGCCATGTTACCCTCAGAAACAGAAGCTGATGTTTCCTCCATTTTGTTTTCATTGTCATTGCTTTTTACTGCTTTTTCAATACCATTTTCAAGTGCCAACTCTTTACCCTCAGCACCTTTAATGTGACCATCTTTGTCAGAATCATTAACAATGAGAGTTTGCTCATTATCCTCATCACTGTCTGAGGGTGGAATTGGGATATTAGTGGGAGAGTGTTCATAATCTTCAAAAATGTCAAATGAGCACTCTTGTGCACTTTTGTCAACCCCATTTATACTGGAACAATCCTCTCCCGCTGTTTTATTTCCATTTACTTCTTCACTCTCAAGTGTTTGGTCTTTTTCCACAACTAAAACTTTGTCTGCTTCCTTACATTTGTCATTTTTTTCTTCATCCCTTTTTTTGTCCGTTACTTTCTCAATATTACAATTTTCTTTTGCAGCAATTTCTTTAATTTCCTCT
Organism: Tanypteryx hageni; assembly: GCA_028673005.1. Taxonomy (NCBI): domain Eukaryota; kingdom Metazoa; phylum Arthropoda; class Insecta; order Odonata; family Petaluridae; genus Tanypteryx; species Tanypteryx hageni. The sequence continues at coordinate 181,154,419 of CM054114.1, forward strand.
GGATTTGAAATTAAAGTTTCAGCATCTGACAAATTATTTTCATTGCACATTTCATTAGTTTTTTCATTTTCCTGACCACTTTTCTGATTGTTTCCAAGACCGGTTTTCTCTGCCTCCATATCTTCAATGGCCATTGTATCACTCAAACCATCCACACCACTCAACTTATCACCGCTTTCAAAACCATTTACCCCACTGCTTTCAGTTTCATCACTTTTCTCTCTCGCTTCTATCATAGATTCCTCTTCAATGTGTTTCTTCTGTACTGATATTTCCTCTTTTCCACTTTCCTCTTTCTCATCTATCTTAGTTTCCTCTTCAATGTGTCCCATCTGCACACAGCTCTCCGCCTCTTTCCCACTTTCAACACCCGCTTGCCCATTTATCCTCTTTTCTTCTTCATCTTCCTTTCCAGTCTCTGGTGTTTCTTTATTTTTTTCTTCCCCTTCCAAAACATTTATCCACTCCTCCTCTGCCTCAGTAACCTTTTTCTGCAACTCTTCTGAGTGTACTTTTAGTGCAGACAGTATTTTCTTATAGCTCGCCATCATCTTGCCTAATTTAATGGGAGTTGTAGGGAACTGTTTATGAGGGCTTTTGTTTTTTCCAGAGATCCACCAGTTAAGTTGGTTTGTTTTTTTGGCGAGAGAATGGGCCATATTGTGAGTCTCTTTAGTAAATTTCTCCATCAATGCACACGTTTTCCTCATCGCTACGAGTTTTCTAGAATTTTCATCATCAACATCTTCTGTAACTTGCTTACTGTCACTTCTTTCTTGAATGTCCCTGTCTTCCTCATTGTTTACAACTGGTTCATCCAATCGTGTACTAACACTTTCCTCCTCATTGTCCACCTCAGCTCTAGCACTTTTTGTCTTCTTTGGTGGAGGATCCCTTCCCTTCTTTTTTTTCTTTTTCTTAGGTTCATCACTACTTTCAGAATTTTTATCAGTTCTGGAATATAAAAATAATGTCCATTAGTCTTTGAAATATTTGAATCATTTTAAATCTGAGAATTTAAAACAAAAAATTGAAAAAATAAGGTTACCATAAAAACAATCAAAATGGTTGTAAAGAAACACTCAAATTAATAACGAAGTGCAAAGTATAGTTTGAAATACCTTTATGTGAATTATTTTTCTAATTAAAGCCTAAATATTCTGCAAATGTTGCTTTCTGGAAAATAAGATAGCATCAAAGCATAACAAAAATTTAATTATGTTGCTTTCTGGAAAATAAGATACCATCAAAGCATAACAAAAATGTAATTAACTCCAAAGTTACACAGCAGTGTGTTAAAAAGAGGTAATCTGAAAACAAAATAAAGGAGTCTGATGAGGATAAATGAACAAGTCAGTCTGTAATAACAAGATTCAGAAAAGCCTAATGGAAATGATTGATGTCCTATTACAACAAAGAAGAGAAAGCCTTGGGAATTTAAACTGTATGAAAATAAAAATAAACTTATTAAATGATTAAGAGTTACATAATACCTAAAAGTGCAATGAAACATTTATAAGCATTGATCTGGTTTGGTTTGTATTTCTGGTTAATCAACCTCTTGAATTATTACAGCCATTTCTCATTCCACAACGAACACATACACAAGGGAGGAGGGAAGCCCGGTGCAGGCATTAGCCCACTCTTAATGAAAAGCACCAAGAGGGCCAACTGCTTAATGTCCCTTCCGAAGGACGGAGAGCTGACTTGTACAGTCTCCTCAAATCACACAAGTAGGGAACGGGACGGTCCCAGGTTGAAAAATCCGACCTTCACCAGATTCAAACCTGGGACCGCTTCATGGAAGGCCAACACTAGCCACTCTGCCACCATCAACCCTATAAGCATTGAGTGATCTCATGATTAAGTATTACATGTTGCATATCGCCATTAAGAGGAAATTCAATTTTTATGGACATTAAATATGATTGTATAAGGCAACGTTTCTCAACCTTTTAGATAATACAGCCTAAATTATATGTGGCTCACCTAAACTGTGACCCACTGATACATCAATAGGTGAATATATAGGCAGGAGAAATTTCTACATTAATGACTAAAAGTAACACATTATTTAAAAAAAATATAAAGCAATTCATTAAAATTTTCATTAGTTATATACCACATTTCATTTTTACCAAATATTAAGTTTTTGCTATACTTTGTGGTCCACCAGGGTATTGTGATCCATTGGTTGGGAAACACTGGTATAATACTTTTACTTACAAGGAGTCCATATGTGTCATGGAACACAGATTTAAACGAGATTGTGGCAGGGTGTTCTTTGTGTCGTAATTTGAAATATTGCAAAGTGAAAAGGTGCGCCTCTTAAGGGTTTGCGAATAACATGGGGAAAAGTGCACGCAGCACAATATATGAGCCTACTATAAGCTTCTTTCAACAAATGCCAACGTAGCGTAGTGGTAAGCGACCCTGACTCGCGCATGGGGTATGATGGGTTCGGTTCTACATGCTGACAAAATTTGCTTTATTTTGTTTATTACTTTTTTATTTTATGCTTTTATTATAAATATTTATATTCTGACATTTTATGTTATAAAAATATTTTCATTGTTGATTTTGGCAGAAACGGTTACTTATCGTATATAATGGACAATTATGGAAATATGTAAATGTATTGTAACAGTGAACAATGTCTCCATGTAAATAAATAAATAAACAGTTTGTTAGTAGATATGATTTTAAACGGAAATAAATGATTTATCAGTGTATCTGGTTGTAATGAGTAAATATTAGCAGCATTAATAAAATCTAATTAATTATTCATAGTAAACTTTTTCATTTTGAAGAATGCAATCCATGACAGTATCAAAGAAATGCGACCAGAAAACCATGTAATCGATGACGAAGAATTAGTGTTGGCACATGAGGTTGATATTGAACCAGATTTCGTGGAAGTTAAAAGTCAAGAAGATGAGGATGAACTATATGAACCATTGGAAGAGAAACCTAGTCACGGTGGTTATATTTCTCTGGAATATAAGAAGAAAGTTGTTACTCTAGCAAATGGTCATCCAAAGTGGAGTTTGGCAAATTTACAAAAGAAAGGATGGAGACTGTTAAAGAGGAAGGATCAGTTGAAAACATGGGAGGAAGACATTAAACAGTGTATGACATGTATAAAGCAATTAACTCATGGACCATGGACAGCTTTGATGAGGCGAGGGCTAACAACGAGCAGGTAACCACAAGGATGTTACAGCAGTGGGCCATGACAGCTGCATTTCAATTTCAATTACAAGACTTTCACTTCATAGCAATCACACTTAAAAGTTCAAAAGAACACACAATCGCCAGCAGAAGATCACCAGGTACATAAGTGAAAGATTTGCTGCAACCATGGAGTAAACCTTGGAAGCTGCCGAGAAGTTCCGAAAACAAGTTCGAATGCTGATTCCACGGTTTGACCCAAATTTAGTCATTAACACTGACCAAACAGGATGCCAATACCAATCTACAATTGACAGGACGCTGACCCACAGAGGATCCAAAATTGTACAAAAAAGTCCAAATAAAATATCTTATACTTACATTGCGCAATATGCGCTTACATTGTCAGGAAAATTGTTGCCAAAAGTATTTTTATGCCTTCAAGAAACTACTGACAAATTTGGCCCTCTTGTCCACAAAAAATTGACGCGGTAGTAAAGGAGCTGGGCAATGTGGTTGTAACGTGTTCAAAATTTGGTAAATTAACAACAAAATTATACACACAGTTTTTGAAAAGCATCTTACAACCTTATGTCGGGAAAGAAAACTTTCTTTTACTTATAGATTCATGGGGAGGTCATACAAATTCTACCCTGTATGACGACATCTTCATTAATGATGATGGTGCAGCAACTTGTCAAGTGAAAGTAATACCACCTAAATGCACTCCTTTATGCCAGCCGTGTGATGTTTACTTTCATAGGCAAGTAAAGAATTTCATCAAACACATTCAAAACTGCTCATACTTGCTACAGCAAAAACACGAAGTAAGTTCATGTGAGGATGCAATAAAAATTCACTCACTGCTGCACCATCAATTGAGCGCACCAGCTTTCCAAAACATGTATCAATATGCCTGGTATGCACTGAAGATCATCGACGAGAGAGATATTTTCTTGAATGTAAATGAAGTTTGCTTCCCCACCAATATATTAAAAAGCAGTTGTGAATGTGGAGGGGTTGCATTGCTCAAGTGTTCTTGGTGTGAGAAGATTCAGTGTTTTGTTTGTTTTTTTTTACAATTATCATCCGAAGAATTGTGCACCGTGCATCCCATGTGGACTATCTGAAGAATAAATGTAATGTGTTTGTATGTATGTGGTGAGTTTATACAGGCCATACCCCATCTCTTGCCACTCTTTTCAGCATCCTTATGTTAAACAGACTATAATGGAAATTCCTGGATAGGTGGACAGCCTATAGCAGGGCAGTAATGCAATATACTTTTATGTATTACAAGTTTCATCAATTTATGATATGTTTAATAAAATAATCTTCAAAATTCAATCCAAATTCCCTTTTTTGACCACAAAATTCCTTTTCCACGGTATTTTATGAATATTGTTTATTGCAATATGAACACGTATTTTATAAAACATTGTTAAATTGCTTTTGTTATTGCAAAAGTACCAGTTACAAATAGTCAACAAAATACGGTAAATAACCGTATCTGCCAAAATCCAGAATGAAAACATTTTTATAACATAGAATGTCAGAATATAAATATTTATAATAAAAGCATAAAATATAAAGTAATAAACAAAAACAAAATCAAACAAATTTTGTCAGCATGTAGACCTGAACCCATCATGCCCCGCACGTGAGTCAGAGTCGCTTACCACTATGCTATGTTGGCATTTGTTGAAAGAAGCTTATAGTAGGCTCATATATTACTGTTCTCTGCATTATTCGCAAACCCTTGAGAGGGGTACTTTTTCACTTTGTAATAGTTCAAGTTACAACGTAAAGAACACCCTACCACAATCTCGTTGAAATCAGTGTTTCATGACGCGTATGGACTCCTTGTTAGTTCAAAGATAAAAAAGTTTTTTAAGCCCAGTTTTTATTTCACCTTTTCTGACTATTTAGGAAATAATATTAATGGTATTGCTTCTGAGTTTATTGATGATAATTACTGTCACAAATATATTAACTTTTCATAAATTATGCATTAGACAACAAAAAATTAGGTAAATATAAAAAATTAAGTAAACCACAAGCTTTGTCATCTGACAACACTTCTTCACCTTTAATTGAAATATCTTTGTCACCCACTTCTTTCAATACCACATTATCTTCATTGCTGTTGAGTGAATAGGTAATGCAGTACTTCATTAATCCACAAACAATAATATCACTTGATATGTCCAACCAAGCAGCATAATTCTGAGATGAAACCTGAGATAAACTGTCTTCTTATGACATGTCTATTTGGTTTAAGCATACAATTTTCATTAGGTAGCCAATCATTGTTGAATTTTCTCAGTTAGTACTTAAATGACTAATATCGAGACTAATATGACTAATATCGAGAGACTGGAATAAAGAAATCATCCTTCCTGCAATGATAGCCAAATCTGTCTTGCCTTAACTTTTTAGTGTATAAAGAATACAGAGATAACCATGAAAAATTAGAATTCAAGATTTGATGGATATGCATGTTTTTGGTGCCCCCAAGTCCAAAATAGTGGTTTTTTGCAATTCTGTCCATCCGTAATCTGTTGCCTATGTGCAACTCCAGGGGCTAAATGGTTTAATGGAATCTGATAAACTTTGCATTTATAAAGGGTATCACCCATAATAGAAGCATTGTTGAAACAAACCATATTGGAGGGTAGTTTATTCCTGTCAATTTTCATAAAATGTTAATTTATGAAAATATGACTTCATGGATGTTGATTAAAATTGGCCCAGAGAGCTTAATGTCAATGAAAATAACATATATGCTATATTTATCAAAAATGAGCATATAGCATCCAGTGTCATGATATATTGAGTTTTACGCCCGACAACCATTAAGCTCTTCTCACCAATCGAAACACCATTGTTCCAACAAGTGAAATGGCACATATATGTCTTAATTTAACTAGCTAACCCAGCCTTTTACAGTGTGTGCCAAAACAATAACAAAGATGAACACATATGACCATGCCCTTGGCAGGATTTGAACCCGTGGCCCTAGCATAGGAAGCTAGACATGCTAACCACTCATCCACCAAGGCCAGCAATGTATTAATATTAACCAGTGACATTTTTGTATTGACTAAATGTGTATGAATATGATAAAGTTCCTGCAATGCATGCTGCACTGATTGTTTTACTTTTTTTACCTGGTGGCCTGCAAGAGTGTTGAGAATTAGAAGCTGTTGTGGTTGGTTTGTATTTATGGCTAATCAACCTCTTGGATTATTCAAGCCATAACTCCTTCCACACACAACACACACACGAGGGAGGAGGGAAACCTGGTGCTGGCATTATCCTACTCTTTACGAAGAGCACCAACTACTTAATGTCCTTTCCAAAGGACGGAGTGCTGACTTGCACAGTCTCCTCAAAGCACACAAGTAGGGGATGGGACGATCCCAGGTTGAAAATCTGACCTCTGCCAGATTCAAACCTGGGACTACCGCATGGAAGATCAATGCTCTAACCACTCTGCCATTGCCACCCTCGAGAATTAGAAGACTTGGAAGATATCATACTGGAGATTGTCAATATTCATACACTGTTTGACGTCACTTTTCTTCAAGTTTTCAGCCAAATCAGGAGACATAGCTTAGCACTCTTGCTGGTGATGAGTACTTTGTGTTTATGAGTTCCAGCAGCATTTGCACAAGCAAGCAAAGTTAATCTATCCTCATTTGTGCAGTCTCGTCCTCTGTTGCCGGCATCTTTAGTGGAACATAGCATCAGAGAAGAGGTCTCATTGGCGTTATATACCTTGGCAGATGTCAAATTTTCATCAGCAATTAACTATGCAAACTAGACAATATATTTCTTCGAAGCTTCATGATATTCAGAGACTTTTTCACCATATATTTTAGCCGCCAAATACTGCGTTGTCTCTTTAACTTCATGAGCTAGCCAGTAGAATAATCATATGGTGTAGTAATCTCCATATCATTCTGACAAATTTGCACTTGGACCATGAGCATCAGTCCTGGCAATGGAACTTTCTCACTCCAACTCTACCTGACCCACTTGATTGTAACTTTATCTCAACCATTACTTTTCATCTGATACAACGTTTTCCTCTTTTCCATAGACATTGCCATTATTTATATTTTCCGCTGCTAAAGATATATGGTTCAGCTACCAATATCGTACTATTTCTGAATATAAGTGCCTTTTTCCAATTTTCACAATAACTCATCCTTCTATGTGATAATAGGTAATGATGCTTTCACTTTGCAACATTATTCATAGGGATATTTGCTGGTTTGTATGCAGCTGCTCTCTTTTCCATCTTTCATGTCTTGCACTCAACTAGTTATTCCCATAGCTCCACTGAGCAGTAAGATTAAGGATACACTATTACTTTTCTTTAATATTCATAGTTTATTGTGCTCTTCCCATACTAAGGGTTATAAAATCTTTTTTTTTAAATCGTCACTATTAATAACGTAACACCTTCCTTCAACAAACCAATAAGAAAGCTGATGAGTTCCCAGTTATAGAAGTAGAGAGGAGGGAAACATGGCAACACAAAGGATGAGTACTCCAGAGAGAGTGGAAGACTGAGACTGGCATGCAAAGTGGAGCTCCTAGTTTAAAATTACTTTTAAATTATAATTAATTAAAAATAAACTTTTTTCATCATCTTGGCAATTCATTACCACAAATTTTTAAAAATATTTTTAAATTACAAGGAAACTGCAAATTATGTGCAATTACTGCATTAGTTCAAAGTTGAAGGGGTTGTTTCCTGTATTTTGAGATCCTAATTTAAATATTTAACACCATAAAAATGACAATTATGATAGTTTCTAGATTCTTTTTAAGTACCTGTAAAAAATCAGTTTTCATCGTGCCAAGATAAAGCAACAATTAGGTGCTGCCATCACAGGAATGAATTGTTTCTGCTTTGCTGCTTTATAATACCGAATTCTCAAAACAATCATAAAATGGTACAAAATGAAAATTGATAAAAATATCAACACAACTGAATAGGATCTCTGTGACCAATACAGAACTTTACCTTTTCTTGGAAGAATTATCCACTGCAGTTCACAAGAATGATAAACTAATATTTATGGTGTACACAGTATATAACAAGGCAGGCAACATGAAATAATGAATTGGTACCTATCAGTGAGATGAAAATTTCATTTTTGTGGATTCACTAGTTCCTCTTCGATATAGTGACACTCATCATTATTTTAAGAATTAAATTACCGAACAGACTTTAAAAATTAAAAACTCTGAAGTTAATACATTAAACTCTTAAACTCGAATTTCTACACTGAGGAAAACCACATTAGGTACTCTTAATAACGTAAAAAATAAGGGGAAAAATCAGCTGGCGGACATGCGAGGAAATTAACATAACAAACATAATTAATGAGAATTTCATAAGGAGACACCTTAAAAGAAATACATTAATTAATGAAACAGTTAAGAGGAGAGGATATTTGTTTCATCTTTCTTTTCACATTTTTAAGAGCTGCTTGTGAGGTTCCGCAGCAGATCACATCAATTAGTGCAAAATTTCTACTTCTCCTCTCGGTATAATCATACTGTTTTCCATAAACATTTAAAATGTTTGATAAGTACCGATACATCTGAGTTACTACAAAAATCTCATCACATTAAAAGTACAGTAAAACCCTGATTATCCATATTAATTTACACTTGAGTTGAATAAGATAATTGAAGGATACAGATAACCCACATTAATGAAGGCAAAACTTTGTATAGTCAGTTAAATGCTCTAAAAATTTATTTATACACTATACACTCAAACAAAGGCAAAACACATATCGCTTATTTTTTTATTCTCAACAATATAGCCAAGTTTCATACCAAAGTCAGTGTTTAGGTCCAAGACCTTCCCTTGTAAGTCAATTATTGGCTTATGCAATAAATTATATACATAATATCCTTATTCTGTCTGTCTGTTGGTCTGCCGAAACGCTCTATACAGATACCTATAAGAGAACACTTAAAAATTCCTTTTTTTCACTTGCAGGCTTTTTTTCTTTTGCAAAATTAAATTAGAAGTAATTAACTTACGATCTTTGGACAGGAACCATTTTAAAGAAAAATAAACATAGATTCTTATTCTTATCATCAACTTTTGCCTTCAGTTCAAAATCGCTCAAGTTATACGTTTAAATCACATTTATTGGAAAATTTTAAGCTTTATGACTATATGTTGCCTTGCCGAACATATCATTGTTAAACCTTGAGATTGTATTGTCATCCTAATACTATATGCATAAGGAAAGCCTGTTTTGAATGCTTTAGTACGAGAGAGAGAAGGCGCCTGAAAAAATCGTGTTTTTCATTAATTTCTTTTCAGTTGACTTCACATTGAAATTTTTGGCAATTAACTAATTTTATAATTATTTCCAGTTTTTTTTGTAGTACATTTTATAATTTACCAGAGTTATAGATATGCATCACATATATGAATCATACAAAAAGCCATTCCTTGACATGTAGACCTTTTTCGTTTACATTTTAAAATATTTCAAGGATGAGGTATTTAACTTAGTTATGCGAAGAGAAGAATTTAAATCTCATTCATAAATATCCAAAAATTACATTTTAATACTATTTTTTCACATTTTCACGCATTTTATTTATATTGGGCTACTGTTGTCCCAATTGTTAAATTCTATTCTTGGCCTCATAATAAATGCACCAATTTAGTGCTTCAACACGGGTCAGACTTTTATACATGGGTATAACTTATTTACTGAATCTATTACATAATTAGAGGGAGGAAGGAAAAGAGAATGGGAATGAGCAGAAATTGAGAAAGATGAAGAGGACATAGCCTTTGTATAGAATTAAAAGGAGCTGCAGTATAAAAATAACAATAATAAATTATAATTGATCAAAAAAAATGTTATACTATCGAATCATGTGCCATTGCCAAATGGTGGGAATTCATAAAACTAAATATAGGTCACGTCATTTTCAATGGATTTCTTTAACTGATAATAAAGCAAATATTTCGAACCAAATTTCAAATAGGATTGAAAAATATTATTTTATGACTTTTATTAAAAATTTCTTTAAATAAAGTAATTTTTCTGGAAAATTTTCAAAACTATTATAGTTAAAAGAAAAGTGTGATCTTAAAATATAGTTTAAACTCATAGCAGTTCATGTATTTAGTTCATAGTAAGTTGCTACACATTTTTCCTTGGATGGCAAATTGACTGTTTGTTCACATTTTATCCTGTTTTTACGAGTTAACAGGAATAAAATAATTCATTTATTAAGTTAAAATCTATACATTTTAAATAACTTATAATTTGCTCAAATATTTCAAGTAAATTTCTGCTAATTCTTTATGCATTATATCTTGTTATTTCGATTTTCCTCTTATTTTCAGCAAATATTGGGATAATCATTTGTCCTCTTGGATTAGAATTATTTAAAAAATATAATTAAAACAAAGATAACTTTCAAAAACACTCATTTGATTGTGCATGAAAGCCAAACCAGATCATAGCATATCTTACTGATTTTTCATATCGAAATGAAATATATTTGGAATACTTTTATGATAATCCAGTCATATTTGACAGGCAATTACACTAGTGCAATAAATAAAAAGCTATCAATTAAACCAGAAACTGTAATTATGGTAGAAAAATGAACAAAAAGTTTAAATTAGTTTTTGGCATTGACAAACTAGTCATTGCTATGGGATGTGAATTTGAACTATTGTCCATGTCACCAAATAAGGCAGCTCCGAAAAAATGTGGCGTTGCCAGATATGGTTCTGATTAAGCGATGGGTACTCTTTTGAGGAGTCGTGTTCCGTTCGAGCCGGCAACTTTGCATTCCCATCGTTGCCACTTTCCAGTGGTTTCCCAGTTGTAACAAGTTAATTCACAATGTAACACAGTGGTTTCCAAAGTGTGGGGCAGGTAGATCGGGGGGAGGGGGGGTCACAAAGGATTTCTCATATATTTACTGTCCTTTTAATTATCCTAATCTTGAGACCTACAATATGCAGCAGACAAATTCTAGCCCTCAATTGACTAGGACATATAATTTGCATCCATGTTTTTCTTAAGGTGGATTTATTAATGGTAATTGTATGCCCAATAGGTATTGTTTATGAACTGTAATTGAACATGGTATAGAGGGGGACGTGAAGATATTTTTCTTTGGTGAGGGGGGGTTTTGTAATGTTTGGAAACTGCTGATGTAACATAAGGTCATGACATTCCCCATGTGCGTCTTTTGTAGTTCAGTAGCATACTCCTCTACTTGGGTGTTCGAACTGGCAATGCCGCATATTCTCGGAGCCACCTTATTTGATGACGTGGACAATAGTCCTTAATTTAGAAATATGATTCTAGAATAAAAGAGAAAACAGCTTCAGTTTGGGTAAAAATAGTAGGTAAATCAGTTTACACTACTTTTCTGTTGGAAAGGAACTCTTGTCAATTTTCTTTTGTCTCACTTGATGGAACAGGTTTTGTTTAATTGATCTGATACAGTGACAGATGTTTAATAAATAAGTAAAGTCTGTGTCCTCTTCTTATTTCATATAAGTGGTAAAATTTAAGCTCGCTTCAGAATTTCCTGATTACCCGATTAGTCTGCAGCATAGATAATTGGCATTTTACTGTAAAATGCAAATGGCCTTCCTTTTTTGATTTAGAGACATGCTAGAGGAACTACATTGAGGCTCTTAAAAGCATTGAAGACTATTATAATTTTTTTAAATTCATCACAAAGCTTTCAGTTTATATTTCTATGAATAATTTTTATTCCACAGTACTCTCACATAAATTATCTGAGGAATTTATTTTAATGAAATAATCACTGTAGTTCTGTTAAGGTTATAAAATTTCTATTAAATATTAACTTTTTCAACTTCGAATTTTTTTTACATTGATGTTAACTTAATGGCATACATTTTTTTAATTTGATTATGATGAAATAAAATTAAATAAAAACATTTTACTCCCATGAAGTGTTTAATTTTTTGTAATAAACAAAGATAAGTATTTATTCAGTTTAAAGACATGATAAGCATGACAATACATGAGGAAAGGGTTAAAATTTCAGCACAAATATCGAGAGGAAGAGCACTGTCATGCAGACTACAAAATGAATTATTATTCATCAGTATTTTAAGCACAGTACCACACAAACAGCTCTGTACTTAATATGATTGAGATTCATCTCAACTTTAAACCTAGAATCAACAAGCTTGTATGTAATTTTTCCCAGAATCTGCATCAAAATTTCCAATTTTCCCCTTAAACCTTAAAAAAAGACTAACTTAACATTTTTTATTAGATCAAGTACAGCATATTTAGTTAATATAATACCACTAATTACAAAATGTGATATCTTTGCAGATTTTAAGCATCTCTGAATCAACTTTACCTACAACATTTACTAGTACAGTAAAAGCCCATTCTAGTGGTATCAATGGGACAAAAGTCGTGCCACTAAATTCAATATGCCAGTATAGCAAATGACATAGCATAAAACATTTGAATTGCAATTGAAACAATATAAATAATACGGGCTAGCCGCATAGCATAAATTAGGTTTGGTTCATATCTTTTTTATTCTCTATCCCTTTGTATACTACCTAAATCCCCATCAAATGATGAAATGATAAAAAATATGCTATAAAACGTTCTTGTTACTGTGGGAAAGCATTACTTTTTTCCTCTAAATAATAATACGTTTTGTGGAAAGGACCACACACCTTAGGTTTCATACCATTAGCTAATCTAAAATCTATAAAGGCTATTTCTGTCACTTTGAGGTTCCTTCTGTCATGCTATAAAAATGCGAATAACTCAATAAAAGATTGAGATATATTTTTTTAATTTGGCAAAAATACTAAATTCACATATTTTAATGTGATGACGAAAAAAAAATCTTGAAAAATGTCCTGGGTTCAACTCCAAGTAAGACATTTCCCCTAAAATAACAGGTAAACATAGACTTTTCGACTTGAAGGCTTTTATCCATTTTGAGATCTAAATTAGAAATAATTAACCTACAATCTTCAGATCTGACCATTTTAAAGAAAAAATTATAAAATTTCTTATTCTGTTCATCTTTTTTTGCCTACAGTTCGAAATTCTTCATGTTAAACATTAAATTCACATATTTTGGGGAAATCTTGCCATTTTAACGGGATGTTGCCTTGCCAACCTATTACATTGTTATACCTCAAAATCCTATTGTTATTTCAATCCTTATGGATGAAAGCATTCTTTGAATGCTTTTAACACGAAAGAGAGAGAACGAGAGAGAGAGAGAAAGAGAGAAGGAAGGAGGGAAATGGTTTTAACAGCAATTAATGTAAATAACATTGAATGCGTTATTTACAAGGAATACATTTGAATGTAGAACATTAATCCTTCACATATTAGAATTACTTAAAATCATGGTAGGAGCTCAAGGCTTGAAACTACAAATGCCTAAAAGATCAAAAGTTTGTTTTCCTGACATCAATTGTTGCATAGGCATTGAATCGATCAACAGATCAGTTTTTAATGGGATAGATTGATGCATTCTTAGTGATTCACATTGTTGCTGGTTTCATGCAATTGGGTGCCATTGACTTGGCTAATAGTAGGGGTATGAAACTCTTATGGGAAAATAGATACCCAGGTTTTGCATGTAGTTCACTATGAAGATACGGGGGCCATCAAATGCGCTGCAGTCGCAGCCAACTCTCTCTCCCTCTTTCTCCCTCTATTTCTCTCTCTCTACCACATCACCACAGCGCGACATGTTTCTTGTCTATTATCATAGTGGAACAGCGGCCATTTTGCTTGATATAAGTTCAACATTGCTTATTTAGCGGTTGACAGTTACTCTGATTTTGTCAAGTAGATATACAGTAGATATGCATTCATCACTGTTTAAGAAAAAGTGACGGAGTGAATTTTTTCTGATCTCCAATCAACAGGTGTCTTAAAAATAGCATATATTTTTGAAAAAAAAAAAAAAAAACTTCTAACGAAATAGTTCTACAAAGTGTTATGTGAATGCGTTTTGTGATAATGCTTTTATATATTATTTTAACAGATACCTGCACTGGATAGATCTCCTAGGAAGGAAGGAAAGAAATTTCTCGTTTTTTTGTATGCGAGAAGCATTCTGAGAGGAAATGTTTCTCATTTTTAGGTGTTAAGCCTTGCTTACTTCACCTAGCTGTGCCATCCATTGCCCTGGGCGTGAATATGGTGTGTGTCAGTTGTTCACAAAATATGCCATAGTTTTAGATTGAGTAATTGAAATTTCTGTTTAAAACGTCTCGCGGTTATCAGTAGATTATAGTGAGTTCTTTGGAAGTTAAACTGCAATGTAGACACCAGTGAATAGAATTGTACTTGTAATAGAATTAAATAAGTATACCATAGTGATGTCTCATTATGTTTTAATTTGAAATATTTTGAATTTACAAAAATTAACTTGATTATTTCTTGTTTCTCATTATGCATTTGTTTGTATTCCTAGACGTTAAGATAATTCTTCTTTGTTTCAAAACGTATTTAGAAATACATATATTTTTCGATCGAGAAATTGAAATTTCCATATAAAAAGTTTTCCTTGTTATCTGATGAATACATATAGATCTTAAATGGCCTACTGTAACTGCTACGAACATCTAAACGTCAGCAAATACAACTGTGCTTAGAATAAATTATAAATAAAGTGGACATTTTGTAGTGCAATGTGATGTGTTTAATTTTGCAAATGGTAATGTGATCTTCATAGAAAAATTGTTTATGAACCGCAAGGGGCCGTAAGCGCATTTGCCTTATTTTACATTTATTGCAACATTTGAAGCATGCCCATTGCCTCCAGCATCAATTTCTTTAAGTTTAGCAGGTTTAATGATTGACATTCTTAGAAATTCATTTTCATTCTTTTTACAGGTGGAACAGAAAGAGACCTGTGTCCCAGGGCCGAAGAAATCACTTTACAATAGATTTTTGCTTGATCCACAAATTCATTCTTGATGTAAAAGTTTGATGTTTTTCGTCGTCCACGTGAATTTCCTTTAAATACGTTTCATGCATAAAAGGTATTAATGTTATAAAAGTCAGTTACAATAATTCGTTTTTATATCTTTACTGTATAATATTTATGTACAAATACCTCACTGTTATGTAATTTGATGACTTTGTACTCTCGCAATGTGTGATACATGGTAATAAATTTGATTTCTTAAATGCAATTCTTTCTTAAGTCAATTTCTTCTGTCGGTCCAATTTATATTTGCTACGATTATCGCATTAAAATGGGAGGGGGTGAGCGACATCCTGTGATGACGTCACAATAGCCATCGTGAACACGTAGTTCCAAATTTACCCGTTGACCCATCTATCGTCGCCTGTCCATGGAAAACCTGGGAATCGTTTTATAGCATTAAGTTTCCGGTCTTTCTGTAGGGATACTAGTCTTTTTCTAATAGCATCGCGTCGCATCTATTAACGAAATTTCATAAAAATATTTTTTTTATCGTTGGATCTCCCTAGTGGATGTATATTATTGTATCATCCCATAATATACAATTTTTATGCATTATTTACATGAAGTGAATGCAAAGAGGGGAGGTTGTTTCTGTCCATCTGTACAATTAAACTCTGGAACCACCGGACATACTTCGATGAAATTTGATATTTGGGAGTTTTGCTAAAACTTATTGGCCGATTCCAATTTTGGCTAAAATCGAATCATAATAACGACCACTTTACATGAACCTTTCGTTCATTCCAAAAAAATTTTACAACTCTGGAACCGCTGGACATATTTTAATGAAATTTGATATTGGAGAGTTTTACTAAAATGTCTTGACCAATTCCAATATTGGTTAAAATCAGACAATAATTACGACCACTTTACATGAAGATCTACATGTACTTTACAATGTTCCTGTTTCAACTCGTGAACCACTGGACGTATTTTGATGAAATTTGGTATAGGGGAGTTGTACTAGAATTTGTCCACTGATTCCAATTTTGGTTAAAATTGGTAGACAAATAGGACTTTACATGAAGATCTACATGTAATTTACAACATAGCTCTGTTTCAACTCATGAACCACAGAATGCATTTTGATTAAATTTGGTATTGGAGAGTTATACTAAAATTTGTCAACCAATTTCAATTTTGGATAAAATCGGACAATAATTACAACCACTTTACATGGAAACCTACATGTAGTTTACAACGTATGTTTCAACCCGGGAAACATGATGTATTTTGATGAAATTTGGTATTGGGCAGTTTTATTAAAATTTGTTGATCTCATAGAAAGCAAACTCTTGAGTACTTCAATATGGAGTACATCTATCCATACTTGTAATTCATGTCATGGGACGATTTTCATTAGGGAGTTTGCAGAAGTTTTTGATAACTAACAATGTTAACAGTTTCAGGCATTATTCTGAGTCTCTCAATATTCTAAAATAAGAAAGTTGTATATTACCACTTAAAATGTATTTTAAGTGGAAATATACAATTTTTCTTATTTTAGAATATTTAACCAACTATTCGGCCTAGGATCAGTCATGCCTCACTCCTCTCCAAAGGGCTATAGAATAATGAAATTTTAATAATATATGTCATCATTTTACATTCATAATTTACAGGTCATTCAGAATTATTTTTCCACAAAAAAGTAAACATTACTGTACAAACATTCACTGGTTTCAGAATTCATTTGTTTTACTAATGAAATATATCGATAGGTCATGAGTATGGTAAATCATAATAATCACAGTATTATGAACAAAAATAAGATGATCCAAATGAAACTTATGATGCCTATTTTCCATTTAATCATTTATTTAATACTTATATTGCCTTTAATAGCTTTAAAATCACTGCGGATATGCTGCTTTTTGTGTTCCCAAATTTCATAATTTAGCATTATAAAATATTACAAATACATTCGAATGGAATATTAAATTGACCACACATATTTGTGCGGCAAAAATAACACGTATGTATTAGACCAGTGGTTCTCAACGGGGGCCACAGCCTATTTATGAGGGGTCATGAGTAAAATACCTAAATTGGGGGGCCACCAAAATTTCTTAGTGGTTCACGAAAAGTTCAACTCTGTGTGAAAGTTGTCTAAGTCAATGCTAATAATGCGTACTAATAACAATACTAATAACGCATAATATTCATTGTATTCTAATTCAAATGCGCATGTTTAGACTGACATAACAATTGGAATTGAAAATGGACGAATGTATTACAATATACATAAATACTTTCTTATCTTCATTATAGTTAGGAAATAACTACATTGTACTCCAACTGTTAGCCCACAATTACGTGACTGAGAAAACTCTCCCCTACCTCTTCCTTTCCTCCCCTCCACGCCATAGCTACAAAATGTTATTCTTACACTTTCATCAGCGGATTTCACCAGAATACGACAGATATTAATTTGAAATACGCTTTTCTAATATAAGACAGAACACATTCATTAACGTTTTAAACAGGGAGAGTGAATGCCGAAAGATTGAAGAAACAGAGAGTGGAATGCAAAGACATTACAGCATCTGTGGATTTTGTTTAACTGTAAGTATTCACTTGATATATTTATAAATATTCTATATATTAGTCATTAACTGCTGATACATTCCGATAACCAGCAATTTTATTTTTATCAAAATTATTGGGGCATTACAGAAAACAAAAACATCTGTTCATGAAGCCACTCTTGGAAATTCACTATAGCATACCAAAGCAATTATTTGTTTGAAATAAAATAATTCAATGAATTTACTTATTATAAATAACAAGTTAAGACAAGTGTCCATTTTACACTTTCCGAATCAATTTAAAATTTGTTTTAAATGGTGAACCAAGGAAATATTATAATGCATTTGTTAATTCTTATTACGATTTTAATTAAATATTGCTTACTGTACTTTCATTTTTTCTTAGTTATTTTTACTAACTGTAAGTTTTGGTTTAAAATAAATATATTTTAATAAAATTATTAATATTAAAAATCATCGCTTTTATATTTAGAATTAGTGGGGATTTGCATAAAACGAAGACATCTGTTTGTGAAGTCATTCTCAGAAAATTCAGGCATTTAATTTAAACAGTCGAACATTGATTGTTAGAGGAATACTGTAATCAGCCATACTGGAATTTATGTATTTGGTGAGTAGCTGTTTTGGCTGCGAATCTTGCCGATATTATTTCTTCTGTTACTCCAAACTCTTTACTGTTATGATGCCGGTCCGTGGCCATTTATTTCCCGGTTCCATCTACTGAAATTCTATTTATAAGTCTATAGTAATAAATTTGTATTGTTGTTAAATATTTCTTCATTTTGATTTGTTTTTAATTTTTTAATATCAGATTACCTATGGCTAATATAGCGAAGAAAAAATGCAGGCAATATTCCATTGAGTACCTTGCCGATGGTTTTATTCCATCTCCACAGGACAGAACAATGCCACTGTGTCTAATATGCATGACTACACTTTCAAATGAAAGCATGCGGCCATGCAAGCTACGGAACCACTTGGAGACAATGCACAAGGACAAAAAAGACAAATCACTAGATTATTTCAAAAAACTGTGTGATAATTTCCAAACAAGGCCAACATTAAAACAAATATTTAATGAAAGAGCAGCTAAAGTAGACAAAGGTTTACTTGCATCCTATGAGATTTCCAAGTTAATTGCAAAATCTGGCAAGCCACATAATATAGGCAAATCATTGATTTTGCCTGCAGTGTCTGTTGTGATTTCAACTGTTATGAATCAGAGCGCACATGAAATTACTCAGGCCATCCCTTTTAGCAACTCATCAGTATCGAGACGTATTGATGAAATGGCAGATGATGTGGAAAAACAACTAGTTGCACAACTACAAGTTAAGAAGTTTGCCCTGCAAATCGATGAATCCACTTTAATGGGTAATGAAGCCCTTCTAATGACATATGTTAGGTTTTTGAATGATGATCAACTCAGTGAGGAAATAATTTTTGCCCGAAAGCTTAAGACAGACACCAAAGGTGAGACAATTTTTGAAGAAGTTAAGATTTATTTCAAGGAAAACAACATTCCACTAGAAAATATAATAGCTTGTGCAACTGATGGTGCTGCTTCGATGGTAGGTAGATACAGAGGATTCATTGCTCATTCAAAAAATGCTGTGTCTGAAGTTTTTTTTGCATACACTGCGTGGTTCACCATCAGCATTTGGTTGGAAAATACTTGGGAGGACGTTTGCATGATGCCCTTGCTATTGTAATAAAGGCTGTCAACTTTATCAAAACAAGTGCACTTCAAGATCGTCTTTCCCGACAACTTTGTGAGGAAAATGAAGAAGATTTTGAACGCCTACTAATGCATACAGAGGTCCGATGGTTATCAAAAGGTAATTAATTGTCTTCGGCGTTTTGCTGAACTTTGGGACAGTGTTGTATCATTTCTAAGTGATAAGCAGCTTGGAGAACAGATCGTTGCTGCTAAATGTGACATATTTTATTTATCTGATATATTTGAAAAGCTGAATTTGTTGAACAAACAGTTACAAGGGAAGAATCTTATATCTTGCAAAGAGGCCATTACTGCTTTCCCTGGAAAACTCGAATTATTTTGGAGTAATATTGGACATCATGAGTTCATACAATTTCCATCACTGGCCACCCTTGACATAGAAATTCAAGATTATGGTATTGCTTTATATGTTGAGCATTTGAAGAATTTGTAGTGATATGCAATGTCAGTTCAGCGACCTGCTAGAGATTAATATTCCAGATTGGGTGATGAATCCGTTTGGTGTAAATGTGGTTGATGTTGACATCACATTACAAGAATGTCTGGTTGAGTTGCAGAGGGATATAACAGCTCAAGCTAGATTCAAAAACAGCAAATCGAATTTCTGGATAAGTAGTGAAATTGCAAATAAGTTTCCACAACTCGGGGAGAAGGCAAAGTTGTTTTTTATCGGATTTCTCACTTCTTATTTGGTTGAATTTGCATTTAGTCGAGTTCTTTACCTGCAATCCAAAACTCGTAACCGTCTTGATATTGTAAAGAGAGGTGATCTTTGATTATCTCTAACATCGCTGCAACCAGAAATTCAAAAGCTTGCTAGTTTTCATCAGCCGCAAGGATCTCACTAAATAAAGTGACAATAATATTATGGAAATATTTTTTGTTAGGAGCAAATTTCATACGTATATTATAAATAAACAATATGTATATTATAAACGGATTATTTTTTATAAATAAACAGTGCGGTTGACAAAGTATCTTTTTTACCAACTAACAGCGACTATGAGGGGTGGGGGCCACAGAGGTAAATGAAAATCTGAAGTGGGCCACGAGCAAAAAAAGGTTGAGAAACACTGTATTAGACTATACTGAATCTGAGTCTAACAATAAATGTTGCTATGGCAACACTCGTAATGAGTGATAAAAACTGAAAAAATGCCGGTGTTTATGCAAAATTCTAAGAAATATAATCGATAAGCAAAATTCTACAATAAAAATTAGAATCTTCATTCCTTTCCTCAGAGAACAGTACAAAACTCACTCCGATATTACAATTCTAAGATATTTTTATCTACAAGAGAAAATTACCCTGCACGATGGATTTCAGATTTCCCATGTAAATCAAATGGGAAGGATAATTCCTGGAATCGAATCCGAGACTTCAATCTTCGCAACAAAAACTACCCTTGGGAGCTTGTCCCATGTAGCAAGAGATTTCCACCAATTGTCATGAAAATCGGTCCAATGGTTCAAAAGTTATTAGGGGAGACGGACAGGCAGATGGACAGACAGAAAGTCACAACAACGAAACTATAAGCCTATTTCCATTCTGGAAAGTAGGTTAATAACATAAAATTATACATAAAACTCAAAAAGAATATTAGGTGTCTTTTTAATGTTCAAAAGGAAATTAATAAATTTTTATGCCACTTTTTATACATGCTGATTGAATGACAAGTTAAAATTTTGCTGAATGAGGAAGCAGTCCTGAGCATACGTTTCATTTTCTTTTAATTCAATTCTTTATTGATAACTATAGTTTACACAATTTTAAGGGAATATATGACAAATGTAGCATTTAATTGAAATTAAATCTGAATCTCATAAGAAAAATTAAAAGGTGATAGCTAACTGAAACACACATTTCCCTTCGCCTTCCACAAAATGAATGGAAGTTTGAGTCTAAAATCAGATTGTTTTTGTCAACTATCGATTAATAATCGGTTGTGAAAACAATTGGTTGTGCCCATCACCACACGTAATATGGGTTTAACCATACACAATATCAATCACAACTATAGTGACACCTAGTAGCTATAGGTGGATCATTTTCATGCCAAAGATACCGTTAGTGTGAGTTTGCCAGTAGAACAGGCTTTGACTGTATTTAATAAAATCAGATTATTGGAGTGAAGTACAAAAGCTATGGACAAACAATGTTTGATGTTAATAAAAGCGATAAAAAATTACCCTCACAATAACCTTAACGTAAAATCATTAGGAAGTAAATGATTTACAATAAAAATGCTGGACAAAAGGAATTTTCCATACCTTGGATTAATACGGCTATACTCTCTTGCAGCCCAACAGATGGCTCTATGTTTCCATAAAGCATCCGGATTGCAAGCAAAACACTTCCAGTCTTCTTCTTCTATTTCGTCAAGCATAGAATGCCTGAAATTTCTTCTGATACAGGGCTGTAATATATATTGATGATATCAGTTAGATAAACACAAATTTAAGAATACATATATCTAGAGAATAAAAAAATAATATATCAAACATTTTCATAATGTTGTTTTCACTGCACTCATTTTATTTTATTTTCTGGGCAATTTTATTTTTTGCTATTGATAATGAATACACTGTCTGTAATTACTTTTTATTCGTTGTAACTAGCATAAAGCTGGCTCCACACATTCGTTATTTGCTGAGTATCAAACATTTGTGATCACTTGCCGAGTGATGAGTAAATATTTTCTTCGCTACTTGCAGCTGCCTCCACACTAATGGTCAATCGCCAAATACCGAATATTCATATTGACTTGCAGGAAATGGTATAAATGTTCATAGTACTGAAATTTTGTCGATGGATTTGGACGGTGAAGATACTGTTGTTACTGCAATTGCTGATTTTGTTTTCATGAGCTGTTATATGAAAATGGAAAAGAAGAAACCGCGGAAAATAAGAGGGTGGATGTGATTGTTCGACATACACTTGACAGCAGACGGCATTGAGTACAGGTTCGGAAGGCACAATGCTGCCAGATCCACATGAAATCTCTTGCAAATAGGGGAAATTCCCACGATCTGGTGCAATGTAGAGAGACATTCGTAAATCGGCGAATAACAAATGTGTGGAGGGGTTAAAAACACCGTGGCTTGCTGAATATTCGTCCCTTCGACTCATGCTCTTTTACCGACTCTCTATGGGAAATAATCATGGTTCGCCGAGTGACGAACTCGTTGTTCCATCCACACAACTAGATATTTGGTGAGTGATGAATATTCGTGGCTCAGCATTCAGGGAATAACGAATGTGTGGAGCCATCCTCTGTGTGTTATTATGCACAAGTACCACATGATTTGTTTTGGAATTGTGTCGTGAACATAGTATCCAAAATTCTCGAGAGTTTTATCCCGCAATATCTGTGTTTATCCTTGTCATCATATTTTCTATTCGTATTTATGTGATTTTAAGTTAATTTCATTTATATCAAGATTAGGCAATGTTCAGTATATTAACCCTTTCATGACCAGAACGCCCATAAACGAACTTGTTTTCTTAGTTTGGATCTCATAGGCAACTACTTAAAACCTAATCTCCCTTATTATATGAAATCTTATGAGGGAAAATTCCCCTTTTTTCACCACGAGTGATTTTAGTGGTGAATCAGAATGCAACCCCCCCTTACATAATGTATTTTTATGGGGAAAAATTCTCCGGTATTCGCGGCCATTTTCTAGTAGGTAACCCTCATGAATAACGGGGACCAACTGTACTCATAATTATCAGGGCTAATGATGGGGAAAAGAGAAGAATAATCAGAAAACACGGATAATCCAAATTTTTGCTTTATTTTTCTCATTCTATCGTATTACATAATAATAGTAATAATTCATTAAATACATACAGGCATAACCCCATTTACATACATTGTAATAAAAACAATAAATAGAAAATTGCACAATAACACGTAAGCACAAAGATTACACTTTTACAATAATTTTAATAAAAAAAGTTTTGTAAATTTTGTTTTTAAAACACCCAGAGGAGTCATTAAACACATCAATTTCATCATTTTTTTGTTAAAACATCATTCATGGATCTTATGATCCTAGTGACAGTTGAGTTCTTACATGCATCAACTCTACCAAATGGCACCCTGAAAAGTGGGGCATGCCTGGATCTTCGTAATGGAGTATTAAAATTAACTACATTTAACAAATTACTACAGTCTACTATTCCAGTTACAATATTCCACAGAAAGACAATATCAATGGCTTTCCATCTGATATGCAAAGGAGTAACTTATACCCTCTACAAAGAGTAGGATATTCATGCCTATGGTAGGGAATACACTCCTTTAGACACAACCATTAAACAAATTGCATTTGAATTTTTTCCATGGCATCAATGTTCTTTCCGTGGTGCGGATTCCAAACTACTGTGCCGTACTCCAATACAGGCCTAACAATGGCACAAAATGATTTCACAAGTGTCTGAATTGAAAATTTTTCTAGGGAATTTTGTTTGATAAATCCCAACAGCCTTTGAACAGACAGCATTTATGTGAGTGTTAAAACTCAATTTTGAGTCAATAGTTATGCCTAGATCATTAATAGAATTGACACATTCTAGAATAGTCCCATCCAGGTTATAATCAAAATTAATAACATTTTTCTTTAATGAAAAAGAAAGAACTTTGCACTTGGATAAATTTGGGAATAGTTTCCATTTGTCCCAGTTTGCCAGCTGATCAAGGTCTTTCTGTAGTTGAGCACAGTCGGCCAGAGTAACAATTCTACTAGAAACCTTAAGAACATCTGCGTAAAGTAGACTAGAGTTAGTTACCTAAATGTTTAATTAAATTAAATTGGTTGCATTTATGAAAATAAATGGTACTATTAGATTAAGGTTCTCCTCACTTAAAAGCTATTCACAAATTTCTAAAATATGGCCTTAAAAAACAAAGTGCATTTAATGTCGCGTCACTCATTCTTGATCTGTATTTATTGCACAGCATCCCTGCTGATGAAAAAGCCCTTTCTGATTCTACACTAGTCTGCATAGGATCTTCGGATCGCTTTATTTCCTCAATTTCTTGCTTGGCAATCTCACCATTTGAGAGGGAGGAGTTTTCTTCGATGTATCTCTTCAAGGCCATCCGTTGGGGCAGTTTGATACTAGCTTGGCTAGTTCCATCCCAACCAAGAAAACATCTGCATTCAGAAACGAGAAAATTGATCTGCTACGATAGTTCAGTGGTAGAATATCTGCCCGGCAAGTGGAAGACCCAGGTTCGATTCCCGGTCATAGCAGACTTTTTTCTCATTTCAAAATTATTCCCAACTTTACAGCTTATGCCTGTCTGCTTTTATATTAAATATAAATAGTAGAGTATTTTTTTTCCTTGCCATTCTCACTTTGAATCTTGTTGTTAACGATGCTGCTACATCATCTAGCAATACAGTCTCATTCTGTAGTTTAATACAAGCAATTTATGTTTTTGTGAGTGGATCTACACCATGCGGGTCTGTTTTAATGAAATTCATAAGTAAACTCAAATTATAACCTTTGAGTGAAACAAAATCAGAATGTAAAATAGATGCAATCAGACCATTTAGACTTAATTCTGGTGAAATTTACGAGTCTCTTTATGAAATAAGTCAAGATTCATTACAATCCAATTGCTCGACATGAAGCAGAATCATTGGCAAATCAAATGAATGATTTTCGGTTTTTATGTTGTGTTGTTATTTGGTATAATATTTTAAATGTAATTAATATAGCATATAGCAAATATTCACAACAAAAAATCTATGCATTTCACAAGTTGTTGGAATTTTGAGAGAAACGCAAGCACAACTTAAGAAATGTCGCTCTGACATAGTATTTAATGAGGTTTTAAAATATGCTAAAAATTGACATTGATATGAATGTTGAGCCAATATTTTCTAGAAAAAATTGCATTCATCCACGACAATAAAATCAAATTCTGCTCCCGATGAACCTCGAACCGATCTCGAGGCATGGTTTAAAGTAGAATTCTTTTACTTTGTAATATGATGCAGCAATTGTGCCTATTGAAGAAAGACTTATGCAATTACATGATCACAATAATTTATTAAATTTATATATGATGTAAATAGTATAAAAAATAAATCTAAAGAGGAGCTTTTGAAAAATTGCATGGATCTGCAAGCAGCACTAACAAATTCAAAGGATATCAACAAGACCGATTTGGATGGTTTAGAAATTTATGAGGAACTGACATCATTGTCTTTTTTAATAAAACCTGATTCAATGCCAATAGAAGTGTTGAAATTCATTTCACAAAATGAATTTCCTCCTAATGTTGTGATTGCGCTATGCATTATGTTAACTCTCCCAATAACATAGCTTCAAGTGAAAGTTTCTCCAAATTAAAACTTATTGAAAATTACTTGAGATCAACGATGTCTTCAGAGCAGTTGAGTGGACTTGCAATGATCTTGATAGAGCATGATGTTTACAAAAAAAATTTGAAGATCTACTACATGATATTGCCCACTCAAAATCTCGGAAACAAACTTTTTTGTAAATATAGGCTATGTTTTTAATACTTTTATTTTCTAAAATTTTTGTCAAATTTCATATTTATTTTTCTGTAAATATACAGAGTTTTTTATTTAATTGTTATTTTATTCATAAACAAAATTAATGCAACAGTAGGATAATTAGATCCTATGAAAATACTAAACCATCAATTTTTATATCATTAATGAGGTCAGGCTCAACTTGGTGGAATTTACTCATATTGAGTGAAAATTTCGCCTTCCTTTCCCACCCCTTCTTTTTCCAACCGCTCATTCAATTACCTTCCATTCGTTTTCTTTGTAACCTCTACTGTCTCCCTCCCCCCCCCTCATTTTACTCTATATATATGGAACGATTTAAATTTTATCACCTGATGATGCTACGATCGTAGTGAAACCGGCCATGTTTAAAATAAAAAAAAAATTCTGTGGAAATACAAAGTTCTTCTTTTTTCAATAAATCAATTTTTAATTCATGTGCAACACGGAATTTATGTATCCATGGGGAACCAAAATTGAAATCTGCTCTGGCCACCAAAATGTCTTGGGCTAAAGATAGTGCTCTTAAGTACAAATGTCGATAAATTGCCATTTTTACATTCCATATCTGCTCCTCAATGGCCATGTTGGCTGCCTTCTTGAAGACAAACCCTCGAGACTATTTGAATTCCCGCGTCGCAAAGTGGTTGTCAAGTCATAATCACTCCAATATATAGGTGAAGGGTGGTTTTCTTAAAAAATACTGTAGGAATGCCAATAAAAAACTATTTTGGTGTAGTTTTTCACAGACTACGAATAATTCATCAAAAAATACTTATCTTAATCTATTATTCTGAAATAAAATTTAGGCAGTCTTCCTCGACCTGAAATCATACCTCCTACTGAGAGGATTACTTTTGAGCCAACAATTCGTGAGCAAAGGGTCGAAACCCTCACCGTCAGCATCTATTGTGCCTCAAAAACTGGACATAGTCCCCTCTAGCCAGGTATATTTCTATGTCTGCCCCCACACAGAAGGGCTTAAGCCACTAAATCAATTGATGATCTAATTGAAACCCCACAGAAATACAAAAATAACAACGATGGGGATAGGTGGTTGCTAAATTTCAGTAGTTATCCAAATTCGAAGGTGTTAGTGTTCGCCACAGACAATGGCATTAGAGGACTATCATTCTTTAACTATTGGATATGTGATGGCACATTTAAATCAGGGCCAAAAATTTTCTGCCAGATATACAGTATACATATTGAAGTACAAGGACAGTAGTAATAACATTGATTGAGAAAAAATGAAAGAACTGTATTTAAAGCATTTCTTTACTTAAAAAAAAAAGGAAATTCAGAATATATTTCAGGCATGTTTGAACCCTGAATATATATCGACAGATTATGAATTTGTTATTTCAGCTATAAAAACCAATTTCCCACAGACTAAAATTGGGTGTTGCCTCTTCCACTTTAGTAGAACTTCCACTCTGAAGAAGGGTTCAGGCCACAGGACAGAGTGGAGAATATAGTTGTAAAGAAAATGAAGAGCTGATACTCCTATTTTGTTCACTGATTGCATTTGCATTGATTCCAGAAGATGAAGTTGCAAATATAGTCACACTGCTACACAAAAATATATTAGATGAGCTACTTCTACTCAAAGACTAATAAGAGGTAAATTGTATCCAAGGCAGAAGAAGTGGAAGAGGTGATCCTGCATTTCCAGTTACAACTTGTAACTGCTATTGGCATGTAGTAGCTGATTTACCAAGAACCAGTAATATGTGTGAAGCATGGCACACAAGACTGAATGCACTGCTGGGAAAATACCATCTTTCATTGTACATATTTCTAAATATGCTTCAAGATGAAGTTGTAGAAATAAAAAGAGAAATAATAAAATTAGGAAGTGGACAATCACCTACAAGAAAAAAAGGAAGTAGATTGACATGGACCGAAAAATTGGAAGAACTGATGGAAAGTACAGTAAAACCTTGATTATCCAACCTTATATGGGGGAAAGGGCCATCAGATAAACCTAAAAGTCAGATAATTTGTAAATAATGGAAACAATGCACATTTAGGAACATTATGTATTTATTTAAATATTTCACATAATCACAGGTCATTTTATAATGAAATTTAAAATAAAAAATAATGTAGTAAAATATTATCAGTGGTCTCCCGAGTCAATCAACTGTCAGTAGGGTTGCAACCTCATAAGAAGTTAATTCTGGGAGATTTTCTTGTAGATTTAAAAAAACCTTATTTATACTATGAAACTGATTTTATTTATTGATTAGAAGGCATTTAATGAATATTTAATCATAATTTTATTTTACTGGATAAAATAATTAATGGTAATGATCTACTGAATGAATCTCTGTCGGTCAAACTCTTGACTTTGAATTGACTTTTGGTGGATGCAACCGACATGCTTTCGGACTATGGTTAGACATCTCATCCATTTTTTGGTCAGTTAAACCAGTGTTCTTCAACCTTTTTACACCTGCGGACCGGGGAAAATAGGAGAAATATTTCGCGGACTGGCTGACGGCTAAGACAGAAACAAAAACCAATGTAGATAGTATTTTATTTATTAAATCCAATGTTATAAAATTACAATTTTTAGCTAGTGCGACATCTGCTGCTGCTTAGAGCAGTGGTGCTCAAACTACGGCCCGTGGGCCAAATACGGCCTGCGAAGGGTTTTTGTGCAGCCCGCGAAACTAAGGCGAAAAACCAATTCGAGAAATTTAACGCACAAATTCATACATTTTTGAAAATTTTTATAATAAAACTTTAAATATTGAAATGTTACCCATGAAAACCTTATTTAGACTTGATTTGCACCTCAGACTATATAGAAAACTTTCGATTTAAACTCTAACCTAGCCCGCTGAAAAATTAGCAAATTCCAATGCGGCCCGCCAAGGAATTCGCAACCACTGATGTGGCCCGCCATTAGAAAAGTTTGGGCACCACTAGCTTAGAGGTTAGAAAATTTGATATATGTTGCTGGAGCGTTGTTTCTGAGAGACGAAGCACTGCAATAACATCCATTCGATTTCTCCGTTTGGTTTTTATTACTGACATGGCTGAAAAAGTCTTTTCACACAAATAGGAAGTCGAAAAAATGACCAACAATTTGATACACAGTGGTGGAAAACTCCTTCAGCCAAAAAATTATAGGAAAATGCATGCATTTCACCCACCAAGTGGGCATCCTCAGGGGAGAACCTGACCTGGCAGAGAACAGGGTTCAACTGCAGCATATTTCTTTTTCTTTGTTTCTTCTAAACTTGAAGCACTAGTACTTGGCATACTTTCGGTACCATCACTACTTTTCTCCTGAATACTGTCCTTGCCTCTACTAAAGAAGGTTAAAAGGTTTTGCTGTTTGACTTTTTTTGTCTCCATTTTGTAGGGTTTCAAATTTTACGAAAGAAATAACTTGTTTTCCGAAATACCACAACACAATATTAGAAAACAATACGGACAAGCGCGATAAAATAAGAATTTTTGCGATGTGTCGTCGACAGCGAGCTGATGCAATACTGGCATTCGGCATTCTAAATGTTTAAAACTTTTTAGACATCTGTGCGATTGAGTTGAGTGCTTGTGAGTTTAATCTGTTTGGTCCCTGTCGTTGTCGTGAGATGCATAAACTACCAGATGTGTTTGACATATCAAGTCCCTTGCGTGGAAAAAAATATTTCCGTAAATTTCATGTAATTTTTGCCTTTGAGTACAAGTGCATGTATGGTTGTTTGAATTAGTCTGTTTGGTCCCTGCCATTCCGTTATTGCTATACACATAAACCACCAGACGTGTTTGAAATATCAAGTCGCTGGGGTGAAAAGTTTTCCATAAACTTGATATTTTAATTGCTTCTTCTAAAAAAATCTTGAAATTTGTACGGTTAGGAGTTGTTTTAATTTCCCACAATGTATAAGTTTATCCAAAGGAAACTAAGAATATGAAACAATGAACTTACCTTACAGAACACATAACTACAAGCACTGCAGCAATAAAGTGAACCTCCTTGTGCACACCACCTGCAATATGTGTCACTGTGATCATCATCAAGAGGAAAATCACCATCGCCATAGAATTCACGGCATTCCTGAAAAACACATTTATAATGAACAATTAGAAAAACAATTCACAAGATTTATGAATAATTATCATCATAAAATACACAGAATGAGAAGTCAAATTTTTATAATTTTTGTTGATTACCTCAAAGGATATAATTAAAAACAACATTTAATGCACTGAGATCTATGATCAGAGACTATAGAAATAAAAAAGTTAGATAAAATTAAATTTATTCTTTGAATTGAAGGAAATAATTCTCATAATATCCATTTACATTTATGTAATTTATATAATAGAAGTTAAATTTGATTATTTTTCATAATTTTATTAAATTCTTGATAATACATTTATTTCTCTTATTATAATATAACTAGTGTAATCGCCTGTCAAAATAATGATGGCATTTTAATCATAAATCTCGTAATACAAATATTTCAGTAAATTCACTTTTTAGGTCATACTTAGCAGAAAGTATATTCGATGGAAATCATCCAATAGAATGGATATGAATCTTTTATTGCAACTTATTATTTATTCCTAGAATTTTAAGAGAAAAACTTCTTGCGTCCTATACACGGGAACATAGAAAATTCTGAGAATTTGAGCCGAAAACCTCCCTGTGTCCTATACATGGAAACAGAAAATTCTCAGAATTTGAGCCGAAAACCTCTGTGTCCTATATGCGAGTCTTTACGGTATGTATCTATAGCTCAAACATTACATAATGTACAGACAAGTGGGATGTGTCATTTAACCTGCAATAAAGAGTATAGGATGGTAGGTTGGTTTTGAAACCAATTCATTTGACCAATTTATTTATTTTTAATATTCTCTGATGTCATTTTCCCCATTTAAATACATGG
Organism: Tanypteryx hageni; assembly: GCA_028673005.1. Lineage (NCBI taxonomy): Eukaryota > Metazoa > Arthropoda > Insecta > Odonata > Petaluridae > Tanypteryx > Tanypteryx hageni. The sequence continues at coordinate 181,185,393 of CM054114.1, forward strand.
AGATGAGTGTAGACTATTTTTATTTGTACATTAAAATTACTAAATATCATTGTACAAATTCAGC